>JARHVA010005719.1:690000-1123959 GCA_037957365.1 Torreya grandis
CAACAACTACTAAAAGTTCCACTATGGGAGGAAGTAATTTTCAATGCAAATGAGACAAATTCCCATCCTCATAACCTTTATACATTTTTTTGTAGCCTTATTTTACATAGTTAATATATATGAGTCCATTTTATAGCATAATTTTATAACCCTTATTATGAATAGTTAAAAAGGAAAGAATATGTTTTTTCAATATGGGAACATACCAAACATTCTCCAAGTATTTTATAGAAACATTAGGAATAAGAATCTAAATAGACCCAAGTATCTATGGAGTATGCATATATTTATCTACCAAGGACACTAGAGTGAGATATTCTTCTTTAAAAATCCAAAATAAATCTTGCTTGAATGTCATGTGTTTGGATACACCTGTATATAAAAACCAAACATCTGTGAACTCATCTCTAGCCTCTTATTCCATATAAATAATGTTACCTATGACTATGAAAGTAAATTCATGAGTAACATTTCCTAATTCATCATATTCATGGTATACATATTGAGAAGAGTTAGACTTAGTCACTTTTTGTGGCCTCTAAAGTTTGTCAAAATTAATCCTACACTGTAAAGTAATGTTACCAAATTTTCCTTAACTATAACATTGAATGTCTACCTCTACCTCTGCCTCTGCCTCTATCTCTATATGAGTTATGACCACATATTTTATCACTCATATCATTTGAGTGATAATTTCTATATTATTTATGAGAATAGTTATTTTGATGATATCCTCTACCTCTGATTTGAAATATTCCTCCTCTATAATCTCTACACCTTATAAATTTTCCCTTTATAGTTATGTTGACCAGAAGAAGAAGAACTACGATTGGACTCTATAAAATTATATTCCTCAATTTTCTTGGATTTTTTTGGTAGATATAAGTCATGCTAAATATGAAACTCAACAATTTTATAAAAATTTATGCATGTGATCTTGTTAGAGACATGAAACATTTATACAAAGTTTCTATATGACACATGTAGCCCATTCAATGTAATAATTATAATGAGATCATCATTACCTTTACAAAACCCATCCTTAGTATATTTAGTATAAATTTTATTCAACTTAGAAATTTACTCTCCCATATCCACATATTCCTCTAAATAAAAAGTAAACAACTGCATATGGATATCTATCTTATTATGCTCAAGATTTTTATCATACAATCTTGACAAAGTCTTCCATACAAAGTAAATATGGGAGTGTTTTAATTATTAATTTAATTATATCGAGTTCAACAACACTTTATTAAATCTATATGTTTAGAATCATTCATATTAAAAATATCAACTTTATCTTGTGCTATAGGTGACATAGGATGTTCATTATTCATAACATCCCAAAATTCGTTAAATACTAATGATACTTCCATTAAGTATTTCCAATCATTATAATTATAAATCATTAAATGGTAAATATCTGAAATTAAATTTTTATTTTTATAATTTTGAAATGAAAATAAATGTGAAAAAGGAATTTACAACACACCAATAATAACACTTTGCAAAAAAATGTTTCTATGGGTTTTTTTACTTAACTTATATGTAGAGCACATGAAAGAATTTTTATGGGTTATACACTTAAACACACAAACAAAATCAAATTACACCATTGTTTTTTCAAAAATACAACCTTATTTCACCAAAATTACACCCTTATCACAAAAAAATAACACCCTTTTTACTCCTTTACACCCACTTTCAAATTATCATTTTTGCCACTATTTTACAAGATTATTCACTTTGTGACAAAGTAAAAAAGTAAATATCAGATATAATTCCAAAAATGAATATTCCAAAATCATATACCAATATATTTGATAAAAATAATTGACTAAAAAAGTGTACTTGAAGATTTGAACCTTGGACGTCCAACTTCCAGGGGTCTTATAATATAATCTTTACCAATTTCTCTATGAGCATTTAGAAAACATAAAGAGAAGATATTGTTTTTTAATATTATTTTTATTTATGGAAAAATAAAAATCATATTTACTTTTACATGAAATAAAAAATTTAGTCATAAAAAAAATTGTAAAAAGAAAAAGCTTTTCCCTTGATTTGAAGTGGCCCCTAGGAAACCCTAAATTTTGCCAAAACTATGTGTTAAACTTTATTCTCATAAAAATATTTTATTAAAAAAAACATTTATAAACCATTTATATCCCAAGGATTCCATATATGAATAGAGGGGCTGTAAATATCCATACACCTTCATAGGAGTTATAGGAAGGTCGTATAGGGTTGTATAATGTGTTTTCTTTATATTTTTGTTTGAAGGTGAAGGAAACAAATATCATAAATAATAATTACAACATATGGGACTCCATTATTGCTGATGGAGGCTGTAAAACATCAATTTTAGGCTATAAAACTCAAAAAATAAGGGTTTTTATAAGTTTTCAGGTCTTTGGATGATTTTGTAGGCAATAAAAATGCTCGATAAATGCATCAAAATTCCCAATAACTTAGCAAAGTAATGTGGAAATAATATTCAGATATTTTAAGGCTATACCATGATCAAACATAGGGTTTTAATATTGAAAAAAATGTATAATATCTTTATTTTAGTCTTTTATATAGTAATTTAAGTGTTGGAAGCAATCAATAGACTTCTACTAGAATTTGAATGCATGGAAATGGACTATAAATAATTTTTCCAACATCTAAGTTTTTAGGCCTCTGATTTTTTTAAAAATTTAAAATATTTGTATATTTAAACAAATCTATATAAAAATTGATATTGTAAATGCTTTTTAAAAAAATTGTGCATGAAAAAACATGAAATAATAAGAAACTTTCAAACTTGCATACCCATAGTTTATCTTCACAATATTTTCCTTCTCTAAAAGTGTGATTCCACATGAACCTTATATTTCACCATTTTAATATTCTCTTTCACCTCATTTTAAATATTCTCTTTCACCTTCTCTTTCATGTAGCTTCACCATGCTCTCTTTCACCAACAATTTTTACCATGCTCTAATACCATTGATAATATTCGAGTAAAATCCACAAATAAAATTTACCATAGATTAATCTTGTCTCTACAATATGTAGATTAAAAGTATTTTATTAATTCAAAATATTCAATTACATTAGGGTGCCATAATATATTAACCCCGAATGACCAATCTAAGACATATTTATATCTTTAGTGAGAGACTAGTAAAATGACTAACTAAATAATAACTAAAAACCTAATTATATATGAAATTGTTTACCCATAAAACATTATTACAATTTTATTCTAATATAGCTTAACCAAAATCTATAAATGTGGTGTCTTAAATAGTAACCATGCCCATTTAATTTATTTAAAAAACATTAACCTAGATTATTGATAAGAATTTGGAACAAATCATATTAATTTGGGATAATTTAATTAATTATATGCATAGTCCAAAAATGCTACATGAAATGATCTAGGGTGTTGCTTAGGATCACCTATGTCTTTGTATAATGGAATATTGGAATTTATAAAACATTTTTTTAAATCATAGTATAATATATTAAGGGCTAATAGGTTACATAGAAAAGTGTGTGTATACATATAATAACTAGATCTTGATGCACCTAGCTCTATCTACAACACCTTAGCATGCAGAGCTATAATAGTCTACTCAAGTGAATGTGCACTAGGTGAGGTTGGTGATGGAATATGCATAGTAATCATGGGAGGGGTAAATATTTCTTGTGTATGAATAGGTATCAAAAAAATTAGATTCTTAATGTTTCCCCCAAAATTTAGGTGGATATCACATAGGTCACTAGAGGTATAGGTTTAGGGATAGTACCGATAATAGAGGTATAAATAATTGATGTGAAATCTTGGCTTAATTTGTTTTTCTCATCCCTTACTATATATAACATTAAATTAATCTATTATGGATTCATGTTAATATATTCAATGAACTCTTTATCAATTAAAGCAATAGAGTTTCCACAGTCTAATAATTACAATAGAGAGCTTCTAGATTGAGCCAAAAGCTCTCTATTAGAACTCTTTATCATTCATATCATCTAGTTGATATTTAGTATTTATTTTATCTAGCTCAACATTCATGATAATTCCATCTATAAGGTGGATGGGATATGATTTATAATCCATAATAGGAGGTAAAATAATGTCATCTATGCCATTTGTTGTCTATTAGTAATAATAGGAATCTTATATTGGATGTTGAAGCAATTGGAGTAAAGGATTGGGATTGTTAATTAATAATTTTAACCTTATTGAATTTATTTTTTATCCTTGTTATTTACCTACATACATAATTGATCCAAATAAGGCACACTATCTGTGCAAATCAATATGAAAAGTGTAAATTCATCACTTGCATTAACCAATAATTATTTTTTAACATGGTCATAATTAATGTATATTATTAGGGAACAATTAAAAAAATAGGTATGAAAATAAAAAACTAAGGAAGAAATATAAAACCCTATAAATATGAAATCTTAATTAAGATATAGGATCGAAGGTGAAAAGACCTTTTGTGTATGGAAATAATAAATTATATCTATTAAACCTTGGGACAAAAAGGCTAAAAATATTTTTATTTGTGTAATAAGATTAAAAATAAAATTTAAAACCCTAGGATAAAAAATCTAAAACCTTGAAAGGATGAAAACTTATGGGTTTTCACTATTTTACATGTTTACAAGTGCACCAATACATTGTAATTTAATTCAGATAATAAGATATGATATTCAAGAATACATCTAAATATTAAAAAATTGAGATTGATTGTAATAATTTGACAAATGCATACGCTAAATATATTAATTAAAAAAATATGAATGATTAGATTTTATGGGTGACTATATGAATATACCTATATTTTGGAAGTGAAAATAAGGATAAAGTAGGCTTGTGGCTCATTTAATTATGGAAATGATTCTTTGTCTACAGAAGGTTAATTATGTAGGATTGGGTCAATATCACTAGTCAATATTAGTATGCATAATTAGTATTGACCTATGATAAATGAGTAACATTTAATATATATTCACATGTTCCTATCTCTAATTGATCTATATTCATGATCTTGAACCTTGATGGTGCTCACAACTTCATAAATAGTCTCCTTTTCCTTGAAACCCTAGTGTGATAGTGAGGGTTAACAACTTGAAAAAACTAGGAAAGTGTAATGGGATGAATTATCCCCAATCACCGCCTTTTTATGATTTACATTTGCCTATCTATTTGATAATTTAATGTTGGAATTTAATCCATATGTAGTTATCCCAGCTAGTGCAATTATGAAATTGTGTTGATTCACTATATCTATGCAACTAATAATTTATCTTTGATTCTTGAAAAATACTTGAATTGACTTGGATTTAATGTGATTTAAATTTATATTATGACTATTCTTAGTGATATTTTTTTAATTTGTTAATAATATAGAAAATTTTATTAATGTCTAATAATTTATAGAGGTGTTCTTGATAAGTACCTAGTAGCTTTTGAATGAGACCTTGATTTTATTAAATGAGTTTAATTGGGAAACTTTTCAAACCATAAACATGATAGGAATTTTGGCCAACCATATGGATAGGTTTTGTTTTTTAAAATATCCATTACTAGGATTAGGTTGGTACTAGCCATAATAGGTCAGTATCAACTAACAATACTGACTGAATCTGGTAAAACCAACTTGTATACAAGCTAACTAAACTAATAGTCTAAACATGTTTGTGGAATATATTTAGTAGGTTAGAAATAAATTTCAAGATTTATGTATGTGTATAATATTATAAAAAATGATTGACTCATAAGATAGCATGAAAGTATGAGAGAATGGAAAATTAGGATATTGTTTGAGTGCTTAATTTGTGTATGGTAAATGTGTGTCAAGTTTGTTGTCAAATACTGAAGACCACATTTTAGTATCTACACCCACATTCTTCTCAAATTATATGTCCCTAAGGTACTTTAAGAACCTCAAAAATTATATGTAGATTGATAACTTCACTAATTTTTCACATTTTGGGCACTTTTAGAAGTTCCTCACATAGGTTAAATAAGATAAATATTCATAATGGTTTTTGAGATAAAAAACAAGTTTTGGGGCTAAGTGTTTATAGTCAAAATTTGTATTCAAAATGATATCTACTTACTGGAAAAAAAATTAGGAATTTTAGAGAGGTCATTTTTGGGGTACAACAACTAGATCTTATTGGGGACTTAGACTAAAAAGGACATAGGTAAACTCCAGAATCTCTTAGTTTTGTGATAATGCTTTACTCAATGGGTGATAGAGTCAGATAATTATTTTGAGACATATTAAAAAGACACCACAAAGATGAAACACAAATTAAAAAAATGGAAACACACCGTAATGTAAAGGAAATACACCAAAACATAAATGAAACACAAAATAAATAAAACACACTAAAAATGAACAGAAAAACATAAAATACTCTAACTCACCTGTGTACATTTAGGGGAAACCATACATTTATTGAAATTAATGCATTAACTATTACCCATTTTATGGAAATGGGATACGTATTCAAATTTTTAATTCCAAGTAAAAAGTGTTTTCACCACATAAGTGACAAATTTTGAAGGGTCCCATCCACAAGGAGTCAAACTTTCCATGACTACCTCTGAACTCTCTTCTCTTTCCCTAAAGGAGAACTAAGTAATCGATTTGAAAGTATTTTTTCCTAACCTACTTGTAAAAAATATTATTCAATTTTATTTGATGATTGGTGATTTGGTTAATAGCCATGATTCTTTCTTTTTCTATATTTCTCATGTACATGATTTTCCTATCTAAATAATTTATAAAATTTTCATCTTGTATTGCTCTTACCAACCAAATAATAGGTAACTAGGAGGAAATTAGAATATTAACATATATACCATATAAAAATTTAAATAGTGAAATGATAATGAATCTTTTAGGAGTGATTCAATCTACCTGTAGTGCGTCATATAACTTTTTAAGCTAGTTCCTCTAATTCTCATTCACTAACTTGTGGATGATGCTAACAATTTTTGGTTACTTGACTCTGCTTGACCATTCCAATAGAGTTAGTAATAATAAGATTGAGACAATGATATTATATACATGTAACATATAATATGAGTTTATATGGATAGATATTGGAATAATTATCTTCAATAATTTTATGTGGTACACTAAACTTATCCAAAATATTCTCTTTAATGAAGTTACACATTAATTCAAAAGTAATCTTCTTTACAAGATTTACTTTAACCCACTTTATGAAATAGTTCATTTTGATGAGGATATGAGAGTCACCTACACTTTCATGTGGATTAAATGTACCAAAATAATATAAACCTCTTTATTTAAAAGGCTCTTCTATCACCACAAGTATGAAGGGAAGTTTCGTGACTTTCCTTGTTCCAAATATTTGTTGACATGTTTTGCACCTTGAGATTATTTGAAGGGTGTATAACAATATTAATGATATATTAGGATATTTAAAGTCCTAATATGTGCATAAATGTGATCATTTTATTATTGAATATGAAAATATTCCAACACTCTCTTATGTTATTTATAAACACATCTCAGAAAGAAGCCATCTTAAATTTTCTTGAAAAGAGTATTATCCCACATTACATACCTAAAAGATGCCAGTTTAACCACTCCTTTATACTTAGTGATTAAATATCTTGGGAAATATATATATATATATATATATATATATATATATATATATGTTATAAATTAAGTAATATATATGTACCATTCATCAATAGATCTAATGAATACCATAATGGTAGATCATCAGATTCTTCCAAATTAATATCCCTTGTTATAACTTTCCTCCAATCATTTTCCCCCATTTAAATTGAAACTAACACTTATGTATAACTAATTTGGTTCATTTTAATTTATAATTCATACTAATTTACCTTTCAATTCCATACACCCCATTTGGTCCAAGTTATTTTTATATCAAGATAAACTTGAAAATTATGTCAGGAACCATCACATGGTGTGTGAATTTAGGATATGCAATCTATAATGCTTCATAGATTTGACAACAAAATAGGCATGTTTATCAAATGGATAATATTTGAGTACATTATATTTAAGAGGATAACTCATGAAATTAATTAGGGATTGTATAGCCTCTTCATTATTTTCCACCAAAATTGCTGATAATGTATGTTCAGAAGAGTAGTTATACATAATGAAATCTTTCTTAAAATCTAATAACACTAGCAAAAAAGCATTATTGAAAAAAAATTAATTTCATAAAAATAATTCTTACCATAATTTATCCATTTGAATGTAACCTTAAGTTTCATCATCTAGGTGATATGTCTATTTAGTACTAAAAAATTAGGTCTAAATTTTTGTAATAAATTCACATTACCAAAGGAGTGTGTTCTAGAATTAATGTTAGGAAGAGATGTTCATTAAATTGCCTCAACCATTTTAGGGTTAATTTTAACACATTATAGTGAAATTTCATGGCATAAAATCTTCCATTAAATGATTTCATTAATATATTTCTTAGTAATCAATGAGATTCCACAATTATGACACTTTTCAAAAACCATCTTAAGGTGTTCATAAAGATATTCTCAATTTTTGGAAAACATTATGAGATCATCAAGATATACCATTATGATATTAATATTCATGTCACAAACATATATATCTATAGCCTCTAAAAATTTTTAGTGGCATTAATGATTCAAAACAACTTCGATTTTAGTTTTGAGATTAGTTTCTTCACAATGTAATAGTGAATAGGGTATTTCTAGAGCCAACTATGTAATTAACTTACTATCCAACATTTCAGATTTTTATTTATAGGAAAAATTAAACTAGGGAGTTTTAAATGAAATATCGTGTTGATCATAAAGTATCACTTATAATTTATTTTATCTAGATAAACCATTAAGGGTAGACATCATTTCAAACATAATTAGCCTACAAAACTTGATCCATTAAAGGTGATGTATATTTGTGAGATGCCTTATTTAGATTATGGAAATAAAAAAGTATTCTAATTTATCTATTCTTCTTCAAACTTACAATATATCCACCTTGTTTTAGTGGTGGGTTGGAAAAATTATCTTGGAATTCAGCAAGTTCTTCACTTCATGGATTTTACCAAAAAGATTAGGGTTATAATGCCTTTGCTTCTTATAAAAAGGATTAATACCAGTTTTTTAAAAGCTATTATGCCTAATATATTTAGGGATAAAATAATTAAAATGGGAAAAATTCCAATCAAATATATCCTTATATAACTTTAAAATATCAAATAACATGAGTCTTTATTCATCAGAATAACATTTGATATCTACAAATCTTGATTATTTTTTAGTACGTATATTTATTTTTTATATTCAAGAGATACCTTTGGTTATTATTATATTTTATTCTTGATGTAATTATAATGTTTATAAAATAATTATTTAATCAATAAAAACCTTTTGGAATATTATTTACCTTGATTTGGACAACTCCATCATTTTCTTTTACATCTTTTATTTATCCTTTAGTTGTAATTTTAGTCTCAACTTTAGCATTACATTTTACTTTTTATTCATTAGGTTTAAAATTATATTATTTATATTTTAAATATTTCCATTGAATAAAAAAATCAAGATATTTTCATTGAAATCTATGATCTATTCATCATTATTAAACACTTTCCAATGCTCTAAATTATCAGGTGAACATGGTAGATGTACAATTATATGATGTATATGTTCTTATCAATCCCTATGTGGGTAATTATAAAAGAGGAAAATATTACTAAGGCATAAAATCTATAATTTTATTCCCTAGGTACCACAACTATAAATAAAGTTTTGAAATATTGATTGCAGTCCAACACTTTAATATGATATGTCTCAAGTGGTCATTTTTCTATTGATACTAATTTTTTATTTGTTTAACTATGATTCAACTTCACCCTAAGATTTTTAGATTTATTATACCCATCTCTAAAACTTTAAAACCTATTATTAAGGATTCACATTTTATTATGATGTGTGCACATTCAAACTACATCTTATAGGGAAAATATAATAACTAATAAGCAGGGGAGACAAAAACAACTCCAATGCCTACATGAATATAAAAACAAATTCCATAAAATTCAAATATCAATATATCATTAAAATTACCTTCAATGATATTAGGGATATTTGTATCTAATTCATATTCAATCATCATATATTCTTCTAGGCCTACATATTCATATATGGTATCATCACAAAGATCATCTTATTTTTTTATTATGTAATTTTGAGCTTACAGTCTAATATTTAATTTATCCATTGAAATGTAATAATAGTGTGATACCAATCCATTTATATTTCACCTCTTAAGTATCTACAAAATATCATGCTCAATTAAATTCCATAAATTATAAGAAAGCCTATAGCTAGGATAGTCATTTTGACTCTCTTTTGGGATAAGTAGCCAAGGCTACTTAAACATATTTAATTTGTTCACCAAGGTAATTTATTTTCATCCATAAATAATAATCAACCAAATACAAATACATGTAATTTATAGCACATTATAAATGTTTCAAGTCATCACATTATGGAAAGCTCCATAATCTATGATGAAATTATCAAGACTGCAACCTCTACTAAAAAGGGAGACATAAAAGGGTTCTAATTTTCTATAATATTAAGTAGAGGAATATAGTATAGTATAGGAATTTGAGGTTTCTAGTGTTGTAATGATAAATTTTAATGCAAATATATAGTTACTATAATTACCTTATCTAATGAATTTTATCAACCAATTAGGTTGATCTAGATTAAATTTTAGGTACTCAAGTTGAAACATTTGAATTTTATTTTTGTTTATAAGATCAAATATGTTAAAGTTCAATAGGTTATCATAGGTTGAGTCCTCATAATTTGTATTATATTGAGACATATTATGATCATTCTTAGGTAAGTAACTAGCTTTTTATAATTTTTAATATGAGTTGAGATGGGGCACTTACCTTTTCTTTTAACTTCTCATCCTTAAATTGATTAGGCAAAGGATAAACTTTGGGAAGAATATTATTTTTGGGATGTGTTTTTAGGACCTCCCTACTCTTCACCCGATATTTACTATTAGGCTTCATGATGTATCTTCCTTCCTTTGTTTCTTGTTTATGATCTTACAATCCAATCTAAAAATAAAAGGAATGGTTTTTCATCTCTTAAACTAGAGAATCATGTTAATCATAGTCTAACACATATTTAAAATACCTAATTGTATAGTCTCCATTAGGTTATTCTATTTCAAGCTTTTAAAAACCTATCACTTTTAATTTTTTTATAGCATCATCATGTTTTTCTGCATCCTAAGACTCAAATCATATGTTAACAAGAGTAGTTGTAGCTGGAGGATCTTCAATTTATAATTTATGTTGAGTTGTTGGGAGATGAAGATAATTAACATTATATGGAGTGTATTTCCTCCTTAGAACATCTTGGCATAGATAAGTTAGACCATTTTGAGGCAATAATTTATTGAAATATAATATGTCAATAGTCATCTTCTAAATCAATGGTTTAGTATAATTTTGGTATAAACTTTGAAATTTAGCTCATGTAGAGTCTTTATATAGTTTTCCTACCATGATCAAGTCATATTCTACTTATATGAATAGTTATTGAGCAACATTTGGATATGCAACTCTAGTTCTCCTCAACAAGAAACCCACTTCAATAAAATGTGCATTGATGAAGAATCATTATTAAATTTGGATACAAAATTCCTCATGGATTATTGATATTTATTTTTCATGTGATAACTGAGTAAGGAAGGCTTGTGAATCTTTAGTCATATTGATGTTATTTTCAAATTTTAATTTTATGGTAACTTAATCAATAATAGAACATGAAATAAGATGATATAACTATTAAATAATTCCTTCTTATAATGTCATAAGAAATAACCTAACCATCACATATTAATGTTGTATGCCTAATCCTGCATGCAATAGTGAATGCATAAATGTGTTTAACAAGATGTAGTTTCCAATCTTAAATGAATTTAGGGAATTTATTTATAAAACCTATAGATATCTCATGAAATTTTCTTCCTATATCTATCGGTACTATATATGGACCCTACAATACTACAACCATGTTTCTAAAATTTATGATTTGAGAAAAAAAGGATCTTGAAAGAACCAATCCTATACTATTCATAGTTTCACCTTCTTTCTCCCATTTCTTTGGAATGGAATGTACAGATTTGGATTTATATTTATTTTCATACTTAGTGTGAATTTTTTTTTGGATATTAAATAAATAATTTCATTTCCCTTCTACTTTGTTTTCTCTGGTAAATATTCTTTCAACTAGGGTGAAAAGGATTTGTTGCATTAGAAAATGTGAGGATAGAAGGGATATTTTAATTGTATTTTAAAATTTTGTAATAATTTCTATGCCATTTCTTCTTCCAAATAGTGCCATAGATATTTGTGTGAGGTCAAATCTTTCATCTTATTCATCTATGAACACAATAATTCTTTGACATTCATTAGCATTCAATATATATATAAAACATATCATGATTATAACCTACCATGCATGGGGTCAAACATTAGAAAAAACTATTAGTGTAGGTTTTTATTTTTCCCTATTATTTAATTAGGTAAATCATATATTTGTACATACATGGAGTTTTCCTACATTCATGGGATAGGCTAGCTTATGTGGAGATGTGTGCCATAGATGTGTCATAGGTGTCATAAGTACCTCCTTTAATTGGCTATTCTAGGTATGGGAGATACTTCTCTATTCTTATCACCCTATCACCACCTTTCATGGAGGAGTTACAGTCTATTCTTGGGGTGCCTTGACCACCTTTTGTGGAGGAGTTACTTACATGCTCTCTTATATGTATTCTTCACTTTTGCTATCTTATGTTAATGGAATATTGGCTTTTCTCCAAATTGTCTATGCAATTGTCTCTTGTTTGATTTCATTTACTTTAGCATTTTGTGGTATTCACTTACTTCGTCCCATGTAACCACGACTCAAGCATCTTCGTTATTCAGACCTTGGCAAATCCTCTGATATGGTATCAGAGCCACCCCGGTAACTGGTTGTCTATTTTGCTATTGCTTCCATTGAAATCTAGAGCCTTGTTAAGGCATTTTTTTATGAAATTTGAAAATTTCTGGGAGATATTGCTAGTTCTCCATGCTCTTGTTCCTTCCATGGCTTGTTTGGTCTCTCCATATACATGCAGGCGGGATTTTGCAAGATCCAATAATCTTGTTTCTGTCAATCAGCTTTCATATTTTGTGTTTTAATTAGAATTACAAGTTGTCACATGCCTTTGCAATCTCTTGGTAGCTGATTCTACCTTTGCATGCCATTTTTTGGTTGTTGGGGTCATTTTTTCTGGCTAAAGGCATCTATTTTACACTAGATCTGCATCTTCTGTACATTAGCAAGAAAAATGCCTTCTAGATTTTATTCATAGCCTAGAAAAACCATCTAGGTATCTTTCAATTTTTGCATACATTCTATATAATTAATAGAAATGTGCTCAGAAAGCTACAGTAGGACCCCTCTTCGTTGGCAGTTGTAATTTTGAAGGCAATTTTCAAATGCTTCATTCTTGCTCATACGGACTCCTTTTCTCATGAATTTTTATTTTTATTTCAGCTACTTTTCATGCTCTATGCACTAGTGCAGACATTTTTTATTTTAATGCTAAGATTTTTCAAAAATAGTATATTCTCAGTCATGACATTGCACAGTTCTCGTTTTGGGAACTTCAGAGGATCATAACTTTCACATAAGACCTCGTATCGACACAATTCTTTTTTTGAAAGTGCATGATCTTTTGAGTAGATCATAGTGGTGCTATTTATTTCTCTGGATATTATGCCAAAGTTGTATTTTTAGCATATGCTCTTCATGAGGGTTTTATAATGCATTGAAATCAAGACCACTTAGTATTTCTTGTTAGTGGCAGTTGTAAATGCACTAATATAAAGTACCAAATCATATTTTTTTGGAGGTTCTTTGATTGAGCAATATTTGAGTTTTTTTAAAGCTTGTATATTCGATTGTCAAAGACGAAGGGTGAGGCCCAGGTTGGTAGGAGGCCAATTCCCCCTCACAAAGACCTCCTTTGGATTCTTCACTCTGTACTGAGTCTAATGAGTGGTTGGAAGACCACTTTATCTCTCAAAATAGGAATTTTTAAATGTTTTAGTGCTATTTTATTGCAAAAACACTAGTTTATGAGAAATTGAATCTTTAATATCTTGCAAATGGTAGCTCAGATTCAGGTGCCATTTTTTGTAAAAGTGTTTGTATTTAAATTCTCCATAGTGTAGGCTTGTTATTTTCTAAAAATGCACTAGTTTATAAAGTCCCTAAAATTTGGGTCTCTCGAGACACATTTTTGGCTGAGTTTGACATCCTATTTGCTTAAAGTCTTACACTGATTGCTCTAAGATGCATTCTCAGCTGAGCCCAACATATTTTAAGCATGCACTTGAATATTTGGGGGGGGGGCTCAAAATTTTTGGGGGTGTGATTGCTTTTCAGCACTTACAATCTTTGTTTTCATTCTCCTTTCTAGATAATTTCACAACTTGTAATCAACACTTCACCTAAATTCAGCTTAAAATGGATTCTTTTCAACTTAAACCCCTAACACCCTTCAACTATCATGAATGGAAGGTTAAAATGTTAATCATTCTTAGAAGCAAAGGGTTATATAGGATCACCATGGGTACTGAAGTAAAACCCAACACTAATGTTGAAAAGGTCAAGTGGTACAACCATAGTGATGAAGCCTATGGATTACTAAGCTTTTCCATGTCTCCATAACTTCTATTCCATTTAGAAACCCCCAAGACTCCCAAAGACATATGGGACACCCTAGAAACCTTATTTGGGAAGCTTGATGAGATGAGAGGTCATGAGCTCAAAAATGAACTCATAAGTTTAAGGCCCTTAGATTGTAATTGAAAAAATGTAGGATAGAGAAGAAAGATGATCAACTCATCCTTTCTATTCTTGCTAAGTTAGGTCTAAGCTATTCAATCTTTGTATCCACTTTCCATGCCACAAAAAGTGCCCTTGGCACTACATGGAAAATGCCTTCTTTGGATTCCTTCATTGCTGACTTGACTAGGGAGCAAGATAAGCTAATTCAAATGGGCACAATGAAGTCTACTAAACCTCAAGATTTGATAGCTAGAAATGGTAAGGATAAGACTTCAACAAAGGAGAAGAAGAAAAAGAACAAGGACCAAGAGAAGAAGAGAGAAAACCACAATCCTGCCAAAAATAACATTGAGTCTTCCTCCTCCAATACCAAACCTAAGAAGGAGAAGGTTAAGTGTGCCTATTGGAAAAAGACAGGGCATGATGAACACAAATGCATGAAGAAACAAATAGATCACCTAACTCATCTTCTAGAAAAGCACAGCATAGGTGTTCCTGAGTCCATCAAGCAGAATTCATCTACCCAAGATTCTACTAAGGTAAAAGGCAAGGGTAAGGAGAAAGAAAAGGGCAAGGCCCTTATAGCAATTATAGCTTCTACAACATCATGGGTCATTGATTTGGGTGCTTCTCACCACATGGGCTCTTCACTAGTTGAGTTTTCATCTTTAGAGCCTTGTAGCATGACTTCAATTAGTTTGGGTGATGACACATCAGTTTTTGTTGCAGGGAGAGGGTCAGTTGAAATGGAAGGAACAACATTCAATAATGTTCTAAGTGTTCCTTCTCTTTCAACCAATATCCTATTAGTGTACTAAATCACTCACATTAGTCAGGGCATGAGAGTTGAGTTTTCACCAGATTTAGTGGCTATCAGGGAGTTACATAGTGATACTATAGTGGTAGTGGGTAGGGTAGATCACCAAGCAAGGTTATACACCTTCTCATAGTTTGCACCATATTCTTCTGCAATAAAATTGCTGACTCATTCAGATGGAGTTAGAAAATTATGGAATGAGTGGTTTGGCCACCTTAACTACTACTACCTTGAACAACTTTACAAAAATGACATGGTCACTGGCTTGCCTCGTGTCTAATTCTCAAAAGGACTTTGCGAGGGGTGCTCCTTTGGGAAGCATCCTGAAGCAGAATTTGACAAAGGCAAAGCTTGGAGGGCTTCACAACCTTTGAAGTTAGTCCATAGTGATGTATCAGGACCCTTTCCCAAACCATCTTTCACAAGGGCCAAGTACATCCTCACTTTCATTGATGATTTCTCTAGGTACACTTGGATATATTTTCTCAAACAAAAGTCTGAAGTGTTTGAAAATTATCTAGACTTTAAGGCTCTTGTTGAAAAACAGAGTGAGAAATCCATCAAGGTTCTTCAAATTGATAATGGAGGGGAGTATGTCAGCAACAAGTTTGAGTAGTTTTACACCATAGAGGGGATTGATTTCTAGCACACAGTCACTTACATTCCTTCATAGAATGGGGTTACAAATCACAAAAATAAGTTCTTAAAAGAGATGGGTAGCTATATGATTCACTCCAAATCCTTAGCACCATAGTACTGGGCCGAAGCCATCAATTGTGCTTGCTATATTCAAAATAGGGTTCCTCACAAAGCTTTGAAAGGGATAACACCCTTTGAATCTTAGCATAAAAGGAAACCTAATGTTGATCACCTTAGGGTTTTCAGATCCCCATCCATGCATACCAAAGAATAAATACAAAGCTATGGAATGTCAATCCAAGCCTTGCATCTTTGTAGGATATCTAGATGGTATTAAGGGGTATCGCCTTCTAGATCCAACCACTCATGAGTTGTTCATCAAGAGAAATGTCCATTTTTAGGAGAGTCCTAGAGGCTTGACACTTGGCACTTCTTCTCCCTCATCAGATCTACTTATTCATGATGATTCCTCATCAGATTTAGATCAACCATAGTAGGTTCTTAAGCAAGAGACTTCTTCTTCTTCTTCAATTTCAGACAGTGAGGATAGTGATGTAGAGTCATCCACCTCTAGCCAGTCCAAGGATGAGGAGTTAGCACCTGACTCACCCACTTTCGGGCCATTTTGGGCCAGACAAATAATTGAGAGTGCTGGCACTTGGGTAGGAGATCTTATAGATGATAGATGAACTAGGGGGGATTTTTAGAGAGATTCACATGCCTTCTTTGCTTCAATTTTGGATCCACAGACTTTTTGAGAGGCATTGGGGGTACCTAAGTGGGATAGTGCTATGGAGGAAGAATATTCTTCCTTAATCAAAAATCACACTTGGGATTTGACTTCACTTCTTAAGGGAAGGAAGATGGTTCGATGTAGGTGGATATATCAGATCAAGTTTGCAATAGATGGATCAGTTGATAAGTACAAGGCACAATTTGTTGCCAAGGGTTTCTCATAGGTGGTAGGCAATGACTACTCAGAGACCTTTGCACCTGTTGCAAAGATGACTTCTATCCAACTCACCTTAGCTATTGCCACAACACATGGTTAGGATGTGCACTAGATGGATGTGAAGAGTGCCTTTCTTCACAGAGACCTAGAGGAGGAGATCTACATGGAGTAGCCACCAAGATTTGTTCAAGATTCCTCCTTAGTATGTAGACTTAAGAAATCTATCTATGGTATGTCAAGATGGATTCCTTCCTTCTCATAGTGGGTTTCACTAGGTGTTATTCTAATCCTAATGTCTAATTTTTGTGGTAAGATGACTCGCTCTTGATTTTGGTTCTTTATGTTCATGACCTTTTGATCACCAGGAGTTCTTCATCAACTATTATAGTAGTGAAGGCATATCTCTAGGATAGATTTGACATGACAGACTTGGGTTTGTTGCACTACTTCCTTGGCATCGAGATCTCATAGTCAGATTCAGGGATTTCTCTTGCACAGCCTAAGTGTGCTCTTGACTTATTGGCTCAATTTCACATGGTTGATTACAAGCCATCTCTGACTCCCTTTCTATCAGGAGTCAAGCTTGAATTTGACTGTTCTTCACCATTGGTTGATGCCACTCGGTATTGACAAATTGTTGGTTGTCTCATCTACTTGACTCACACTAGGCCTGACATATCATATACAATGGGACTTGTCTCCAAATTTATGCAGGAACCTCATGAGCTACATTGGAAAGCAGCTAAGAGGATCTTGCATTACATACAGGGTTCACATAGATATGGGATTCATTAATTATTTGGCATAGAGGTTGTCTTGGTTGGAAATACAGATTTAGACTGGGCTAGCAATTCATAGAATCACAAGTCCACTTCTAATTATAGTTTCTCTCTTGGTTCTAGTCCTATCAGTTGGTCTAGCAAGAAGTAAAATGCTATTGCTATATCATCCATAGAGGTAGAGTACAGGGGAGCTGTTAATGTAGCTACTAAGGCTATTTGGCTTTAAGGGATTCTTTTTGAGTTTGGCATTCCTATCAGGTAGCCCACCATCATTTATTATGACAACTAGAGTACCATTCAGATTTGTAGGAATCCAGTTCAGCACCAGCAAACCAAACACATAGAGATTCACATGCATTTCATTTGGGAGCTTATTCATAGTTAGGTCATTGGCTTAATCGTTTGCTAGTCTTTAGATCAGGTTGTAGACATCTTCACCAAGCCTTTCACTGAGAGCAAGTTCATTCATCTATGAACTCTTCTTGGGGTATAGTCTACATTTGTAACAACATCATCTTTAGGGGGGCTTCTAGCCTCTTCATTTCTTTTATGTTTCTCTTTTGGGGGGGGGGTGTTTTTTCCTACAAGTTTTCTCCTTTTCTCTATCTTATGGGAGATTTAATTTGTACACGGGTACCTCATCAGGCCTAGTTGCCAGGACCCATTTTATATTTCCACACCATCCACCTAAGTTGCACTTATGGGGGGGTATTAGTGTAGGTTTTTATTTTTCCTTATTATTTAATTAGGGAGATTATATATTTGTGTATACATGGAGTTTTCCTACATTAGTGGGAAGGCTAGCTTATGTGGAGATATGTGTCATAGATGTGTCATAGGTGTCATAAGAATGTCATACGTAACTCCTTTGACTAGCTATTTTGGGTATGGGAGTTACTTCTCTATTCTTAACACCCTGTCACCACCTTTCATGGAGGAGTTACAGTCTATTCTTGGGGTGCCTTGACCACATTTTGAGGAGTTACTTACGTGCTCTCCTATATGTATTCTTCACTTTGGCCATCTTATGTTAATGGAATATTGGCTTTTCTCTAAATTGTCTATGTAATTTTCTCTTATTTGATTTCATTTACTTTAGCATTTTGTGGTATTCACTTGCTTCATCCTGTGCAACCACGACTCGTGCATCCTTGTTATTCAGACCTTGGCAAATCCTCTGATAAAGACATCCTCTTGGGTGGATTTGAACCTATCAAGATTCAATTTTAAAATGAGAACTAAATTTTTGGGAACAATAATGTAGATAAAATAGGTTTATGGGAAGCACAAAAAAACAAAAATGAATCCCACAATTGTCACCAAAAATTATTTTTTAATAATAAAAAATAAGGGGTTTGAAACTAATGACAAGGAAACATAATCCATCCTTCATCATATGGGGAGGTTCCCTTTATTAAAAAAGGGGGAAATTTTTTGAAATTAATATTCATATTATTCACATGAAATTTTTTATAAACATGGTTTTGTCTATGAAATTAAAGGAAATAGGAGAGAGAGAGATAATATATAAAAAGATAGAAATAAACATACATCTAACAAAAAACATATCTTAATTACAAAGTAAGGAAAAATATATAAGAGCATTGGTACTTTAATAGAAATCATTTAATGTTAGGAAGAATGAAGATAGGATGAAACATTAAATTTAAGAAAAACAATATCAATCCACAAAGAACCAATAAGGCACAAAATCATGTAACACTTCTATGTATTTCTTTTTAATAAAAATAATTCCAAGTCTAGTTTTGTCTTTCCTTTATAAAAATTACTAAAAATATCAAAAAATCCACTTACAATGAGTGTCCCTCCTTTTTATAACCTATATGAGGACATAACCAACTCATAACTAACTCTTTACAATAAAACTTATATCTTAACATCAACCTTAAACCTTTTCATTTTTAAAATTGACTTGAGTGATACAAGTATAATAAAATAATATTACAAATATTAAAATTAGAAAAAAATTAATAAATATATGAAGATCCATTCATAATAGGTTGCTTGTTCTATACATATACCTTTTGAGTCATCCATATAATAGGACATTGATATCCTTCCTGTGATTTATTCCACATGACATTTTGAAATATGGTCACAATATCCACTATATCATCACTTTTTGGAATGACATTATTTTATAATTTTACCAATCACATATCCATCACATTAATGATTTCATGAAATCCCTTAAGAAACTAGGAATACATTTATTAAATTTGTAGAGGGAATCATGTATTTTAGTAAATTTATGAATTGCCTTTGTCATCACATGAATCTTGCACCCATTTGATTAGTAATATGATTCAATACAACAATGGGAACATCCCTAGGGTGTGTGACCTTGGTTACTTGGGATGAATCTCTTAAGAAGGAAAATCAACCTGCAAACCTAAAACACCACTACAAATATTTATTTATAGTTGATACTAAACTTGTTGTCATGGAAAAGGGGATAGAAGTAAACTAAAAATAATAAATGGTGATGGACTAAAGCTTAGATAACTCCTCAACTTGATTCAATAAGCACAAGAAAACTTTTAGAATTGATAATGTGTCTACACAATCTTAGACTCACATATCTCTCACATAAGTACTTTGCATGAAGGTAATAAGTCTAATATGACATCAAGAGGGACCATAATTCACATTGAAAGGGATCAAATAGTGATAATCCACAAATAATTATACACAAACATAATTATAAATAATATATAACCTATAAAAGAAAGTAATATACTTCTACATGAAAACAAGAAGGATTGGATAACAATACAAGGGAAAAAATTGAGATCCACAAGAAAATATCAACCACCCCAATGTTATACACAACATGTAAGAAATATGTATTGGAAATATAGTCATTGATGTCAAAGGTCTAACATTATTTATAATAATGGTCCCATAGCATTTAATGTATAAAGGTGTTTTTTAATGTTCATATTTTGGCTAAAGTGTGTTAATATTTATTAAATATTAAAAAATATATTTTTGGTTGTATAAAGTCAAAAGAGGGCCCATGAAGAAGTAAAAAAGTCATGAGGTAAAGAAAAAAGAGGGAAAGGATGCATTTTACTGTAAGAGTCATCTTGAGGAATTCAAAGAGTCACCAAGTAAAGACAAAAGAGGGAAGGGTGCATTTTTGCATGAAGAGTCACTTTGAGGAATTCAAAGAGTCACCAAATAAAGACAAAAGGGGAAAGGATGCATTTGGTCATGAAGGTTCACCATATGACTTTTCAAATGAAAGTATTTGAAGGGTCATGTAAGTTTGACACCATTTTCCATGTGGATTAAAGGGTCAAAAAGGTTGAATGCCAAAGGTCATTTGGAAAGCTGTAAAAGGAGGCTTGGGAATCCATTATAAAATATGTAAGAGAGTGCTTGGTTTGTAATTTTTTTATATAAGAAAAAAGGAGAGAAGTAAAAAAAATATATAAGAGTTTTATCATTTGTTGAGAAAGAAACATTGAGAGATAGTTATGTTTTATTTAAGAGGTATTGGTGCTCCTATGGATTGGTTCTCAAAAATCATTATTGTGATGGTGCTCCGAAAAGGGGTTGTTGATCTTACAAGTTGGTGCAAAATTTGTAATTTGAGTTGGTGTTGATTCATTTAATTGAGATTATTCTTTATGGTTTTTCCTACATTAGATTTCAATGTAAAAATTTACTCTCTCTCTCTCTCTCTCTCTCTCTCTCTCTCTCTCTCTCTCTCTCTCTCTCTCTCTCTCTCTCTCTCTCTCTCTCTCTCTCTCTCTCTCGTGTGGTGCATGTTATTATTTTAGTTTTATTACATATCTTAAATGTATGATTAAGTGAAAGATTTATAAGATATATGATATATTGATTCACCCCCCCCTCGTAGTATATCCCATACTTAATAATTGGTATCAAAGTAGGATCTTTTAGAAAGAGTTTAAAAACTTGAAGGTAGATAAGGGAAAACACAATGGTTAGATCACATGAATTGTAAACATGCTCTAAACAAGTAAAACTACCTATGTTTTGGTGTTGCATTATTCAAAACTCAAAACTTCTAAGAAACATCCATAAAGTTTGAATCTTTCGATTGTAAAGAGTAGAACTACTTAAGTTTTGATGTTGCATTATTCAGAACTCAAAAACTATAGGAAATACACATAATGTTTGAATCTTTAAATTGTAAACATGCTCAAAATGAGTAAAACAACCTAAGTATCTGAATTTGATTATATAAAAGTCAAACATTTTAAGAGATGCACATAAAGTTTGAATAATTTAATTGTAAACATGCTCAAAATGACTAAAACCATCTAATTTTTATGTTCCATTATTCAAAACTCAAAAATTATAGGAAAAACACATAAAATTTGAATCTTTTGATTGTAAACATGTTTTAAACAAATAAAACCACCTATGTTTTGGTGTTGCATTATTCAAAACTCAAAAAATATAGGAAACATCCATAAATTTTGAATCCTTTTAACTTAAACATGCTCAAAATTAGTAAAACCACTTAAGTTTTTATGTTGCATTATTCATAACTCCAAAATTATGGAGACGTACATAAATTTTGAATCTTTTGATTGTAAACATGCTCAAAATGAGTAAAGCAACCTATGTTTTGGTGTTGCATTATTCAAAACTCAAAAATTATATGATACACACATAAAGATGGAATTTTTGGATTGTAAACATGATAGAAATGAGTAAAACTGCCTATGTTATAGTGTTGCATTATTCAAATCTCAAAAATTATAGGAAAGATGCATAAAGCTTGAATCTTTTGATAGTAAACATGCTCAAAATGATTAAAACCATCTAAGTTTTAGTGTTAAATTTTTCAAATCTAAAAAATTATAGGAAAAGGACATAAGGTTTGAATCTTCTAATTGTAAACGTGCTCAAAACAAGTATAAAATCTTAAGTTTTGGTGTTGCATTATTCAAAACTCAAATAATATAGGAAACATGCATAAAATTTGAATATTTTGATTGTAAACTTGTATGGAATGAGAAAAAATGCCTATGTTTTGGTGTTGCATTATTCAAAACTCAAAAATTATAAGAAGCATGAATAAAGTTTGAAACTTTTGATTGTAAACATGCTCAAAATGATTAAAACCGTTTATCTTTTAATGTTGTATTTTTAAAAATTGAAAACTTATAGGAAAAGCACATAAAGTTTGAATCTTTTGATTGTAAATATTCTCAAAACAAGTATAAATTCCTAAGTATTGGTGTTGTATTATTCAAAAACTCAAAAATTATAGGAAACACACATAAATTTTGAATCTTTTGATTTTAAATATGCTCAAAATGAGTATAACCATCTAAGTCATGGTGTTGCATTATTTAAAACTAAAAATCTATAAGAAATACACATGAAGTTTAAATATTTCAATTTTAAACATGCTCAAAACGAGCAAAACCACCTAATTTTTGGTGTTGCATTATTCAAAACTCAAAAATTATATGAAATCCAAATAAAATTTGAATCTTATGATTTTAAACATGCTTGAAACAAGTAAAACCATTTAATTTTTGGTGTTGCATTTTTCAAAACTAAAAAATTATAGGTAACACACATAAAGTTTGAATCTTTTGATTTTAAACATGCTCCAAATGAGTAAAATGACTTGACTTTATATGTTACATTATTTAAAACTCAAAAATTATAAGAAATGTGTATTAAATTTGAATATTTTAATTTTAAACATGATCGAAACAAGTAAAACCATTTAAGTTTTGATGCTTGTATATTTTTATTTTAAACATGATTAAAATGAGTAAAACCACTCAAGTTTTGTTGCTATATTATTCAAAACTCTAAAATTAAAGGAAATGTGTATAAAGTTTAAAAATGCTCAAAATGAGTAAAACTACATAAGTTTTGGTGATGCATTATTCAAAATTACATTATTATAGCAAAGGTGCATAAAGTTTGAATATTTTGATTATAAACATGCTCAAAATGAGTAAAACCACCTATGTTTTTTTGTTACATTATTTAAAACTCAAAAATTATAGGAAATACACATAAAGTATGAATCTTTTGGGTGTAAACATAATTGAAATGAGTAAAACTACCTAGGTTTTTTTGTTACATTATTAAAAACTCAAAAATGATAGTAAATGTGCATAAAACTTTAATCTTTTAATTGTAAACATGCTTCAAATAAGTAAAATTGTTATGTTTTGGTGTTGTATAATTTAAAAATAAAAAATTATAAAAAAAACATGCATAAAGTGTGAATATTTTGATTGTAAACTTCCTCAAAATGAGTAAAAATTCCAAAAGCTTGAATCTTTTAATTGTAAACATGTTTGAAATGAGTAAAATTAAACTCAAAAATTATAGGAAATATGCATAAAGGTTGAACTTTTGATTATAAATATGCTTGAAATGAGTAAAATGGCCAATGTTTTTGTGTTGCATTATTCAAAACTCAAAAATTATATGAAACATGCATAAAGTTTGAATCTTTTGATTGTAAACATGATCAAAATGAGTAATAATGCCTATGTTTTGGTGTCACATTATTGAAAACTCAAATTATAAGAGAGGCACATAAATATGCATAAAGCTTGAATCTTATAATTATAAACATGCACCAAATGAATCAAATTGCCTATATTTTGGTTTTGCATTATTAAAAACTCAAAAATTATAGGAAAGGCACATAAAGTATGAATATTTTAATTGTAAGCATGCTCAAAATTAGTAAAACAACCTATCTTTTATTGTTGCATTATTATTTTTATTATAAACATGCTTAAAATGAGTAAAACCACCTAAATTTTGGAGTTAAATTATTTAAAACTCAAAAATTAAAGAAAACACACATATATTTTGAATCTTTGGATGGTAAACATGCTCAAAAAAAGAAAAAAATGCCTAAGTTTTGTTATCTCGTTATTCAAAACTCGAGTTATAAGAAATATACATAAAGTTGGAATCTTTAGATTGTAAACATCCTTGAAATGAGTAACATAACCTATGTTTTGGTTTTGTGTTATTAAAAACTCAGAAATTACAGGTAACACATATAAATTTTGAATCTCCTGATTGTAAACATGCTCAACATAAGTAAAACCACCTAAGTTTTGATGTTGTATTATTGAAAACTCAAAAATAATAGGAAACATGTATAAAGATGGAATCTTTAAATTGAAAAAATACTTGAAAAGTATAAAACTACCTAAATTTTATTATTGCATTATTTAAAACTCAAAAGTTATAGGAAATACATATAAATTTTGAATCTTTTGATTTCAAACATGCTCAAAATGAGTAAAACTACCTAAGTTTTGGTGTTGTATTATTCAAAACTCAAAAATTATAGGAAATTCACATAAAGTTTTAATCTTTTGATTGAAAACATGCTCAAAATGAGTAAGATTGCCTAAATTTTTGTGTTGTATTATTTAAAACTCAAAAATTCTAATAAATGTACATAAGGTTTGAATATTTTTATTATAAACATGCTCAAAATGAGTAAACCCACCTATGTCTTGGTGTTGCATTATTTAAAACTAAAAAATTAGAGGAAATACACATAAAATTTGAATATTTTGGTTTTAAAATAGCTCAAAATGATAAAAACCACCCAAATTTTTGTGTTGCATTATTCAAAACTCAAATAATATAGGAAACATGCATGAAGTTTAAATATTTTGACTGTAAACATGCTCAAAATGAGTAAAACTACCTACATTTTGGTGTTGTATTATTCAAAACTCAAAAATTATAGTAAGCTTACTTAAAGTTTAAATCTTTTGATTGTAAATACACTCAAAATGAGTAAAACCACCTAAGTTTTAGCATTACATTATTCAAGACTAAAAATTTATAGGAAAAGTGCATAAAGTTTGAATCTTTTGTTTGTAAACATGCACAAAATGAGCAAAACTACCTATTTATTGGTGTTGCAATATTCAAAAATAATGTTTTTTAAGAAACGTGCATAAATTTTGAATCTTTTGATTTTAAACATGCTTGAAATGAGTAAAACCACCTAAGTTTTGTTGTTAAATTATTCAAAACTTATAGAATATATGAAATGTGCATAAAGTTTGAATGTTTTGATTGTAAACATGCTCAAAATTAGTAAAACTACCTATGTTTTGATGTTGCATTATTGAAAACTCAAAAATTATAAGAAATGTGCATAAATTTTAAATATTTTTATTATAAACATGCTTGAAATGATTAAAACCACCTAGGTTTTGGTGTTGCATTATTCAAAACTCAAAAATTATAGGAAACATGCATAATATTTGAATCTTTTGATTGTAAAAATTCTTAAAATTAGGAAAACTACCTAATTGTTGGTGTTGTATTATTCAAAACTCAAAAATTATAGGAAACACACATAAAATTTGAATCTTTTGATTGTAGACATGCTCAAAATGAATAAAACTACCTAGGTTTTGGTGTTGGCTTACTAAAAACTCAAAAATTATTGGAAACATTCTAAAACTTTGAATATTTTGATTCTAAACATGCTCAAAATGTGTAAAAACATCTAAGTTTTAGTGTTGCATTATTCAAATCTCAAAAATTATAGGAAAGGTGCATAAAGTTTTAATATTTTAATTGTACACCCACTCGAAACAAGTAAAGCACCCAATTTTTGGTGTTGCATTATTCTAAACTCAACAATTTTAAGATACATGCATAAAGTTTGAATCTCTTGATTGTAAACATACTCAAAATGAGTAAAATCACCTAAGTTTTAGTATTACATTATTCAATACTCAAATTATAACCAACAAGCATAAAATTTGAATCTTTTGATTGTAAACATGCTCAAAATGAGTAAAACCATTTAATTTTTAGTGTTACAATTTTAAAACTAAAAAAATATAGGAAAAGTGCATAATGTTTGAATCTTTTGATTGTAAACATTCTCGAAACAAGTAAATCGGCTTAAGTTTTGGTGTTGCATTATTCCAAACTCAAAAATTATAGGAAATGGGAATAAAGATTGAATATTTTGATTTTAAAAATTCTTGAAATGAGAAAAAATACCTAAGTTTTGGTGTTGCATTATTCAAAACTCAAATAATATAAGAAACGTGCATTAAAGTTGAATATGTTGATTGTAAACATGCATGAAAAAAGTTAAACTACCTAAATTTTCTTGTTACATTATTCAAAATGAAAAAAATTATAGGAAACATGCATAAAGTTTGAATATTTTTATTATAAACATGCTCAAAATATGTAAAACCACCTATGTTTTGGTGTTGCATTATTCAAAAGTAAATAATTATGGGAAAAGTTCATAAAGTTTGAATCTTTTAATTGTAAACATGCTAGAAATGAGTAAAACCAACTAATTATTAGTATTGCATTATTTAAAACTCATAAATTATATGAAACATGCATAAAATTTGAATATTTTGATTTTAAACATATTTGATATTTATAAAATGACCTAAGATATGGTGTTGCATTATTTCAAAAGTAAAAAATTATAGGAAATACACATAAAGTTTGAAACTTTGATTTTAAACATGCTGTAAATGAGTAAAACAACTTAATTATTTGTGTTGAATTATTCAAAACTCAAAAATTATATGAAATGGGCATAAATTTTGAATCTTTTGATTTTAAATTGCTTGAAATGAGTAAAACTGCTTAAGTTTTGGTGTTAAATTATTCAAAACTCAAAAATTGTAGAAAATATGCATAAATTTTGAATATTTTGACTATGAACAAGATTGAAATGCATAAAACTACTTAAGTTTTGGTGTTGTATTATTTGAAACTCAAAACTTATATGAAACACACATAAAGTTTCAATCTTTTGATTGTAAACATGCTCAAAACTAGTAAAACCACTTTATTTTTTATGTTGCACTATTAAAAACTTAGAAATTATAGGAAACACGTATAAAGATTAAATATTTTAATTGTAAATATGCTTAAAATGAGTAAAATTGCTTAAGTTTTGGTGTTACATTATTCAAAACTAAAAAATTTTAGGAAAAATGCATAAAGTTTGAATCTTTTGATGGTAAACATGCTCAAAACTAGTAAAATTCTTTTTTTCTCATGTTGCATTATTCAAAACTAACAAATTATAGGAAATGCCGTAAAGTTTGAATCTTTTGATTTTAAACATGCTAGAAATAAGTAAAACCATCTATGTTTTGGTGTTGCATTACTCAAAACTAAAAAATTATGGGAAACATTCATAAGGTTTGAATGTTTTGATTATAAACATACTCAAAATGAGTAAAACAATCAATTTTTTGCTGTTACATTATTCAAAACTCATAAATTATGGGAAATGCATATAAACTTTGAATCTTTTGATTGTAAACTTACTCAAACTAAGTAAAACCACATAATTTTCAGTATTGCATTATTTAAAATTCAAAAATTAGAAGAGATGTGGATAAAGTTTGAATCATTTTATTATAAACATGCTCAAAACAAGTAAAATAACCTATGTTTTGGTGTTGTATTATTCGAAACATAAAATTATTGGAAACTTGCATAAAGTTTGAATCTTTTGATTGTAAACATGCACAAAATGAAAAAAACTACCTAAATTTTTACGTTGCATTATTCAAAATTCAAAAATTATATGAAATGCACATAAAGTTTGAATCTTTTGATTATAAACATGCTTAGAATGAGTAAAACCATCAATGTTTTGGTGTTTCATTATTCAAAACTCAAAAATTATAGGAAATGTGAATAATGTTTAAATCTTTTGATGGAAAACATGGTCAAAAAGAATAAAACCACTTAAGTTTTTGTGCTGCATTATTCAAAACTCAAAAAATCATATGAAACACACATAAAATTTGAATCTTTTGATTGTAAACATGCTTGAAATGAGAAAACCTAACTAAGTTTTATTGTTACATTATTCAAAATTGGAAAATTATGAGAAACACAAATAAAGTTTGAATCTTTTGATTGTATACATGCCCCAAATGAGTAAAACCACCTAAGTTTTGGTGTTGCAATATTTAAAACTCAAATATTAAAGAAAGTGTTAATAAAGTTTGAATATTTTGATTGTAAACATACTTGAAGGGAGTAAAACAACCATAGTTTTGGAATTACATTATTTAAAACTCAAAAATTATAGTAAACATGCATAAAGTTTGAATCTTTTTATTGTAAACATGCTCATAATGAGTAAAATTGCCTAAGTTTTGGTGTTGCATTATTCAAAACTTAGAAACAATAGGAAACACATATAATGTTTCAATCTTTTGATTGTAAAGGTGTTTGAAATGAGTAAAATAGCCTAAAGTTTTATGTTGCATTATTTAAAACTCAATTTTTTTAGGAAATGCACATAAAGTTTGAATCTTTTGAATGTAAACATGCTTAAAATGAGTAAAATCACCTATGTTTTGGTGTTGCATTATTCAAAAATAAAAAATTATAGGAAATGTACATAAAGATCCAATCTTTTTATCATAAATATGATCAAAACGAGTAACATCACTTAAATTTTGGTGTTGTATTATTCAAAACTCAAAAATTATAAGAAATGCACATAAAGTTCCAATATTTTCATTGTAAACATGATCAAAATGTGGAAAACTACTTAAATTTTTTTGTTGCATTATACAAAAGTCAAAAATTATAAGAAAGACACAAAGTTTGAATCCTTTGATTATAAACATGTTCAAAATGAGAAAACCATTGAAGTTTTGGTGTTTGGTTATTTGAAACTATAAAATAATAGGAAACCCACATAAAATTTGAATCTCTTGATTGA
The DNA here is from genome assembly GCA_037957365.1 of Torreya grandis. Classification (NCBI taxonomy): domain Eukaryota; kingdom Viridiplantae; phylum Streptophyta; class Pinopsida; order Cupressales; family Taxaceae; genus Torreya; species Torreya grandis. The sequence continues at coordinate 719,908 of JARHVA010005719.1, forward strand.
AAACATGTTTAAAATGAATGAGTAAAACCACATATGTTTTGTTGTTTCATTATTCAAATCTCAATCTTTTAGGTAACCCACGTAAACACTGAATCTTTTGTTTCTAAACATTCTTGAAATGTGTAAAACCACACAAGTTTTGGTGTTACATTATTGAAAACTCAAAAATTATAGGAAACCCACATAAACTTTGAATCTTTTGATTCTCAACATATTTGAAAATAATAAAACTATTGAAGATTTGGTGATGGATTATTCAAAACTCAAAAATTATAAGAAATCCAAACAAAGTTTGAATCTTTTGATTGAAAATATGCTCAAAACAAGTAAAACTACTTATGTTTTGGTGTTGCATTTTACAAAACTCAAAAATTATAGGAAATCCAAATAAAGTTTAAATCTTTTGATTGTAAACATAATTGAAACGAATAAAACCACCTAAGTTTTGGTGTTGCATTATTCAAAACTTAAAAATTATAGGAAAAGTACATTAAGTTTGAATCTTTTATTTGTAAACATGCACATAATGAGTAAAACCACCTAATTTTAGTGGTGTTACATTATTCAAAAATAAAAAATTATAGGAAACATTCATAAATTTTAAATTTTTTGATTTTAAACATACTCAAAATGAGTAAAACCACCTAAGTTTTGTTGTTGCATTATTTCAAACTCAAATAATATATTAAACATGCATAAAGTTTGAATCTTTTGATTGTAAACATGCACGAAATGAGTAAAACTGCCCAAGCTTTGGTGTTGTATTATTCAAAACTCAAAATATATAAGAAACATGCATAAAGTTTGAATATTTTGATTGTAAACATGATCAAAATTAGTAACCTATGTTTTATTGTTGCATTATTCAAAACTCAAAAATTATAGGAAATGCACATAAAGTTTGAATCTTTTGATTGTAAACATGCTAGAAATGAGTAAAACCACCTAGGTTTTGGTGTTTCATTTTTCAAAGTTAAAAAATTATAAGAAACATGCATAAATTTTGAATCTTTTGATTGTAAAAATGCTTGAAATGAGAAAAACTACCTAGGTTTTGGTGTTGCATTATTCAAAACTCAAATATTATAGGAAACACACATAAAGTTTGAATCTTTTGATTGTAAACATGCTCAAAATGAGTAAAACTACCTAGGTTTTTGTGTTACATTATTAGAAACTCAAAAATTATAGGAAATATCCAAAACATTTAAATGTTTTTATTATAAACATACTCAAAGTGATTAAAATCATCTAAGTTTTGGTGTTCTACTATTCAAATCTCAAAAATTATTTGGAAGATGAAGAAAGTTTTAATATTTTAATTTTAAACACACTCAAAACAAGTTAAACCACCCAATATTTCATGTTACAGTATTCTAAACTCAAAAAAATTAGAATACAAATATAAAGTTTGAATCTCTTGATTGTAAACATACTCGAAATGAGTAAAATTGCCTATGTTTTGGTATTGCATTATTCAAAACTCAAAAATTATAACCAACAAACATAAATTTTGAATTTTTTGATTGTAAACATTCTCAAAGTAAGTAAATCCACTTACGTTTTGGTGTTGGATTATTCAAAACTCAAAAATTATAGGAAATACACATAAAGTTTGAATATTTTGATTTTAAAAATGCTCAAAATAAGAAGAAATACCTAAGTCTTGGTGTTGCATTATTTTAAACTCAAATAATATAGGAAACACACATTAAATTTGAATACTTTAATTATAAACATGCATGAAAAAAGATAAACCACCTAAGTTTTCTTGTTCCATTATTCAAAACCAACAAATTATAGGAAACATGCTTAATGTTTGAATCTTTTGATTGTAAACATGCCCAAAATGAGTAAAACCATTTAAGTTTTGGTGTTAAATTTTTCAAAACTGAAAACTTATAGGAAAAGTGCATAAATCTTGAATATTTTAACTGTAAACATGTTAGAAATGAGTAAAACCACCTAAGTATTAGTGTTGCATTATTTAAAACTCAAAAATTATAGGAAACACACATAAATTTTAAATATTTTGATTTTAAACATGCTCAATATTAGTAAAACCACCTAAGATATGGTGTTGCATTATTTCAAAACTAAAAAATTATAGAAAATGCACATAAAGTTTGAATCTTTTGATTTTAAACATGCTCCAAATAAGTAAAACAACTAAATTATTCATCTTGCATTATTCATAACTCAAAAATTATATGAAATGCACAAAATTTTGAATCTTTTGATTTTAAACTTGCTTGAAATGAGTAAAATTGCTTAAGCTTTGGTGTTGTATTATTCAAAACTCAAAAATTATAAAAAGTGTGCATAAAGTTTCAATATTTTAACTGTAAACAAGATTGAAATGCATAAAAGTACTTATGTATTCATATTTCATTATTTAAAACTCAAAAATTATAGGAAACACACATAATTTTCAATCTTTTGATTGTAAACATGCTCAAAACCATAAAAACCACTTAATTTTTGATGTTGCATTATTCAATACTCATAAATTATAGGAAACACGCATAAAGATTATATATTTTGATTGTAAACATGCTTGTAATGAGTAAAACTACTGAAGTTTTGGTGTTACATTATTCAAAACTCAAAAATTATAGGAAACATGCATAAAGTTTGAATCTTTTGATAGTAAACATGCTCGAAACTAGTAAAACTATATATGTTTTGGTGTTGCATTATTCAAAACTAAAAAGTTATAGGAAATGCCATAAAGTTTGAATCTTTTGATTATAAACATGCTTGAAATGAGTAAAACCACTTAAGTTTTGGTGTTACATTACTCAAAAATAGAAAATTATAGGAAAAATACATAAAGTTTGAATCTTTGATTATAAACATAATCGAAGCGAGTAAAACTAAATAAGTTTTGTTGTTACATTATTCAAAACTAAAAAATTATAGGAAATGCACATAAATTTTGAATCTTTTGATTGTGAACTGGCTCAAAATGAGTAAAACCACATAATTTTTCATGTTACATTATTCAAAATTCAAAAATTATAGAAAATGTTCATAAAATTTGAATCATTTAATTGTAAACATGCTTGAAACAAGTAAAGAACCTAAGTTTTGGTGTTGCATTAATCAAAACTCAAAAATTATAGGAAACATGCATAAAGTTTGAATATTTTGATTGTAAACATGCTCAAAATTAAAAAAAAACTACCTAAATTTTCACATTTCATTATTCAAAACTTAAAAACTATAGGAAATGTGCATAAAGTTTGAATCTTTTGATTACAAACATGCTCAAAATGAGTAAAACCACCAAATTTTTGGTGTTGCATTATTCAAAACTCAAAAATTATATGAAATGTGCATAAAGTTTGAATCTTTTGATGATGAAAATGCTTGAAAAGAGTAAAACCACTTAAGTTTTGGTGTTATATTATTCAAAACTTAAAAAATTATATGATACACACATAAAATCTGAATCTTTTGATTGTAAACATGCTTGAAATGTGTAAACCTACCTATGTTTTGGTGTTGCATTATTCAAAAATCTAAAATTCTGGGAAACACAAATAAAATTTAAATCTTTTGATTGCAAACGTGCTCAAAATGAGTAAAACCACCAAAGTTTGGGTCTTGCATTATTTAAAACTAAAAAATTATAGGAAATGCACATAAAGTTTGCATATTTTAATTGTAAACATGCCTAAAGGGAGTAAAATCACCTAAATTTTGCTATTGCATTATTTAAAAGTCAAAAATTATAGGAAATGTACATAAAGTTTGAATCTTTTTATTGTAAACATGATCAAAATGAGTATAAACACCTAAGTTTTGGTGTTGCATTATTTAAAACTCAAAAATAATAGGAATACCACACAATGTTTTAATCTTTTGATTGTAAAGATGTTTGAAATGAGTAAAATAGCATAAATTTATCTATTACATTAGGCAAAACTAAAAGAAATAGGAAATGCTCATAAAGTTTGAATCTTTTGAATTTAAACATGCTCAAAATAAGTAAAATCACCTATGCTTTGGTGTTGCATTATTAAAAAAATATAAAATTATAAGAAATATGTTTAAAGTTTAAATATTTTGATTGTAAACATGCTCAAAATGAGTAAAACCACCTAAGTTTTTGGTGTTGCATTATTCAAAACTCGAAAATTATATGAAACACATATAAAGTTCCAATCTTTTGATTGTAAACATGCTCAAAATGACTAAAACTGCTTAGATTTTTTTATTGCATTATACAAAACTAAAAAATTATATGAAACACACATAAAGTTTGATTCCTTTAATTGTAAACATGTTCAAAATGAGTAAAACCACTCAAGTTTTAGTGTTTCATTATTCAAAACTAAAAAATTATAAGAAACCTGGATAAAGTTTGAATCTTTTGATTGAAAAAAATCATGAAATGAGTAAAACCGCATACGTTTTGGTGTTTCATTATTCAAATCTCAATCTTATAGGAAACCCACATAAACATTGAATCTTTTATTTCTAAACATGCTTGAAATGAGTAAAACCACTAAAGTTTTGGTGTTGCATTATTGAAAACTCAAAAATTATAGGAAACCTGCATAAACTTTGAATCTTTTGATTCTTAACATATTTGAAAATAGTAAAACTATTGAAGATTTGGTGATGCATATTCAAAACTCAAAAATTATAAGAAATCCATGGCCCACAAAAATTTGAATAATAAAACCTAGAGTGTTAAAAAAAACTAAGGTAAATTTGATAAGGATAAGGCAATTATTAAAAAATAATCACATAACCACTTAAAAATGCAACTTCACTTCTAAAGATAGATTAACTAAGACAATCATACTCTAAGCATGTCTGAAAGAGATAAATAATATGAAGTAGACAAATTGGGTAAAGATTTAGAAACAAACTTAAATGTTAATGGGGAATATGAAATGGGTGGTGGGGGAATTTAATGCAACACTAAGATTAAAATATATTCCTTTCCAGAGACAAGACACTTAAATCAAGCTACAAAGATAAAGAGGCTTTCGAAATTAATGACTCTAGAGAACTCACCTTATCCATGAAAATTTGGGTTAACAAGTAAGTATAAATATAATTCTATGAAGGATATATATTTAATAAAAAATAAAATGACCTACCTTCCTACAACATGTTCTCCATTCCTTAAGACTACTTACAGAGTCATCAGTCTACTACAAAGATTGGGTGTTTATGTGATAAAGTAGGTGAAACTATATATATATATATATATATATATATATATATATATATATATATATATATATACACATATATATATATATATACATATATATATATATATATATACATATATATATATATATATACATATATATATATATACATATATATATATATATACATATATATATATATATACATATGTATATATATATACATATATATATATATATACATATATATATATACACACACAAATATATATATATATATATATATATACATATATATATATATATATATATATATATATATATAGAAAGAATGAGACCTCCTATCATAGTATATTTTCCTACTATACCCCAAAAGACATCAACTCTACCATGAGTCCAACTATGTATTTTGAGATTTGATTAGGCTAGGATATGTGCTTGATAATAATCACATCTTTTGGCGTGATTTTTACTTTTAAATGTTTGTTTTTTAATTTTGATCATTCTATTTTGTTTGAATGATTTGGATTTTATTTTTTATGGATTTTCTCTATTCCTCCTCCATACAAATTCATAAAACCAAACATGGGCTTTAATAATGACCATCACTAGAGAACTTACACTTGGTATCTAGGAAAAAGAGCTTAGAAAGCATGATGTTTAAAAAACTTGTATTTTCACATTAGAGGAGAGTGTTATCTTGAAACTGACCTTATTGTGCCCATAGTGAAATGGAGTAGGGGAGAATATGGAAGTTAACATGGAATGATTGAGCTACTCAAATCATATAAATCTATATTTTTAACATGGTAAAATGACATGTAAGAATGAATCATCATCATAGGAAATAATGTGTTTGAGTGGAGACATGAGAGTATATTATTATAGTTGTAAAAATCAAAAGAATATGACATAATTTTTAGAGTATAAAATCAAAAATCTTAACCATTGCTATATTTTTCAAGAAAGACACTTATCTAAGGTTGAAAAAAAAATTATAAAAATAAATATTTGTGAGGAAGGCCTAGTCTTATCTAAGGTGTTACAATGCAACACATAAAGGGAAAACCAAAGAGGAGTAAAAATAAATGGTTTTTATAGTAAATAATTGTATTTTGTCATGAAAGCCTAGTCCTATCCAAGGCCTTACACTATAAATCACAAAGGGAAAAACTATGGAGGTATAAAAATTAATTAAGTTTGTAAATTTGGGAACCAATGACTCAAAATATAATTAAAGGTTAACTAATGGAAATAAAAAGAAACATAAAAATATCCATGAGGATGGTTGGGTACTATCCATGGTCTTATGATGAAAACTCATGAATTATATAAGTGAATAAATGTATATAGTCCAAAGTACCAAGGATATGAACTATGGCTACTAAAATTGATGCAATGATACATTTTGGGAAGCTTTAAAAATCTTGAAATAAGTGTTAACACCACTACACACACACACACACACACACACACACACACACACACACACACACACACACACACACACACACACATGAAGTAAATTTAAGGTACAAATAATATTAGAAATGAAAATTTAAGAAAAATATTTCTTTAAAGTTTGAGAATTAGTACATTTAATATGTAGGTACTAGGACTAAGAATGATTTTAATGAGGTATAGACCCCACCATTTTTTGGTGTACATCCCCTCTTTTTCTTGGGTATAATCTAATTTAAAAATTAAATTGTGAATATTAAAGTTGCATATTTTGACCTTTTTGTTATGTTGTTTGTAAATTCAAGATTTGTATTGGTGGTTATGTTGCAAAGCACCCATATGATGCTCATCAAGAAGGTCTAGAGAATAAAGATGAGATTCATGGATTTATTCATTGGGTATAATACCATGAAGAGAAATGCATAAAGAAGGTAGATAAATTTATAAAAGTAATATAGATTAATATCCATATACTAAGGAAAAGTGGGTTACCCTAATAGTATTACAAATGTTAGTGTAATAATTTGAAAGTGCAGGATAAATTTTGAGATACTAGTCAAAATGATAATATCAAATTTTATTTTGTAATATTTTATTAATAATTTTTTTAGTGGTTATTTATTGTCCATTTAATTTCATAATTTTAAATTTAACACATAATTTTTTCATATCCTTATTTTTGAAATCCCATCATTGTTATAGATAAGGGTGTGGGGGATTACAAATTGACAAACAATTTGATTAAATATGAATTTAGATATAGTGATACATGTGACACTAAAAAGGGGCATAAATTCATTCCAAATAGTGAAATACTTAGTGGTCGTAATGATGAAGGCATGAACATCTTGAGAATGAGGTATCTTTCTAATGAGATCTAATCCTAACATGGAAAAAGGATAAGGAGATTCTAATGTTTGAATCTTGACTAGAGGAGAGTGAATAATATAATCATAAAATTGGGAAAGATTGAACTTTTTAGCAAATGTGATAGCATCTTTTTCAATTGTGGGCCAAAAGTATCTCATGCATAGGCTTTTTTAGGTTTAGCATGTTTTCTATAATGACACCAAAAATTCCCCCATGTGTTTGTTCAAGAAGAGAAGGAACTTCATATTGGGTGACACAAAAAATCAAGCTACCTTCAACATTATGGTAATATAATATATCATAGTGTAAGTCATATTTATAAGCTTGTTTATGAATTCTAGTATTTTCATAAAAATCGGTGTCATTAGGATAAGTGTGATGCTTGATAAATTGGATGATATTCTTGTACCATGAGCTTTGTCATATAGTGAAAACCTTAATATGACAGATAAGAGAATCATTTTTGGTTGGTAATTAAGATGGTTATTTTCATATGTTGATGAAGAATTATGAATCATGAAGATCTTGATGGGGGTGAAAGAGAGAAGCAAATGACTCACGTGAATTAGATGTGGCATTATGCTCTCATGGAATTGGTTTTATAGTGAAGGATTTAAACTCTTTATCAAAAGTGGTGGTATTTTGGTGATAAGTAATAATATTTTCTCTTTTCCATTAATAGTCACCATTAACTTGATAAATGAGTTGTGAATAACTTAAAGCATGTAGATAGGGGATGTCTATATTGGTGGCATATTTCATTACTATAATGAGATATTCATACTTAGCCATGTTATTAGTAACATCAAATTTTAATTATAAATAAAGTGTGATGTTTGATAAATTAGATGATATTCTTGTACCATGAGTTTTGTCAAATAATGACAGCCTTAATATGATAGATAAGAGAATCATTTTTGGTTGGTAATGAAGATGGTGATTTTCACATATTGATTAGGAATTGTGAAACATGAAGAGATTGATGAGGGTGAAAGACATAAGAAGACGAAGTGAGTGAATTAGATATGGCATTCTCCTCTCATGGAATTGGTTTTATAGTGAAGGATTTAAATTCTTTAGCAAGAGTGGTGCCATTTTAGTGATAAGAAATAATATTTTATATTTTGCATTGATATTGTCCATTCACTTGATCATAAATGAGTTATGAATAACTTAAATCATGTAGATAAGGGATGTCTATATTGATGGTAGATTGAATGCCTAGAATGAGAGATTAATACTCAACTATGTTATTAGTAAATCAAATGTTCATCAGAAAGAAAGAGGTATGATAGTTACATGAGCATAAACTAAGACACATCCTACCCTAGTTTCTTGAAGATATTTGTCACCATAAAAATGTATTTCCCAAGTATATTCATGCAAATCAATTTTAACTTCAATAAATTATTCGATGATGACTTTGGATTATTGTTTAGAAATAAAAGTTTTTGGTTCATCAAGATTATTTGTTACAAGGTTAGCTATAAAATTTTGAAAATAATATTTGAGTGAAATAACTTAATTAATACCTTAAATGTATAGGATTTATTCATCAAAAAGAGTATCTCAAAGATGATCAGTGGATGGTATAAGAGTGTTATCAATTTGATTAGTAGTTACTTTGGATTCAACTATTTTTTGTGTAATGATTCAAAAATAAAATTACATCAAGAGAACCATCAATTTGAAAATTATATCACTAGTGAATATTTAAAAAAAAGATTACTAAGATTTGAATTCATGATGACATAAGTTATTTGATAAATTATGTAGTGGAAGATTTTTTCAGCTATAAAATAAATGGAGAGATAATCATGTTCAACTTTGGTATAATATGTATCATAATCTATGAGATCATGATTGATATAATATATGGCATATTAATGAAATATATATATATATATATATATATATATATATATATATATATATATATATATATATATATATATATTTAAGCATTACCCCAACTAATATTAGGTACATGAAGTGTACAAGATGAGTGGTTGATCATTGGAAGGATGTTAAAGAGTGGGAGGATGTAGGCAAGATTTTTTCATGTTTTTAAATGATTTTTGGCATGAATAAATACATTCCAAAGCTATACCCTTATTGATAATGAATTTAACTAAGTAAATATGGTAATTCATCTCAGGAATAAATTATTAGATTACCCCAAGTTTACCAAGGTATGTTCATATGTATAGAGTGGGACAAGGAATAAGCATGCTAAGAATGGATTTAATTTTAAAACTATCTACACAAATCCCATGTAAAGAAAATAAAAATCCTAATATTTTTCTAGAGTTGACATCAAAAACACATTAGTAATGATTGAGTCTAAATTTGATGATATGATTGAAAATGATACCTATATCATGAAGGTGGCTTTCACAATGCTTGGATTTAGCGACGATAAGATCATCTACATATGTTTCAACTATTTTATGTGTGAGATAATGAAATATGTGGTTCATTGCACATTAATAAGTGGCACCCACATTTTTAATACTAAAAGTAATTTTAACATAATGATAGATTCCCCATTTTATTGTAAAAGTGGTGTTATGTTGATCTTTATGAGTGATATGAATTTTATTATATACTAAGAAACCATCCATAAGAGATAACATTTCATAACTAGTGGTGGAATAATAAATGGCATCAATTTATGGTAAAGGAAATTTTCATTTGGGACATGTTAATTTGAGATTATGAAAGTCTATATAAATGTGAATAACCATGGTGACTTTTTTACATACATGGACAATGTTAGAAAGGAATTCAAAGTAATCTATAGGTATGATTAATTTAGTGTTTAGGATCTTGATGATCTCTTTATGACATAAGGTATAAATCTCAAGAGAAAATTTACATTGATTTTGATGCACATGTTTTTCATCATGGTAGGTAATTATATTATGGACCACAATACTAAGATCAATGTCGATCATGTCTTCATATGACCATGTGATAATTATCAAAAAACAATTTAAAGTTATCATGTTTAATTGGAAGAATTTCATTGAAAACAAGAATGGGTTGGGGTACTATAGTGGTTCTATAATTAATTATGATAGTTTCCTTAATAAACATAGCATTTTCATCTTAGAAATAATGAGAATGAGGAATCAAGGAAACATGATGTGTTTTAGGATCAGTACTAACAATGAATTTTTTGAAATAAGGGGAAGTTTTATCAAAATGATCAAGCTTATGATATAGGTTTAAAATTTTAGTCTCCTAAGCATGAAGTAGTTATAAAATAGCTTTGTTAGTAGGGATTGTGGGTAATGGTCCATAATATTCAAAATCTACTTCAAGATCCAAAATTTTATTTCCATAAATATCAAACTTAGAATATGTTTGTCAAATGATTATTTCTTATTTTAGTCATATAAAAGTCAAAATTGGTAGCTTGAATGTGGCTTGTGACACCCAACCCATAGGTCTTTCTTACATGATCCCATGACCCATCTAGACAACTTTTTGCTTTTTCCCATTCATCTCAAGCTTTCTAAATGGTCATTCCACCTCAACCAAGAAACATTTATCAAGCCAATACTATCCCCCCAGGTCCTGCACTTATAAGACAAGATTACCCAACTTGGATTATAGCTTTAGACCATAGGGTGTCTTATTTCAACACTCTTGTCTAATTGTATTTTGATCTCCAATAGTTATTTCCTTTCGATTCCTATCCTCATCTTGTCAGCCTAACATGAATACATTCAACCCATGACCAATATATCTCTATAAAATCCCATTCAAATCTCATTTAGAGAGGGTTTGCAAATATTAAAAATAAATCAAGAATACAAGCAAAACTAATGAGGCAAATTTCCCTATTAAATAAATATAACCATCCAATACAGCTACAAGCATATCCAAATCCTCACACCAGTCCCTAGAGACCTTAAGCACACCCAATTTAGAATTTTTGCATCTGCATTAAAACTATTTCATAAAGCACATTAAGTGATAAAACTACATATGGATTGATCCCTATTTGAAGTATTAGTATGTAGGAAATGTGCCCACATAAGGGGTGTGGATACACGTTCAGTGCATCTTACACACACTAACCCCCCCCTTATCTCTCAAGTTTTATCAAAACATGATGAAGTATATGGTTTGAATATTATATCATCTATATAATGAGTTCCATATACTTTCATTAGTCAAACTTCTATAGGTAGGCTCACACAGTGACATCAAATAAAACCCAAAAAACTTAGGTCTCTGCAAGTAGTTTAGATAACAATGATAAAAGAGAACAATGACACTAGACTCTAGGGTGTCCTATTTTGATAGTCCTATCCTTTCAAAAAACAAAATATAGATCCTAATTTATGACACTATCCCAGTCCTGCATAGCCAATATAAGTCCTTGCAATAGCCATTTCAATTCATTTTAAGCTAAGTCTTATTTTATCCATATTTATTGTTATTTATATAAAGGTTAAAAACTATAAATAAATTATACAAATCAGTGGTTAAATTATTTTAATATTATTTTCTATTTTACTATTCCAAACCCTTAAATAAATTAGGAATAAGACTTCAATATTCTAAAAAAAATGTTAAATCATCTAGTGAACCTGACTTATTTCATTTACACATAAAAACCCTAGGGTAAATTCCTTGATGTTTTTTCCAATAATTTTATGATTTTTCCTACATATTTTAAATAAAAAATTCACATTTAATTTTTAGAATTCCATAGTAATTTTTTAAAAAACCATTTTCTTTCAAGCCCTAGTTGCATGTCTTTTTAAATCAAGAGTTTTTCCAAAAAAAATCTGATTTTTTACTTGCATATTTAAATTAGAAATTCACATTAATTTTTAAAATTTCATAGTAATTTTTTAAAAAAAATCATTTTCTTTCAAACCCTAGGCTAATTTACTAGGTCCATTTAAATCAAAAAATTTCCAATATTTTTTTGATTTTTTATTTGCATATTTAAATAAAGAATTCACATTAATTTTTAAAATTCTATAGTAATTTTTTTCAAAAAACCCTAGTTGTATATCCTAGGTCCCATTGCTTTTGAGGTATCACCTTACATGTTTGTGAGCTTTGTATCCTTTTTATGCATTTCCCAATTTGTTGTTTTTAGGACTTTACATTTCCTATATTTAGTAATTTCCTTCCATATAATTTTTTTTATTACAAATTATTACAAAAAATTCAATCAATTTTCAATTTATTTTCATACTTTAATAATGGCCCAATACACTAGTGTTGATTAAACTAATAAAAGGGAACTTAGAGAAATCTTAACTAAACACCCTAACATGCAAGATGATATGCTTAAAATATTACAAGAAGAGAAACAAAAAGTAAATAATATTTAATCCTCTCAAACCATAAAGCAACTAGTTATAAATGACACTATGGGGGTAACCTGTGTCTTAATAAGCCCCTATAGTAGCCCAACCTTCCCATGAGGCACCACTAGTTATAGCAAGTGCATCTTTGTCTCCAAATGTGGAATACCTTGTGTCATAGATAAAATATCTTCAATCCAAAGTGATACATCTTGATCAAGGTGATTCTAAACCAATGTAGGCTTTGGATTTTTTTGCTCTACTACATAAACCATTGGCAAGTCATATTGCTTTGACACCCTTACCATAAGGTTTTGTTCAACCCAAGCTCACTCTATATGATGGTAAGGGTGATCTAGAGACATATTTGAGAGCTTTTCATGTAGCATGTTTGGACTGTGTCAAATTATTGTCTACTAACCAAGCTATTTCCATAAAGTCTAAAGGACTATGCTTTACAGTGGTTCTAAAGTCTACCGAATTATTCAGTCGATGCATTCAATCTTTAGCTGACATGTTCCTAGCTCATGTCATCATTAAAATTGGTGATAAGGTTTCTTATACCCAAGTTTCATAGCACAAAAAAAGGTTAAATGAACATCTTATAGATTATGTTCTTCAATATAAGACTATCTTTGTTAAGATGAATAGCTCCATGGTTGATCAAGAGTTACAATATCTCTTTAAATAGAGTCTTATATCAGCTTTGCATGAATTAATAATGTCCAAAAGGTTCTCTTTCTTCATTGAGTTGTATCATACACTAAAGGAAAGGGAAGTCAAATTAATTTCAATGGGAAAACTCAAGTAAATAAGTATATCAAAAACAACAAACAAGAGTAACAAAAAAATCCCATACAAAGTAAAGGTTAATGATAGAAAAAGTCAAAATCAACCTATAGTTAATGTGGCTTCAGATCCCCCTCAATGAGTATTTTTATTAGCACCTCCTCGGTGAACATTTACCAATCTACTAGTTTCTCTAGCCAGAGTTTTACAACTTTTGGAATGTAATATCATATCTCTCCCTCCTATTTATGAAGTTGATCCAACAAATCCTATTCAATGGGGATATGATCAAAATGCATTTTATGACTTTCATAGGGCACCAAGCCACATTAAAAATAGATTCATCAACTTGAAACACAAGATATAAGATTTGATAGATGACAATCTTATTGATCTTGGCACTCTAGTTGAGCCTCTGTAGGTAAAGAAAATATAAGACAAGACTGTAAAAAAATTCTCAAATCCTTTTTTATAGCATGCTAAATATGAAATAGGGGACACATCAGGTGATCACCATGCATATCATGCACATCCACCACCAGCTACATATACGGCACCTTTAGTTGAGTCACATTCTTTGAGTAACATGATTGGTGTGTACAATTATAGAGTTCTAAGTAGACCTTTGATCTCCTTCTTAGAGTAGGAGATAGTTGAAGATGATTCATATTATCAGGTATTCTTTATTAGAGCTTAAATTCATAATCATACCATTCATAGTGTTCTCATAGATAATATATCTAGTGTGAACATGTACACTATGACATTATTATAGCATTTGGGATATTCAAATTAAGATATTACCCTGATGGACATAGTTATCCATGAGATCAGTGGGTACATATAGATTTCATTAGGTGAGACTGTAATTCTTTTATAGGTTAGTTCAACACATGTGGCCATACCATTTACTATAGTTCCTAGTGTAGGAGTCTTTGATATGTTGTTTGGTTGACCTTAGATTAAGAAACTTTGAGAAGTAACTTCTATAGTTCATAGATGCATGAAATTCATTCATGCTAATCAGGTTGTTATAGTTGGTGGAGTTTTGTATGAGTTACGACTCCCCAATTCAAAGCCATTTACTACTTTGTAGTCACTATTTTTCTCTCCACCACTAATTTTAGTTTCTCCACTAGTTACAGTTCTTCCTCTAGTTTAGATTCAAACATAGTCAAGGCCTCCATCGCTAGTAAAGAGATTTCGTACAATTCCATAGAGGCCTCTTTTAGAACAACCATAGTTTCAAAATTCTAGATAGCTTCTAGCTATAATATTCATACCTAGGGTAGTATCATTGAGGTTCCATACCTCTACACATAGAGCACATATTCAGAAAGCATCTCCTACCACTAGATGGGTCCCTAAGAACCCCATAGTTGCATCCACTTCCCAAAGTTATAAAGGGACCCCTTAGCTAGTTTCAACTATAGATATTTTAGAGAATTTAAAACATACACAACTTTTAGAGCCATAATCTTAGCCCTTCTATCATGTATCAAGATCATGCATGATCCTCTCCTTGATATAGGACACCATGATAGGAAGTCTTTCATGAGACTCATTGTTTAGTATCTCTTCTTTTCAATTATTTATATATAGCTTATTTTGAATTAATTATACATAGTTTCTTTATGATTTCTTGTACATAACTTATTCAAAAAATCCAAAAACATTCAAATATTCCAAAATCCAAAACATTCAACTATTAAAAATTCAAAATCATTTCAATTGTATGCATCATCCATGCTTTACATTTCTACTACTATATTAGTCTTACATTTTTTGTTTTATGCTATTGTTTGTCAATTTATCTACATTACCATGCTTCACTTGATCTTCTTTAAGTGTGTATAGTGACTTCTATATCCTTGGTTACTTCACTCTATCCATTGAGTGGGAATCCTAGTTCATACATTTGAAACACATATCGATATATATACCCACTAGGGGCATCTTATACATGAATACACCATCCATGTTATGTCATTCCTACACCACACACTCTAGTTATCATGTTGATGTACATTACTTACAAGATTACATAGATTAATTTATCTAAACTCACTAGTATATAGTACTTGTGTATTTCTTAGGATATACATAGTCTTGTACTACATGTCTTGCATACTTTCACTTATTACATTGATTAGTTAGATGTGATTGTATTTCTAGTATTTACATGCTTTCCTTTGCTGCTTTGCATAGCTAGATATGATTGCATTTTTTAGTTCTTGTTATATGTATTGTGTGTGTCTTAGGACATTTTCCAATGTCCTTTGCTTGTATTCTTCTATGTACTTATAGCCCTTGTGCTAACCTTGCTTATTTTAGTTATATGTGTATGTGGCATTTGAACATGCCTTGTATGCTTTCTTCGTAGTTTGAGTGACATGCACCCATGTCCCTTGTTTGTTTGGCCCCTTGGGTACTCTTGTATTTGTCTTACTTCTTACCCTATATGCTTGTTGTTTTTTTGCTTCTCACTATTTTCAATGTCATGATCCACATCATGAATTATCTTACTTTCTTAGATAGCATGATGGACATCGTGTTCCATCCCTCTTTAAAAACTAACAATTAACAACTAACTAGACTTCTAGTTCCAATTCACTATATTACACATTTTATTACATTGTTATATCTATTTAGGCATACCCCTATTGATCTAACAATCTCCATTATAAACTATGCTATATTTTGAGACATCTATTCAATTATCATTGCTATATCATGTATTTTTGAAACATAACACACTTATAGGGCTCTTTATTTTAAGGATATTCATTGCAAGATCTTTATTTCTACACTAAAAAGAGGGGGAAAGAAATAGTGTTTTTATCACAGAGTTCAAAACCTCTAATCAGTCAAAAATCAATTTTTAGAACACCTAGAATAGTATTCAGACTTCAAACCAAGTAGAATAGACCAAAAAGATAGTGACAATTACATAACAATCTTCAAAACCAGCACAAGACAAGAGTGCCAACTTTGGACTAAAATAATGGATAGTAGAGTGTCCTATTTTAGTGCTCCTATCCAAACAACAAAAAAACCATATTTTCTTGAAATAGATAGAAAAGTAAGTATGGTTACAGTTTTATCAACAATAGTAAAATTTAAAATCAATAGTTTTAGTATAGATCTTATTATAGAATATAGATATAGGGGGCATCATGTGCAGGATGATGGCTCTCACTTCAAATTTTAGATATGGAAATTGGTATAACTTCCAAATCAGAATCCATGTTATAAACACTAGTGATTGGGGGCAAAGTATGCAGCATGTTTAATTCTCTTCTTTACAATTTATGGCATTACCCAAGCATTCTCAGTAGTTGCATGCATTATTCTATCTATAGGTGGTTGGCATCATTTCTTAGTGGCTTCCACATAAGCCTATTACCTAGTTTTGAAGCGGATTTCATACAAGCGTAATCTCCACATTTTTTGAGTGGCTAGAATGGCCTAGTTTTTAGTATACATTCATCTATCCACATTACATTATCAAATTATAGGACATTCATGGGCTTTAAGAGACATCTCATATGACACACATTTCATACCAATATCATTTCATAGCTTACTTCATAGGGAAATGATGGAACCAAAGGACTAGCTAACCCTTATATTCTTGAGCCACCTACTCAGAACGATTAGACACATAGTCCAAACATTGATTAACATGTGCATGATCGCATAGCTTCACTTAGTGTGTGATGATGGAGATAAAGGGTTAGCCTTTACATTCATGAGCCACTCTTAGATAATTGAGAACTTATCTCTATTTTCAATATTATTCTTGGTATATCATCATTCAACACATACCCAACATCACTTAGCATCACTCATCATCAAAATAGGTTTTATATTGGATCATGTACCTAGTGAGGTGTCTTCATTCCTTTCTCTTCCTCTCTCTCTTACCTAGCTTTTATATGTTTTTACTTTAGACATAGAGTGTTTAATAAGAACTAATTTACTCTTGATTTTATTTTGTAGACTCACACTTCATGATGTGTTCTCTTTATGCACACCTAGCATCACACAGCTTCATGAGCTTCACCCTTATAGGTAAGTTTAGGTACGATTTATAATTTTCCATTATCCTAGTATTTCACTTTGTTGCATCACTAGAATAAAGGTTGGGGGGAAATGTAGCCATATAAAATGTCAAAATTGGTATCTTGAGTGTGACTTGTGACACCCAACCCATATGTCTTTCTTGCATGCTCCCATAATCCATCTAGATACCTTTTTGCTTATATTCAGTCATTCTAAGCTTTTTAAACAATCAATCCACCTCAGATAGATAGTATTTCCTAGGCCAATCATATCCCCCTAGGTCTTGTATATATAGGATAGGAGCACCCAACTTGGACTATAGCATTGGACCCTATGGTGTCCTATTTTAGTGCACTTGTCTAATTACATTTTGAGCTCCAATAGTTATTTCCTTCTAGTTCATATCCTTCATCTTGTTGGCCTAGTGTGAATACATTTGACCCATGACCAATAGATCTCTATAAAATCCCATTCAAAATTCATTTAGAGGGGGTTGGAAAATATTACAAAGTATGAAAGAATACAAGCAAAACTACTGAGGCAAATTTCCCTATTCTCTAAATACAACCATCCGATATAGATACAATCATATCTAAATATTCACACCAATCCCTAGCCACCTTAAGCACACCTAGTTTAGCATTTTTGTATCCACATTCACATTATTGCATAAATAACATTAAGTGGGAGAACTTCATATAGATTGATCCATCTTTAGAGTATTGGTATGTAGATAATGTATCCACACAAAGGGTGTGGATACATGTTCAATGCATCTTACACACACTAACCCCACCTTTCTTTCTCAATTTTTAAAAAAGAACAATGAAGTCTAGGGTTTGAAAATTAAATTAGCTCTACAAGGGGTTCTGTAGACTTTCAGTAGTCGAGATTTCATAAGCAAGCTCACACAGGGATAGTGAATGAAACCCAAAAAACTTAGGTCTTTCTGAGTAGATTGGATAATGGCATAAGAGGACAACAACATCAAACTCTAGGGTGTCTTATTTTAGTGGTCCTATCCTTTCACAAAAAGAAATCCAAATACTAATTTGTGACACTATCCCAATCTTACATAGCCAATATCAGACCCTGCAATAGCCATTTCAATTCATTTTAAGATAAGTCTTATTTTCTCCATAGTTATTGATATTTATAGAAAGGTTAAAAATATAAATAAATTATACAAATCAATGGTTAAATTGTTGCAATATTATTTACTAATTTAATATTTCATACCCTTAACTAAGTTAGGAATAAGAATTCAATATTCCCAAAACATGTTAAATCCTTGTACATATAAGGTAATTTTAAGAGAGGTAGGATATCATTTGTTAGGATTTGGTATTGAGATAGTAGGAGAATCACTCTCATTGGTGGTGATTTAATTGTGTATAATATATGTATGGAATTGATTTATTTGGTAGAAGTGATTGGAGATAATGTATCTTGACTTTCAAGATTGATTTGATTAGTGTAATTAGGGATTGTAGGTTGTATTATATTAGATTGGTCAATTTATTGGATGACCCATGGAGTATCTATCAAAGGTGTATCTATAGGTGGTACATAGCCTTCAAGTTCTCATTCATTATCAAAGGATATGTTAATGGCATGAGCATCATGATAAAAGGCATGTATTTTTGCTAGTGTATTTTGATAATGTAAGGAATCCAAATCTCATGACTGAGTTTGTGTTATAATGTATCATCATAGGATGGATATATAACACATGTATTTGTTTTAGTTAGAATTTTTGTAGTGGGGATTCTTATATTATTGAAAGTGTGAGGAGACATGGCTAAAGGATCTTGAAATATTTTGACCACCCCATACTAATTGAAATAAAAATCACCCTATGTGTAAGAGGCTTTATTTGCATTACATTAGGTGGTTTTACTCATTTCAATCATGTTTAGAATCAAAAAATTCAAACTTTATGCACGTTTTCTATAATTTTTGAGTTTTGAATAATGCAACACCAAAACTTAGGTAGTTTTACTCATTTAAATCATGTTTAGAATCAAAAGATATAAACTTTATGTGTATTTCTTATAATTTTTGAGTTTTGAATAATGCAACACTAAAACTTAGATGGTTTTACTCATTTCAACCATGTTTACAATCAAAAGATTTAAAATTTGTGTGTTTCCTATGATTTTTGAGTTTTGAATAATATAACACCAAAACATAGAATTTTTTACTCATTTTGAGCATGTTTAAAATAAAAAGATTCAAACTCTATACATGTTTCCTATAATTCTTCAATTTTGAATAATGCAACACCAAGACTTAGGTTGTTTCACTAATTTTGAGAATGTTTACAATCAAAAGATTCAAACTTATGTGTGTTTCCTATAATTTTTGAATTTGGGGTAATGCAACACTAAAACTTAAGTGAATTTACTCATTTCAAGCATATATCAAAAGATTCAAACTTTATGTGTGTTTCCTATAATTATTGAGTTTTGAATAATGCAACACCAAAACCTAAGAAATTTTACTCATTTCGATCATGTTTATAATTAAAAGATTCAAACTCTATGTATGTTACCTATAATTTTTTATTTTTGAATAATGCAACAAAACTTAAGTGGTTTTACTCATTTATAGCATGTTTACAATCAAAATATTCAAACTTTATGTGCATTCCCTATAATTTTCATTAAAAATGCAACACAAAAACTTAAGTAGTATTAATCATTTTGAACATGTTCATAATTAAAGGATTCAAATTTTACATGGGTTTCCTATAATTTTTTAGATTTGTATAATGCAAAACCAAAACTTAGGTAGTTTTACTCATTTTGAGAATGTTTAAAATCAAAAGATTCAAAATTTATTTGGGTTTCATATAATTTTTAAGTTTTGTATAATGCAACACAAAAACATAGCTGGTTTTACTCATTTTGAGCATATTTAGAATCAAAAGATTCAAACTGTATGTGGGTTTCATATAATTTTTGAGTTTTGTATAATGCAACACCAAAACTTAAGCAGTTTTACTTATTTTGAGCATGTTTAGAATCAAAAGATTCAAACTTTATGCGTGTTTCCTACAATTTTTTATTTTTTAATAATGCAACACCAAAACCTAAGTGGTTTTACCCATTTTTATCATGTTTATAATCAAAATATTCAAACTTTATGTGTATTTCCTATAGTTTTTTTATTTTTGAATAATGCAACACCAAAACTTAAACAATTTTACTCGTTACGAGCATGTTTAGAATCAAAAGATTCAAACTTTATACATATTTCCTATATTTTTTGAGTTTTAAATAATGAAACACCAAAAATTAAGTGGTTTTACCCATTTTAAGAATGTCTAGAATCAAAAGATTCAAGCTTTATGTGTGTTTCCTATAATTTTTGAGATTTGAATAATGCAACAACAAAGCATAGGTGGTTTTACCCATTTTGAGCATGTTTGAAATCAAAAGATTCAAACATTATCCATGTTTACTATAATTTCAGAGTTCTAAATAATGAAACACCAAAACTTAGGTGGTTTTACTCATTTTGAGCATGTTGAGAATCAAAAGATTCAAACTTTATGCACATTTCCTATAATTTTTGATTTTTGGATAATGTAACACCAAAATTTAAGTAGTTTTACTCATTTGAGCATGTTTAGAATCAAAAGATTCAAAATTTATCCATGTCTCTTGTAATTTTTGAGTTTTGAATAATGAATCACCAAAACATAGGTGGTTTTACTCATTTTGAGCATGTTTGGAATCAAAAGATGCAAACTTTATGCATGTTTCTTATAATTTTTGAGTTTTGAATAATGCAACACCAAAACTTAAGTAGTTTTACTTGTTATGAGCATGTTTGCAATCAAAAGATTTGAATTTTATGTGAGTTTCACATAATTTTTGACATTTGTATAATGAAACACCAAAACTTAAGTGGTGTTACTTGTTTTGAGCATGTTTACAATCAAAGGATTCAAAATTTATGAATGTTTCCTATAGTTTTTGAGTTTTAAATAATGCAATACCAAAACTTAGGTAGTTTTACTCATTTAAAGCATGTTTACAATCAAAAGATTCAAAATTTATTTTTGTTTCCTATAGTTTTTGAGTTTTGAATAATGTAACACCAAAACTTAGGTGGTTTTACTCATTTTGAGAATGTTTCCAATAAAAAGATTCAAACTTTATGTGGTGTTTCCTATAATGTTTTAGTTTTGAATAATGCATCACCAAAACATAGGTAATTCTACTCATTTTAAGCATGTTTACAATCAAAAGATTCAAAATTTATACGTGTATCTTATAATTTTTGAGTTTTGAATAACACAACACCAAATCATGGGTAGTTTTACTCATTTTGAGCATGTTTACAATAAAAAGATTTAAACTTAATGCGTGTTTTCTATAATTTTTGAGTTTTGAATAATGCAACACCAAAACTTAGGATATTTTACTCATTTTGATCATGTTTATAATTAAAAGATTCAAACTTTATGTGTGTTTCCTATAATTTTTGAGTTTTGAATAATGCAACTCCAAAACTTAAGTGGTCTTACTCATTTTGAGCATGTTTAGCATCAAAAGATTCAAACTTTATGCATCTTTCTTATAATTATTGAGTTTTGAATAATGCAACACCAAAAATTAAATGATTTTACTCATTTAAATCATGTTTATAATTAAAATATTTAAATTTTATGCACATTCCCTATAATTTTTTGAGTTTTCAATAATAGAACACCAAAACCTAAGCATTTTTACTCATTTTGAGCATGTTTCCAATCAAAATATTCAAAATTTATTTGTGCTTCCTATAATTTTTGTGTTTTAAATGTAACACAAAAAATTAAGTATTTTAAATCAGTTTAAACATGTTTATTATAAAAATATTCAAACTTTATGTGGGTTTCCTATAAGTTTTGAGTTTTGTATAATGCAACACCAAAACTTAGGTAGTTTTACTCATTTTGAGCATGTTTAGAATCAAAAGATTCAAAATTTATATGGGTTTATTATAATGGATTTAAGGTTTTGAAGACTAAATTATCTCTATAGGGAGTTCCACAAACATCTAATAGTTGAAATTTCACATGCATGCTCACACAGACACAACAAACAAAACCCAAAAAGCTCAAATCTCCTAAACAATAGTGGTAGAAAGAACTATAACACTAGACCCTAGGTTGTCTTATTTAATTGATCCTATCCAATAAATAAATGAAGTTAGATCCTAATTTTCAATAGTGTCCCAATCCTGCATAGTGAATTTTAGACCTTGCAACAACCATCTCAATTAGTTTTTAGTGAAGTCTTATTTTGTCTCCCTTATTACTATTTTTAGAAAGGTCAAAAATATAATTAATTTATATAAATTATTAGATTAATTATTTTATATTTATTTATTTATTTTATTACTCCAAACCCTTAACTAAACTAAGAAAAATATACTAATATTCTTAAAATTGTTAAATTTTTTGATGAACTTGACTTACTTCATCTATGCATAAAAACACAAGAAACCCTAGGGTAAATTTCCTACTAATTTTTCCTATATTTTTTTGATTTTTTACTTGCATAATAAAATAAAAATTATCATTAAATTTTAAAATTTCATCGGAATTTTTAAAATAATTTTCTTTCAAACCCTAGTTGCCCATACTAGGTCTCGATATTTTCCTAGTATTTTTCCTATATTTTTTTGATTTTTTACCTATATATTTAAATAAAAAAATCATTTTAAATTTTAATATTCCATATTAATTTTCAAAATCATATTTTCTAAAAAACCCTAATTACATACACTAGGTCCTTTCAAATCTAGAATTTTCCAATAATTTTTTTGATTTTTTACTTACATATTTAAATCATAAATTTGCATCAAATTTTAAAATTTCTTAGTATAATTTAAAAATAATTTCATTTAAATCACTACTTACATACACTAGGTCCTTTCAAATCTAGAATTTTCCAATAATTTTTTTGATTTTTTACTTACATATTTAATTAGAAATTTGCATCAAATTTTAAAATTCTTTAGTAAATTTTAAAAATAATTTTAATCAAAACCCTAATTATATGTACTATCTCCTATTTTCTTTTTGAGGTATCACCTTACATCTAAAATCATATTTCAAAAATGGATCTCACTTATTTACACATATTTCTTGCATTTCTTGAAAATAATAAAGAAATCATACTCGATCTTATCATGTACATGAATGATGTAGTTTATCATATGTTAGTACAAAGCTTAATTCTTTGAATTTCATACTTACTTTTCATAATATGGGATGATATTATGAAAGTTATTTTTAAACATAATAAGATCCCTCTCCTTCAAAATAATGTTTATTTGTCTTTAATACAAGGTTTGATTACATGATTTCTATCTCTCATATGGAAAAAATTTCAAGTTTATATTGCTACACATTAGAAATATCATAACACATGTCAAAAAAATTCATGCACTTATGCACAATTTCATGCTCTCTATCCCTTGCTTTTTATCTCTCATTTGGAATTGGATTTATAGACATATTTTTATACAACTTATAACTCCAATTACATGAATTTTATCCCACATACAAAGTTTCTACCTAGAAGATCCATTGCATAAGCTAAAAACCACTTGTCAAATTTCAATGTCATATCTTATGCACAAGAAATAGTTTCCTTCTCCTACTCTCCCCCAAGAGGGTGATAGCTACTTTCCCTATAAACAATTCCATGTTATCACCCCTCAAAAAGGTGAGGCAACCCATATTATTGCTCCTCTTTCATATATTCAACCTACAGATTCTTTAAAACCTCTTCAACATATGTGCTTACATGTTTAATTAGAAGCAACTAAAGTTTGCATTTGTGAGAATCTAAGGGATCAAATCACTAATATGAGCAAGATAATTTTAGATCTACAAATGTAGAATCAGCTATTACATGAAAAGATCACAAAATTGAAAAACTAGATTATAATACAAAAGCATCAAAGGCACCCCAGTGCCAATCATGTATATGCACCTTCACTTAGTCAATTGGTTACAAGAAATGTTACATATCAAAATAAAAAATCACAACAAAGTAAATTTACAAATAGTGATTCAAAAAGCATTCATAGATCAACTAAGAGTTGAAGTGAAGGACTAAGGGAAATGATTAAATTGAAGTTGATCAAACTACCTCCTCTACATATAATGAGAAGATCCAGATATTATTATGCATATCATATAATGCATGGGCATCACACAGATTCATGTTTGACATTGAAAAAACATATACAATAGATAAATGCTAATGAGGACCCTATAAAGGGTAAATCAGTCAAGCATCCATAGTATCATAAGAAAACATTCACAAAGGTTTAAATCTATAAATATTACAAAAGTGGTTACCAAAGCATAACTCAGAATAACAAAAAGATCAAAAAGCATAATCAGAGCAACAAATAGAACCACAAGCATAGGTAAAGCACAAAAACGATGCACATCCACCTCTCCAAAATGAGGCTCAACTTTAAAAGTTATATGGATTTGATCAAAAATACCTAAAATATTTTGATTATCAAGGTCAAGGGTTGGGAAAGCATGCTCAAGGCATCACTACTCCTACTCTAGCAGTTCATAATGTTTGTCACCAAGGTTTGGGATTTATTGAAAATCGTAAGGCAAATCATTCACAAACACAATTTATCAAAGTAAAATATCTAGATACAACAAAAATCAACACTAACATTCCATTGGTTCAAGATTAAGATAATAATGATAAGTGGAACAATGTAGGTTATTATGATTTCCATGATACCAACAATGAATCTAAATATTCAAAATCATATTCATAACCATTAAATCATGCTTCATGATCATGCATGATTCTTTTATTTGATACAAGACAAAATGATAGGGAGTCTCTTCTAAGACTCATCAATTAGTATCATTTCTTCTCAGTTACTTGTACATATCTTTATTTAATTTCTTGTATATAGTCTTCTCATTATTGATTGTACATAGAAAATATGTCAAAATACCAAAAACATTCAAATATATCAAAAATATAAAAACATTCAAATATTAAAAAACACAAAAACATTTTAATTGTATGAATTATCCACACTTTACATTTATACTATATGCTAGACTTACATTTATTGTTCTATGTTATAGTTTGTCAATTTATCTATATTAACATGCTTCACTTGATCTTCTTTGAGTGTGTGCAATGACATCCAAATCCTTGATTTCTTCACTCTAACCATTGAGAGGGCATTCTAATTCATACATTCAAGACATACATCGATATATTTACCCACCAAGGGCACCTTATAGATGACTACACCATCCAAGTTATGTCATTCCTACACCACACACTCTAGTTATCATGTAAATGTACATTATTTATTAGATTTCATAGATTACTATATCAACATTTCACTAGTATATAACACTTGTGTATTTATTAGCATATACCTAGTCTTATACTACATGTCTTGCATACTTTCACTTCTTACTTTGATTAGTTAGATTTGATTGTATTTCCAATATTACATGCTTTCCTTTTTTCCTTTGCATAGCTAGATGTGATTACATTTATCAATCCCAGTTTTATCTCTTATATGTGCCTTAGGACATTTTCCAATGTCCTTTGCTTCTACTCTTATGTGTGCCTTAGGACATTCGCCAATGTACTTTACATGTACTCTTCTATGTGATTGTGGATTTCATGACAACCTTACTTGTCTCAATTGTATGTGTATGTGAAATTTGAACATGCCTTACATGCTTGCTTTTTAGTTTGAGTGAATGTGCCCATGTCCCTTATTTTCTTAGCCCCTTGGCCACTCTTGTATGCTTCTTACTTCCTACCTTGTATGATTATTTTTGGATTTCTTTTTTATTGTTTTTAATGCCATGATCCACATCATGCATTCTCTTGCTTTCTTTGATGCCATGATGGACATCATGTTCCATCCCTCCTTCACAACTAATAACTAAAAAATAACTAGACTTATAGTTCCAATTCAGTACATTGCACATGTTATTATATTTTTATATCTATCTAGGCATACCCCTGTTTATCTAACAATATCTCATTACAAACCATGTTATATCTTGAGATATCTTGTTGATTATCATTACTATATCATGTATCTTTATAGTATAACATACTTGTAGGGATCTTTTTTCTAAAGACAGTCATTGTAGGGTTTTCATTCCTACCCTTAGAAGAGGGGGAAATAAATATGGCTTTTGTCATAGAGATCAAAGCTCCTAACAGTCAAAAAATTAGTTTTTAGAACACCCAAAATAATAACCAAACTTCAAACTAGATAGAATAGACGAGGTAGAAAGTTAAAATATTAGAACAGTTACCAAATTTAGCCCAAGACAATAGTGCCAAGATTTCACTATAGTGTCAGACCCTCTAGTGTCTATTTTTGGCATTCCTGTCTAAAAAATAGAAAAAATAGACTTTTTAGAAGTAAGCAAAAAAGTAGGTTCAGCTATTGTTTTGCACATTTAGACCAATTCAGAATCAATAGTTTTTAGTATAGTTTTTTTCATAGAATATAGATATAGGGGGCATCATGCATGACATGATGGATCTCACTTCTAGTTTTAGATTAGGTAGTTGGTATAAATTCTAAATTAGAATCCATGTTTTAGACACTAGTGATTGGGGGCAATGTGTGCAACACATTTGTTTTCTTTTCTTTTCAAGTTCAATATATTACCTAGGCATTCTTAGCAGTTGCATGCCTTACTCTATATGTAGATGGTTGACATCATTTTGGAGTGGCTTTCATACAAGCCTAACCTCCACATTTCAAACTAGCTTCCACATAATCCTATATCATAGTTTTGGAGTGGCTTTCATACAAGCCTAATTTCCACCTTTTCTAAGTTAGCCAAAAGTAGCCTAGTTTCCAACACACATTCAACTATCCATGTCAAATTGTTAGATTATAGAACATTCATGGGTTTTAAGAGCCATCTCATACAACACACATTTCATACCAATATTAGTTCATAGCTTCACTTCATGGGGCAATAATGGATCTAAAGGACTAGCTAACCTTTGTATTCTTAAACCACCTACTCATAGAGATTGGACACACAGTCCAAACATCGATAAACACATGCATGATCACATAGATTCACTTAGTGGGAAATGATGGAGCCAAAGGGTTAGACTTTGTATTTTTGAGCCACTTTCAAGGAATTAAGCACTCAGCTCCATTTATAATGACTCTTGATATAGCTCATCTAGCATTACTTAGCATTACTCAGCATCACTCAGCATAACAATAGGTTTTTTATTGGTTTACATACCTAGTGAGGTGTATTTGTTCCATTCTCTTCCTCTTTCTCTCTTACCCAGGTTTGTCCATTCTTATTTTTGATATAGCATATCTATTAAGAACTGATCTACTCTTTGTTTTATTTTATAGATTTACACTTCATAGTATGCTCTCTCTATGTACACTCTGCATCATATAGCTTCATGAGCTTCACCCTTACAAGTAATTTCAAGTACATTTTCTATTTTTCCTTTATCCTAGTATTTTGTTTTGATGCATCACTAGAATAAAGGGAGAGAAATGTAGTCATATTAAATGTGAAAATTGGTAACTTGAGTGTGGCTAATAACACCCAACCCATTAGATCTCTCTTGCTTGTTCTCATGACCCTCATAGGCATCTTTTAACTAATTCCTAGTCATCTATGGCATTCTAGACTTGATCCTAGCTCAGCTAGACTACTCTTTCCATGACAAATTTATCCCCTTTGGTCCCATTAGCTTAATACTATAGAACTCAACTTGGACTATAGCACTGGGCCCTCTAGTGTCCACTTTTGGTGCTCTTGTCCAAGTGCATTTTTGCCTCTAATAGTTAGTTCCTTTTGGTTTTTATCCCTCCTTTTATCGGCCTAATGCGAGCACATTCAACCCATGACCAAAAAATACCTATAAAATCCCATTCAAAGTTCATTTGGAAAGGGTTCGAAAATATCACAAAGCAAGAAAGAATATAAGAAAGACTACTTAAGTAATCTTCCCTATTCTCTGCATATAGCCAACTGATACTATTATAAACACATCCCAATCCTTTCATTAGTCCCTAACCATCCCAAGCACACCCAATTTTAGCATTTACATCTTCATACACACAATCGTACAAAGCATATCAAGTGGGAGAACTACATATTGCTTGATCACCCTTTGAAGTATTGGTATGTAGGTAGTGTGCCCACACAAGGGGTGTGGATACACATTCAATGCATCTTACACATACTAACCCTCCCTCTTTACCAAAGTTTGTCAAAGCATAATGGAATCTAGGGTTTGAAGACTAAATCATCTCTACAAGGATTTTTATGGACATCCAACAGTCAAAATTTCATAGGTAGGCTCACACAGACATAGTGAACAAAACCTAAAAAACTTAGATCTCTTAGACAATAGTGATAGAAGAAGACTATAGCACTGGACCCCAGCGTGTCCTATTTTGTTGCTCCTATCCAATCAATAAACGAAGGTCAGATCTTGATTTACAATAGTGTTCCAATCCTATATAGTGAATTTCAAACCCTGCAATAACCATTTCAGTTAGTTTTCAACTAAGTGTTATTTTTTCTCCCTTATTACTATTTTAGAAAGGTCAAAAATATAATTAATTTATACAAATTAGTGGCTTAATTATTGCATATTTATTTACTAATTTTATTACTCCATACCCTCAACTAAATTAGAAATAATATACCAATATTTCTAAAATGGTTAAATCACTTTCTTATAATTTTTTAGTTTTAAAAAATGCAACACCAAAACTTAAGTGATTTTACTCATTTTGAGCATGTTTAGAATTAAAAATTCAAACTTTATGTGCACTTCTTATAATTTTTGAGTTTTTAGTAATATAATAACAAAACTTAAGTAAGTTTACTCATTTTGAGTATGTTTAGAATCAAAAGATTCAAATCTTATGCACATTTCCTTTAATTTTTGAGATTTGAATAATGCAACACCAAAACTTAAGTAGATTTCCTTGTTTCAAGCATGTTCAAAATCAAAAGATTCAAACTTTATGCACATTTCCTATAATTTTTGAGTTTTGAGTAATGCAACACCAAAACTTAAGAAGTTTTACTTGTTTCAAGCATGTTTAGAATCAAAATATTCAAACTTTATGAACATTTCCTATCATTTTTCATTTTTGAATAATGCAACACCAAAACTTAAGTAGTTTTACTCGTTTTGTGCATGGTTACAATAAAAAAATTGAAAATTTATGTGTGTTTCCTAAATTTTTTGAGTTTTGAATAATGCAACACCAAAACTTAAGTAGTTTTACTCATTTTGAGGATGCTTAGAATCAAAAGATACAAACTTTATGTGTGTTTCCTATAATTTTTGAGTTTTGAATAATGCAACACCAAAACCTAAGCGATTTTAAATGTTTTAAACATGTTTACAATCAAACGATTCAAAATTTATGTGTGTTTCCTATAATTTGAGTTTTAAATAATGTAACACCAAAACTTAAATGGTTTTACTCATTTTGAGCATGTTTAGAATCTTAAGATTAAACATTTGTGCAGGTTTCCTATAATTTTTTGAGTTTTGAATAATGCAACATAAAACTTAAGTAGTTTTACTTGTTTCGAGCATGTTTAGAATCAAAAGATTCAAAATCTTTATAGGTTTCTTATAATTTTTGAGTTTTGAATAATGTAACATCAAAACTTAAGAGGTTTAACATATTTTGAGCATGTTTACAATAAAAATATTCAAATTTTATGCAGGTTTCCTATAATTTTTGAGTTTTCAATAATACAACACCAAAAATTAAGTGGTTTTATTCATTTTGAGCATGCTTAGAATCAAAATATTCAAACTTTATGCATGTATCCTATAATTTTTGAGTTTTGAATAATGCAACACCAAAACTTAAGCAATTTTAATCATTTTTAACATATTTACAATGTAAAGATTCAAATTTTATGTGGGTTTCCTATAATTTATGGGTTTTAAATAATGCAACAACTAAACATAAGCAATTTTTCTCTTTTGAGCATGTTTACAATTAAACGATACAAACTTTATGTGGGTTTCCTATAATTTTTTAGTTTTGTATAATTTAACACCAAAACTAAGAAATTTTACTCATTTTGAACATGTTTATGATCAAAAGAGTCAAAATTTATGTGGGTTTCATATAATTTTTGAGATTTGAATAATGAAACACCAAAAACTTAAGTGGTTTTACTCATTTTCAGCATGTTTAGAATCAAAAAAATCAATCTTTATGCATATGTCTGATATTTTTTGTGATTTGAATAATGCAACATAAAAACCTAAGCAGTTTTACTTGTTTCAAGCAAGTTTACAATCGAAAATTCAAAATTTATAAAAATTTCCTATAATTTTTGAGTTTTGAATAATGCAACACCAAAACTTAAGTGGTTTTACTCATTTTATGCATGTTTAGAATCAAAAGATTAATGCTTTATGCATGTTTCATTTAATTTTTGAGTTTTGAATAATGCAATGCCAAAACTTAAGTAGTTTTACTCATTTCAAGCATGTTTAGAATCAAAAGATTCAAAATTTATGCTCATTTCCTATACCTTTTGAGTTTTGAATAATGCAACACTAAAACTTAAGAGGTTTTACTCATTTTGAGCATGTTTAGAATCAAAAGACTCAAAATTTATGCATGTTTTCTATATTTTTGAGTTTTTTAAAATATAACACCAAAACTTAAGTGGTTTTACTTGTTTTGATCATGTTTAGAATCAAAAGAATCAAATTTTATTCATGATTCCTATAATTTTTGAGTTTTGAATAATGCAACACTAAAACTTAAGCAATTTTACTCATTTCGAGCATATTTACAATTAAAAGATTCAAGCATTTTACATGTTTCCTATAATTTTTGAGTTTGGAATAATGAAACACCAAAACCTAAGTGGTGTTACTCATTTCAAGCATGTTTAGAATCAAATGATTCAAACTTTATGTGTGTTTCCTATAATTTTTGAGTTTTGAATAATGCAACACCAAACTTAAGTGGTTTTACTCATTGTGAGCATGTTTAAAATCAAAAGATTCAAACTTTATGTGGGTTTCCTATAATTTTTGAGTTTTGAATAATGCAAAACCAAAACTTAAATGGTTTTAATTTTTTTGAGCATGTTTAGAATAAAAACATTCAAACTTTATGCGCATTTCCTATAATTTTTGTGCTTTTAATAATACTACACCAAAACTTAAGCGATTTTACTAATTTTCAGCACATTTAGAGTCAAAAGATTCAAACTTTAAGCACATTTCTTATAATTTGTGAGTTTTGAATAATGCAACACCAAAACTTAAGTGGTTTCACTCATTTTGAGCATGTTTAGAATCAAAAGATTCAAACTTTATGCGGGTTTCCTATAATTTTTGAGTTTTGAATAATTCAACACAAACATTTCGGTGGTTTTACTCATTTCAAGCATGTTTAGAATCAAAATATTCAATCCTTTTATGTATTTCCTATAATTTTTTATTTTTGAATATGTAACTCCAAAACTTAGATGAATTTACTCATTTCAAGCATGTTTAGAATCAAAAGATTCAAGCTTTAAGGACGTTTCCTATAATTTTTGAGTTTTGAAAAATGCAACAGTAACACTTAGTTGGTTTTACTCATTTTGAGCATGTTTATAATTTAAAGATTTAAACATTATCCGTGTTTCCTACAATTTTTTAGTTTTTAATAATGTAACACCAAAACTTAGGTGGTTTTACTCATTTTGAGCATGTTGAGAATCAAAAGATTCAAACTTTATGTGCATTTCCTATAAATTTTGAGTTTTGAATAATGCAACACCAAAACTTAGGAATTTTTACTCATTTTGAGCATACTTAGAATCAAAAGATTCAAACTTTATGTGGGTTTCCTATAATTTTTGATTTTTTAATAATGCAACACAAAAACTTACTTAGTTTTGTTCGTTATGAGCATGTTTACAATCAAAAGATTCAAAATTTATGTGGGTTTCCTATACTTTTTTAGTTTTTTATAATGCATCACCAAAACATAAGCATTTTTACTCATTTTGAGAATGTTTACAATTAAAAGCTTCAAGTTTTATGCATGTTTCCTATAGTTTTTGAGTTTTGAATAATGCAACACCAAAACTTAGGTGGTTTTACTCATTTTGAGTATGTTTACAATCAAAATATTTAAAATTTATTTGCATTTCTTATAGCCTTTGAGTTTTGAATAATGTAACACCAAAATATAGGTGGTTTTAGTCATTTTGAAAATGTTTCCAATCAAAAGATTCAAACTTTCTATGCATTTTCAATAATTCTTGAGTTTTGAATAATGTAACACCAAAAATTGGGTATCTTTACTCATTTCAAACATGTTTACAATCAAAATATTCAAACTTTATGCGGGTTTCCTATAATTTTTGAGTTTTGAATAATGCAACACCAAAACATATGTAGTTTTACTCAATTCGAGCATGTTTACAATCAAAAGATTTAAACTTTATGTGTGTTTCCCATAATTTTTGCGTTTTGAATAATGCAATACCAAAACTTAGGCTGAATTACTCATTTTGAGCATGTTTACAATCAAAAGATTCAAACTTTATGCACATTTCCTTTAATTTTTTAGTTTTAAATAATGCAACACCAAAACTTAAGTGGTTTTACTCATTTTGAGTATGTTTATAATCAAAAGATTCAAACTTTATGTGTGTTTCTTATAATTATTGAGTTTTGAATAATGCAACAATAAAACATAAGTGGTTTTACTCATTTTGAGGATATTTATAGTCAAAAGATTCAAACTTTATGTGTGTTTCCTATAATTTTTGGGTTTTAAATGCAACACAAAAACTTAAGTGGTTTTAGTCATTTTGTAAATGTTTACAATCAAAAGATACAAACTTTATGTGGGTTTCTTATCATTTTTGAATTTAGTATAATGCAACACAAAAACATAGGTGGTTCTACTCATTTTGAACATGTATAGAATCAAAAGATTCAAAATTAATGTGGGTTTCATATAATTTTTTTGTTTTGTATAATGCATCACAAAAACTTATGTTGTTTTACTCATTTTGAGCATGTTTAGAATCAAAAGATTCAAAATTGATATGGGTATCATATAATTTTTGAGTTGTATATAATACAATAAAACTTAAGTTGTTTTACTCATTTTAAGCATGTTTGGAATCAAAAGATTCAAGCTTTATGTGTATTTCCTATAATTTTTAAGTTTTAAATAATGCAACACTAAAACGTAAGTGGTTTTACTCATTTTGAGCATGTTTAGAATATAAAGATTCAAACTTTATGCACGTTTACTATAAATTTTGAGTTTTAAGTAATACAACACCAAAACTTAAGCAGTTTTACTCATTTTGAGCATGTTTAAAATCAAAAGATTCAAACTTTATGAGTCTTTCCTATAAATTTTGAGTTTTGAAAAATGCAACACCAAAACTTAAGTAGTTTTACTCATTTAAAGCATGTTTAAAAATAAAAGATTCAAACTTTATGCATGTTTCCTTTAATTTTTGAGTTTTGAATAATCAAACACCAAAACTTGAGTGGTTTTACTCATTTTGAACATGTTTAGAATCAAAATATTCAAAATTTATGTGGGTTTCTTATAATATTTGTGTTTTGAATAATGCAACACTAAAACTTAAGTGCATTTACTCATTTTGAGCATGTTTACAATCTAAAGATTTAAACTTTATACACATTTCTTATAATTTTTCAGTTTTGAGTAATGTAACAACAAAAATTAATCAATTTTACTCATTTTGAGCATATTTAGAATCAATAGATTCAAACTTTATGCGTATTTCCTATAACTTATGAGTTTTGAATAATGCAACATGAAAACTTAAGCAGTTTTACTCATTTCAAACAAGTTTACAATCAAAAGATTCAAACTTTATGCATGTTTCGTATAATTTTTGAGTTATGAATAATGCAACACCAAAACTTAAGTGGTTTTCTCATTTCAAGCATGTTTAGAATCAAAAGATTCAAACTTTATGCATGTTTCTTATAATTTGAGTTTTGAATAATGCAAGACCAAAACTTAAGCAGTTTTACTCATTTCGAGCATGTTTAGAATCAAAAGATTTAAACTTTATGCATGTTTCCTATAATTTTTGAATCTTAAATAATGCAACACTAAAATTTAAGTAGTTTTACCTATTTAAAGATTGTTTACAATCAAAAGATTTAAACTTTTTACACATTTCAAATAATTTTTGAGTTTAGAATAATGCAACACCAAAACTTAAGTCATTTTACTCATTTCAAGCATGTTTAGAGTCAAAAAGTTCAAAATTTATGTAGGTTTCCTATAATTTTTGAGTTTTGAATAATGCAACACCAAAACTTGAGCAGTTTTACTTGTTTCAAGAATCTTTATAATCAAAAGATTCAAACTTTATGCGATTTTCCTATAATTTTTGAGTTTTGAATAATGTAACACCAAAACTTAAGCAATTTAACTCGTTTTGAGCACATTTACAATCAAAATATTCCCACTTTATGTGGGTTTCCTATAATTTTTGAGTTTTGTATAATGCAACACCAAATCTCAAGTGGTTATACTCATTTTGAATGTGTTTACAATAAAAAGATTCAAAATTTATGCAGGTTTCCTATATTTTTTAATTTTTGTATAATACAACACCAAAACTTAAGTGATTTTACTTATTTAGAGAATGTTTACAATTAAAAGATTCAAACTTTATGTACGTTTTCTTCATTTTTTGAGTTTTGAATAATGTAACACAAAAACCTAGGTGGTTTTACTCATTTAGAGAATGTTTAGAATCAAAAGATTCAAACTTTATGTGCATTTCCTATATTTTTTTAATTTCAAATAATGAAAAAGACAAAACTTAAGTGGTTTTACTCTTTTCAAGCATGTTTAGAATCAAGAGATTCAAAAATTATGCATGTTTCCTATAATTTTTTAGTTTTGAATAATGCAACAAAAAAACTTAGGTGGTTTTACTCATTTCGAGCATGTCTACAAACAAACGATTCAAACATTATCCATGTTTATGATCATTTTTGAGATTTTAATAAAGCAACATGATAACTTAGGTGATTTTACTCATTTTGAGAATATTTAGAATCAAAATATTTAAACATTATTCATATTTCCTATAATTTTTGAGTTTTGAATAATACAATACCAAAACATAAGTTATTTTACTTGTTTCAAGCATGTTTACAATTAAAAGATTCAAACTTTATATGTGTTTTCTATAATTTTTGAGTTTTGAATTTTACAACACCAAAACTTAAGTGATGTTACTGATTTTGACCATGTTTACAATCAAAAGATTCAAACTTTATGTGGGTTTCCTATAATTTTTGAGTTTTGAAGAATGCAACACCAAAACTTAGGTGGTTTTACTCATTTTGAACATGTTTATAATCAGAAGACTCAAACTTTATGTGGGTTTCCTATATTTTTTTAGTTTTGAATAATGCAACACCAAAACATAAGGAATTTTACTCATTACAAGCATGTTTACAATCAAAGGATTCAAACTTTATGTGGGTTTTCCATAATTTTTTTGTTTTGTAGAATCCAACATAAAAACTAAAGTGATTTTAGTCATTTCAAGCATTTTTACAATCAAAATATTCAAACTTTATGTGTGTTTCCTATAGTTTTTGAGTTTTGAATAATGCAACACCAAAACATAGGTAAGTTTTACTCATTTTTAACATGTTTACAATCAAAAGATTGAAACTTTATTTGTGATTCCTATAATTTTTGAGTTTTGAATAATGCAACACCAAAACTTCGGTGGTTTTACTCATTTTTAGCATGTTTCCAATATAAAGATTCAAACTTTATGTCAATTTCCTATAATTTTTGAGTATTGAATAATGCAACATAAAAACCTAGGTAGTCTTACTTATTTCAAGTATGTGTACAATCAAAAGATTCAATCTTTATTCGTGTTTCTTATAATTTTTGAGTTTTAAATAATGCAACACCAAAACATAGGTAGTTTTATTCATTTTGAGCATGCTTACAATCAAAAGATTCAAATATTATGTGTGTTTCCTATAATTTTTGTGTTTTGAATAATGCAACACCAAAACTTAGGCAGTTTTACTCATTTTGAACATGTTTACAATTAAAAGATTCAAATTTTATCCATGTCTCCTATACTTTTTGAGTTTTCAATAATGTAACACCAAAACGTAGGCATTTTTACTCATTTCAAGCTTGTTTACAATCAAAAGAATCAAACTTTACTTGTGTTTCCTATAATTATTGAATTTTGAATAATGTAACATCAAAACATAGGTAGTTTTACTCATTTTGAGCATGTTTACAATCAAAAGATTCAAACTTTATGTGTTTTTCTTATAATTTTCAAGTTTTGAATAATGTAATGCTAAAACTTAGGTGGTTTAACTCATTTTGAGCATGTTTAGAATCAAAAGATTCAAACTTTATGCATGTTTCTTATAATTTTTTAGTTTTAAATAATGCAACACCAAAACGTAAGTAGTTTTATTCATTTTGAACATGTTTAAAATCAAAATAATCAAACTTTATGCATGTTTCTTATTATTTTTGAGTTTTGAATAATGCAACACCAAAACTTAACTAGTTTTTCTCATTTTAAGCATGCTTACAATTAAAAGATTCAAATTTTATGGAAGTTTCCTATAATTTTAGAGTTTTGAATAATTCAACACCAAAACTTAAGTAGTTTTACTCATTTCGAGCATGTTTACAATCAAAAGATTCAAAGTTTTTGTGTATTTCCTATAATTTTTGAGTTTTAAATGCAACACAAAAATTTAAGCAATTTTAATTATTTTGAACATGTTTACAATCAAAATATTCAAACTTTATGTAGGTTTCCTATAATTTTTGAGTTTTGTATAATGCAACACTAAAACATAATTAGTTTTACTCATTTTGAGCATATTTTTAATCAAAAAATTGAAAATATATGTGAGTTTCCTATAATTTTTGAGTTTTGAATAACACAACACCAAAATATAGGTAGTTTTACTCATTTTGAGCGTGTTTACAATAAAAAGATTTAAAATTTATGTGTGTTTTCAATAATTTTTGAGTTTTGAATAATGCAACACCAAAACATAGGCTATTTTACTCATTTTGAGGATGTTTACAATCAAAAGATTCAAACTTTATGTGGGTTTCCTATAATTTTTGAGTTTTGAATAATGCAACACCAAAACTTAAGCAATTTTACTTGCTTGGAGCATGTTTAGAGTCAAAAGTTTCGACTTTATGTGTGTTTCCTATAATTTTTGAGCTTTGAATAATTTAACACTAAAACTTAAGTAGTTTTACTTGTTTCAAGCATGTTTAGAATTAAAAGATTCAAAATTCATGCCTATTTCCTAAAAAATTTGAGTGTTGAATAATTCAACACCAAAACTTAAATGGTTTTACTCAATTTGAGTATGCTTAGAATTGAAAAATTCAAATTTCATGTGTGTCTCTTATAAATTTTGAGTTTTGAATAATGCAACACCAAGACTTAAGTGGTTTTACTCATTTTGAGCATGTTTATAATCAAAAGATTCAAATTTTATGGGCATTATCTATATTTTTTGAGTTTTGAATAATGCAACAACAAAACTTAAGTTTTTTTACTCATTTTGAGAATGTTTAGAATCTAAATATTCAAACTTTTTGCATGTTTTCTATAATTTTTTAGTTTTGAATAATGTAACACCAAAACTTAAGTGGTTTCACTTGTTTCAAACATGTTTAAAATCAAAAGATTCAAAATTTATGTTTGTTTTCTATAATTTTTGAGTTTTGAGTAATGTAAAACCAAAACTTAAGTGGTTTTTGTCATTTTCAGAGTGATTAGAATCAAAACAATAAAAGTTTATGTACATTTCCTAGATTTTTTGAGTTTTGAATAATGCAACAACAAATGTTAAGCAGTTTTACTCATTTTGAGCATGTTTAAAATTTAAAGATTCAAAGTTTATGCATGTTTCTTATAATTTTTGAGTTTTAAATAATGCAACACCAAAGCTTAACTGGTTTTACTCATTTCAAGCATGTTTACAATCAAAATATTCAAACTTTAGGTGGGCTTCCTATATTTTTTGAGTTTTGAATAAATCTTACCAAAACATAAGTGGTTTTACTCATTTTGAGCATGTTTACAATCAAAAGATTCAAAATTTATGTGTTTTTCCTATAATTTTTGGGCTTTATATAATGCAACACTAAAACATAAGTGGTTTTTCTCATTTTGAGCATGTTTAGACTCAAAATATTCAAACTTTATTTGCATTTCATATAATTTTATAATTTTAAATAATGCAACACAAAAATTTAAATGGTTTTACTCCTTTTGAGCATGTTTAGAATCAAAAGATTCAAACATTTTGTGCATTTCCTATAATTTTTGAGTTTTGAATAATGCAACACCAAAACTTAAGTGGTTTTACTAATTTTGAGCATATTTAAAACCAAAAGATTCAAACTTTAAATGCATTTCCTATAATTTATGAGTTTTGAATAATGCAACACCAAAACATAAATAGTTTTACTCATTTTGAGCATGTTTAGAATTAAGAGAGTCAAATTTTAAGTAGGTTTCCTAAAATTTTTGAGTTTTGAATAATGCAACACCAAAACTTAGGTGGTTTTAATCATTTTGAGCATGTTTACGATCAACATATTCAAACACTATCCATGTTTCCTATAATTTTTGAGTTTTAAATAATTCAACACCAAAAAGTAGGTGGTTTTACTTGTTACGAGCATGTTGAGAATTAAAAATTCAAACTTTATGCACATTTCCTATGATTTTTGAGTTTTGGATAATGTAACACCAAAATTTAAGTGGTTTACTCATTTTAAGCATATTTAAAATCAAAAGATTCAATCTTTATGTGCATTTTTTATATGTTTTGAATTTTGAATAATGCAACACCAAAATTTATGTGGTTTTACTCATTTCGAGCATGTTTAGAATCAGAAGATTCAAAACTTATGTGGGTTTTCTATAATTTTTGAGTATTGAATAATGCAACACCAAAACTTAAGCAATTTTACTCGTTACAAAGCATGTTTAAATCAAAATATTTGAAATTTAGGTGGGTTTCCTATAATTTTTTATTTTCATATAATGCAACATCAAAACTTAAGGAGTTTTACTCATTTTGAGCATGTTTACAATCAAAAGATTCAAACTTTATGGACATTTCCTATAGTTTTTGAGTTTTGAATAATGCAACACTAGAACTTAAGTGGTTTTACTAGTATTGAGCATGTTTAGAAACAAAACATTCCAAATTTATGCACTTTTCTTATAAAATTTGAGTTTTGAATAATGTAACACCAAAACTTAAATAATTTTACTCATTTTGAGCATGCTTACAATCAAAAGATTCAAACTTTATGCGTGTGTCCTATAAATTTTGAGTTTTAAATAATTCAACACCAAAACATACGGGATTTTACTCATTTTGAGCATGTTTACAATTAAAGGATTCAAACTTTATGTGGGTTCCTATAATTTTTGAGTTTTGTATAATACAACACCAAAACTTAAGCAGTTTTACTTGTTTCGACCAAGTTTAAAATCAAAAGATTTAGAACTTGTGCAGGTTTCATATAATTTTTGAGTTTTGTATAATGTAACACCAAAACTTTAGCATTTATATGCATTTTGATCATGTTTAAAATCAAAAGATTTAAACTTGATGAGCATTTCCTATTATTTTTGAGTTTTGAATAATACAACACCAAAACATAAGTGGTTTTACTCATTTTGAGCATGTTTAGAATCAAAAGATTCAAACTCTATGTGTGTTCCCATAATTTTTGAGTTTTAAATAATGCAACACCAAAAATTAAGCATTTTTACTCTTTTAAAGCATGTTTAAAATCAAAAGATTCAAATTTTATGTGCATTTTCTATAATTTTTGAGTTTTGAATAAAGCAATACCAAAACTTAAGGGGTTTTACTCATTTTGAGAATGTTTAGAATCAAAAGATTCAAGCATTATATGAATTTCATATAATTTTTTATTTTTTAATATTGTAACACAAAAACTTAAGTAGTTTTGCAAGTTTATATCATGTTAACAATCAAAAGATTCAAAATTTATGTGCATTTCTTATAATGTTTTAGCTTTGAATAATGCAACACCAAAACTTATGCAGTTTTACTCATTTTAAGAATGCTTAGAATCTAAAGATTCAAACTTTATGTGTTTTTCCTATAATTTTTGAGTTTTAAAAAATACAACACCAAAACTTAAGTGGTTTTACTCGTTTCGAGCATGTTTAGAATCAAAACATTCAAACTTTAACCTATATTTTTGAGTTTTGAATAATGCAACAACAAAACTTATGCAATTTTAAGCATTTGGAGCATGTTTAGAATCTAAAGATTAAAAATTTATGCATGTTTCTTATAATATTTGAGTTTTGAATAATGTAACACCAAAACATAGGTGGTTTAACTTATTTTGAGCATGTCTACAATCAACAGATTTAAACATTATCCATGTTTCTTATAATTTTTGAGTTTTGAATAATGGAACACCAAAACATAAGCAATTTTACTCATTTAAAGCACATTTACAATCAAAAGATTCAAACTTTATGTGGGTTTCTTATAATTATTGAGTTTTGTATAATGCAACACAAAAACTTAAGTGATTTTACTTGATTCGAGCATGTTTAAAATGAAAAGATTCAAAATTTATGCATGTTTCTTATCATTTTTGAGTTTTGACTAATGTAACACCAAAACTTAGGTGGTTTTACTCATTTCAAGCATGTTTAGAATTAAAAAATTCAAACTTTATTCATGTTTCTTATATTTTTTGAGTTTTAAATAATGCAACAATAAAACTTAAGTAGTTTTACTCATTTCAAGCATGTTTAGAATCTAAAGATTCATTTTATGTGCATTTCTTACAATTTTTGAGTTTTGAATAATGCAACACCAAAACTTAAGTGGTTTTAATCATTTTGAGCATGTTTATAATGAAAAGATTCAAAATTTATGTGGGTTTAATATAATTTTAGATTTTTGAATAATGTGACACCAAAACATAATCGGTTTTACTAGTTTTGAGCATGTTTACAATCAAAATATTCAAAATTTATGCAGGTTTCCTATAATTTTTAAGATTTTTATAATGCAACACAAAAACTTAAGTGGTTTTACTCATTTTGAGCATGTTTAGAATCAATATTTATGCAAATTTCTTATAATTTTTGAGTTTTGAATAATGTAACACTAAAACATAAGCAATTTTACTCATTTTGAGCATGTTTAAAATCAAAATATTCAAACTTTATGCTCATTTCCTATAATTTTTTAGTTTTGAATAATGCAATATCAAAACTGAAGTGGTTTTACTCATTCCAAGCATGCTTAGAATCAAAGCATTCAAACTTCATGCATGTTTTCTATAATTTTTGAATTTTGAATAATTCAATACTAAAACATAAGTGGTTTTACTCATTTTGAGCATGTTTAGAATCAAAAGATTCAAACTGTATTTGTGTTTCCTATAATTTTTGACTTTTGAATAATGCAACACCAAAACTTAAGTGATTTTACTCATTTTGAGCATGTTTACAATTAAAAGGTTAAAACTTTTTATGTGTTTCCTATAATTTTTGAGTTTGTAATAATGCAACACCCAAATTTAAGTGGTTTTACTCATTTCAAGCATGTTTTAAGTCAAAAGATCTAAAATTTATGTGTGTTTTCTATATTTTTTAGGTTTTGAATAATGTAACACCAAAATTTAAGTGGTTTTACTCATTTTGATCATATCTAGAATCAAAAGGTTAAAACTTTATGTGGGTTTCTTATAATTCTTGAGTTTTAAATAATGCAACAACAAAATTTAAGTGGTTTTACTTGTTTCGAGCATGTTTAGAATCAAAACATTCAAACTTTATGTGCATTTACTATAATTTTTGAGTTTTGAATAATGCAACACCAAAAATTAAGTGGTTTTACTCATTTTGAGCATATTTAGAATCAAAAGATTGAATGATATGCATGGTTCCTATTTTTTATGAGTTTTGAATAATGCAACACTGAAACTTAAGCAATTTTACTCATTTCAAGCATGTTTAGAATCAAACGATTCAAACTTATGCACATTTTCTATAGTTTTTGAGTTCTGAGTAACACAACACCAAAACATAGGTGATTTTACTCATTTCAAGCATGTTTAAAATCAAAAGATTCAAACTTTATAAATATTTACTATAATTTTTGAGTTTTAAATAATGCAACACCAAAATTTAGATCATTTTAATCATTCTGATTATGTTTAGAATCAAAAGATTCAAGATTTATGCACATTTCCTATAATTTTTGAGTTTTGAATAATGCAATAGTAAAACTTAGGTGGTTTTACTCATTTCAAGAATGTTTAGAATCAAAAGATGCAAACTTTATATGCATTTCCTATAATTTTTTATTTTGGGATAACTTAACACCAAAACTTAACTGGATTTAATTATTTCAAGCATGTTTTGAATCAAAAGATTCAAACTTTATGCATATTTCTTTTATTTTTTGAGTTTTTAATAATGTAACACCAAAACTTAGGTGGTTTTACAAGTTTTAAGCATGTTTAGAATTAAAAGACTTAAACTTTATGTGGGTTTCTTATCACTTTTGAGTTTTGAATAATGCAACACCAAAACTTAAGTAGTTTAACACATTATGAGCATGATTACAATCAAAATATTTAAACTTAAAGTGGGTTTGTTATAATTTTTTACTTTTGTATAATGTGACACTAAAACTTAAGTGGTTTTACTTATTTTGAGCATGTTTACAATCTAAAGATTCAAACTTTATGTGTTTTTCTTATAGTTTTTGAGTTTTGAATAATGCAACATTAAAACTTAGGTGGGTTTACTCATATTAGGAATGTTTCCAATCAAAATATTCAAACTTTATGTGCATTGCCTATAATTTTTTAGTTTTGAATAATACAACACCAAAACTTAGGCATTTTTACTCATTTCAAACATGTTTACAATCAAATTATTCAAACTTTATGTGTTTCCTATAATTTTTTAGCTTTGAATAATACAACACCAAAATTTAGGCATTTTTACTCATTTCAATCATGTTTACAATCAAAAGATTGAAACTTTACATGTGTTTTCTATAATTTTTGAGTTTTGAATAATAAATACATCACAAAACTTTAGTTGTTTTACTCATTTTGAGCA
This sequence comes from Torreya grandis, assembly GCA_037957365.1. Classification (NCBI taxonomy): domain Eukaryota; kingdom Viridiplantae; phylum Streptophyta; class Pinopsida; order Cupressales; family Taxaceae; genus Torreya; species Torreya grandis. Next base: position 763,872 of record JARHVA010005719.1, read on the forward strand.
TGTTTATAATCAAAAGTTTCAAACTTTATGTACATTTCCCATAATTTTTGAGTTTTGAATAATGCAACACCAAAACATAAGTGGTTTTACTCATTTCGAGCATGTTTATAATCAAAAGATTCAACCTTTATTCATGTTTTATATAGTGATTAAGTTTTGAACAATGTAACACCAAAATTTAATCATGTTTTCAATCAAAATATTCAAATTATATAAGTGTTCTATATAATTTTTGTGTTTTAAATGAAACACAAAAGTTTAAGTAGTTTTGATCTTTTTGAACATGTTTACAATCAAAAGATTCAAACTTTATGTGGGTTCCTATAATTTTTTAGTTTTGTATAATGCAACACTAAACCATAGGTGGTTCTGCTCATTTTAATCATGTTTACAATAAAAAGAGTCAAACTTTATGTGTGTTTCCTATAATTTTTGAGTTTTGAATAATGTAACACCAAATCATAGGTAGTTTTACTCATTTCAAGTATCTTTACTATCAAAAGATTCTAAATTTATGTGTGTTTTCTATTATTCTTGAGTTTTGAATAATGCAACACCAAATCTTAGGCTCCTTTACTCATTTTGAGCATATTTACAATCAAAAGATTCAAACTTTATGCATGTTTTCTATAATTTTTGAGTTTTGAATAATGTAACACCAAAACCTAAGTGGTTTTACTCATTTCGAGCATATATCAAAAGATTTAAACATTATGCACATTTCTTATAATTATTGAGTTCTAAATAATGCAACACCAAAACTTAAACAATTTTAGTCATTTTGAGTATGTTTACAATTAAAAGATTCAAACTTTATGCATGTTCCCTATAATTTTTGAGTTTTGAATAATGCAACACCAAAACTTAAATGGTTTTACTCATTTAAGAATGTTTATAATCAAAAGATTCAAACTTTATGCATGTTCCCTATAATATTTTAGTTTTAAATGCAACATTAAATCTTAAGTGGTTTTAATCATTTCCAACATGTTTATAATCAAAGAATTCAAATTTTATGTGGGTTTCCTATAGTTTTTGAGTTTTTTATAATGAAACACCAAAAATTAGGTGGTTTTACTCATTTTGAGCATATTTAAAATCAAAAGATTCAAAATTTATCTGGGTTTTGTATAGTTTTTTAGTTTTGTATAATACAACACAAAAACTTTGGTGGTTTTACTCATTTTGAGCATATTTACAATCAAAAGATTTAAAATTTATGTGGGTTTCATATAGTTTTTGAGTTTTATATAATGCAACACCAAAACTTAAGTTATTTTACTTATTTTGAGCATGTTTAGAATCAAAAGATTCAAATTTTATGTGGCTTTCCTATAATTCTTGAGTTTCGAATAATGCAACACCAAAACTTAAGCATTTTTACACATTATGAGCATGTTTACAATCAAAAGATTCAAAATTAAAGTGGGTTTCCTATAATTTTTTAGTTTTATATAATGCGACACCAAAACTTAAGTGGTTTTACTCATTTCAAGGATGTTTTACAATAAAAAGATTCAAACTTTATGTGTGTTTCCTATAGTTTTTGAGTTTTGAATAAAGAAACACCAAAACTTATGTGATCTTAATCATTCTAAGCATTTTTATAATCAAAAGATTCAAAATTTATGTGTTTCCTATAGTTTTTGAGTTTTGACTAATGCAACACCAAAACTTAGGCATTTATACTCATTTCAAGCAAGTTTACAATCAAAAGATTCAAACTTTATGCGTGTTTCATATAATTTTTGAGTTTTGAATAATGTAACACCAAAGCATAGGTAGTTTTACTTATTTCAAGCGTGTTTACAATCAAAAGATTCAAATTTTATGTGCATTTCCTATAATTTTTGAGTTTTAAATAATGCACCAAAACCTAGGTGGTTTTACATGTTTCAAGCATGTTTAGAATTAAAAGATTCAAACTTTATGCATGTTTCCTATAATTTTTGAGTTTTGAATAATGCAACACCAAAATCTAAGCAATTTTACTCATTTTGAGCATGTTTGGAATCAAAATAATCAAACTTTATGCATGTTTCCTATAATTTTTGAGTTTTGAATAATGCTACACCAAAACATAACTAGTTTTACATGTTTTAAGCATGTTTACATTTAAAAGATTCAAACTTTATGTACATTTTCTATAATCTTTTAGTTTTGAATAATATAACATCAAAACTTAAGTGGTTTTACTCATTTTTGTCAGGAATCTAGAACAACAAACATGCTCTAACTCCATTATTAGGATCACGAAAGCACCATTGATTACCAAGCAACTTAATATGCAGAATTAACCAGAAGTAACAAGTAACTAGAATTCAGAAATAACACAAAATATGAGAGACAATACCCAATTGTATTAATACTCTTCCAAAAGGAAACACAACAAAGAAGATGCCACCTTATTCCTTACACACCTCTAGGGCTCCCACACCTCTAGGGCATAAACAATAGATCTCTTCAAGAGCTCACTCTCTCTCTTATGGTCCCAACACACAACTCAAACACAGAGTTAGTGTTCACTTCCAACCAGTTAGTATCACTACTGGCAGTACCACCAATCAGTATCACTACTGCTAGTACACAAGTGCTCCACACACTCCACAAGTGCTCCACACACTCCAAGTAGATCTCCCCTGATCTTGCTACTTGTTGTGTTGCCTGTCACCTTTGACCTTACTATCCTACAGATCCACCTTAGACCTTACACACACAAACACCTACAAATCAAATGATCTTACTTACCATGTAGGTCTCTTTACACCCTATAGAACCCTTGTCCTTGCCTCACCAAGTCGTTATGATTCTTCAACCAGTACCCCAGTGGATCTTCTCCCTGATCTAGCACACCTGCAAACCAACCTGATCATACACACTCAGCACCCCTATGGAACTAGGAGGAACACACCTTGCTCTCTTCCCTCTGAAGGAGCTAACCTTGCTCAACTCAAACTAGAACAAATTACAATACAGCCCATGAGTCTCTTAAATAGATCTCATGCAAACAATAATTAGACATCCAATTACAATAATTAGATCCACATCTCCAAGGCTAAAATTATCCTTTAACATGCAAATAACTAGTTTGTTAACAAACTATCCATAACACTCACAATTATAAACCGCACAGGTGACTGACATCGATCCCTTTCTGCCTAGAGATGATCGACATCGACTGAATACTATCAATGTCGGTTACCTCTCTGTCTACCCCTGATCAACGTTGGTTGGCCTGACCGATGCCGGTGACTGTGACACTCAGCAACCTCTTCCCTTATTTGCATCAGTGAAGCTTTTAGCTCCACAACCTAATAATCTCCCACTTGGAGATAAATAGTTGCATTGTACCTATACCTATACACTATCTAATCTATTTCTTGGCTTGTATCCCTCTTCAAGCTCAACCTTGAAGACCAACCACCACATAATCTATGGTGCAACACCTGTCATCCAAGTAACCTGCCAAATCCAAAGTACTTGACCCTGCATAGCATGAATCCCTGCTGTTGGTCCCTCTTAGATACTTGAGAACCCACTGAATCACATTTTAGTGCTTCCTTCATGGATTGACTACAAACTTTCTAACAGCACCCACTGCTCAGGCAAACTCAGGTCTATACCAGACCTCATGTGATTTTAGACACTAAATTGTCTAGCCCTTGGTGTGTTTCGGTTCTACATCCTGCATATTAAACCTCACCAACACCTGATTCACATCAGCTCCCACTAGAGATAAAATCAACCTTTGATCTTCCATGTCTCTCATGCCAAAGAATTTCACTGCTCCCAAATTCTTCATGGCAAACCACTGAACTAACCTTACCTTTAGCTCAGCAAAACCCTATATGTTTGAACCTTCAGCTAGCATATCACCCACATACATTAACAAGATAATGTTGCGACCATCATCCACCTAGTAAGACAAACACAATAGTTACACTGACATTGACTAAAGCCATGCTTTGTCATCCACTTGTCAAACCTGTACCACTATCCTGCAGCTTCCTCAAGACCATATGACCTAGCCTTCTGTCTCACATATCCATTCTCTCTATTCTTTAACCAAGGTATCCATTCATCTCTTAGTGCTTTTATCCCAGCTGGCAACCCTACCAAATCTCCCATTTGGCTTTGCATCCTATTCATGCCATGCTCCCACTGTTTCTTGGATCCTTCCTGCTCTATAATGAGCAACTAGTATAAAGAAGAGGAATAATGAATTTCAGGCTTACTTACCATTTCAGTCCTTCACATGGGCATTTAAGACTCCTTAACAGCTTGCTATCCACCCAAAATCTATTCTAGTGACTAACCTCAGTCACCACACAGTCTGCATCTGACCGACATCAGTTCCATGTGACTGTCTAGGTCACCAACGCTGGTTATCCTATCGACATCGGTCTCCACCTGCCTAACACCACCGACTTTTCCTATCTACACATGATCGATGTTGGCACCTGTATGTTTAATGCCAGTTTTCCTTAATCGACATCGATACCTGTGTTCGCCTGGGAGTGATGACTTTTTACCCGCGAGCTGTCTTTGGATCAAAACCCTATCCAAACTACCCTGATTAGAGTTATCCAGCCCCATCCACTGATCTCTGTCCATCATCTCCTCCATAAACACCAAGGCTTTCTAGTTCTTAAGTCTGTCAAAGACATCTGACTTCCTCTTAAGAACATCATCTTCTTCTTGCTCATGTGACCAAGCCTACAAAGCCACGTCCTTGTAATAGAAGAAGAATCAATAATACGAGCAAGTAGATAAAGAGTACCTACTTTCTTACCACCTGCTAATTCAAGTGCATCTACTGTGAGAGTTCTTGTGCATCTCTCATCACCCAACTTTCCTGAAGCAATTAGACGCATCTTCAAGATTGGAACCTACATGACCTTCTTCAAAACCCATATGTTGGCCACCTGTAATTTCAACAACACGTCCCCTTTGTCAATACTTTGACAAGGCTCACCAACCCCTCTAATTTGGACTACATGGAAAGAGGCAATATAATCTATAAACCAAGATTCTACTTTATCCAAGGAACATCCCAAAACATCATGTGCAACAAAACCTGCAACATTTGCTTCTTCAGTCCCTTCATGTTGATCTTCTACCAACTAGTAATTTTTATTTACCTGTTCTTTCTTTCCATAACACCATAATTGACCATTCATGCTTTTTAATTCCTCCATTCTTAGTGTACTTTCTTCTGCCATTTCTATACTCCCACTCAATCAAAAACCCCTAAGAGTGACCTATAACCAAACACAAACCTGCTCCCTACAACCTCAGCTCTGATACCAATTGTCAAAAATCTAGAACAACAAACATGATTTGACTCCACTGTTAGGACTGCAGAAGCACCATTGATTACCAAACAACTTAATATGTGGAATTAACCAGAAGTAGCAAGTAACTAGAATTCAAAAATAACATAGAATATGAGAGACAATACCCAATTATATTAATACTCTTCTAGAAGGAAATACAACAAAGAAGATGCCACCTTCTTCCTTACACACCTCTAGGGCTCCCACACCTCTAGGGTATAAACAGTAAATCTCTTCAAGAGCTCACTCTCTCTCTTACGATCCCAACACACAGCTCAAACATAGAGTTGGTGTTCACCTCCAACCAGTTAGTATCACTACTGCCAGTACCACCAGTCAGTATCACTACTGCTAGTACACAAGTGTTCCACGCACTCCACAAGTGTTCCATGCACTCCAAGTAGATCTCCCCTGATCTTGCTACCTGTTGTGTTGCCTGTCACCTTTGACCTTGCTATCTTGCAAATCCACCTTAGACCTTACACACACAAACACTTGCAAATCAATTGATCTTACTTACCATGTAGATCTCTCTACACCTTGAAGAACCCTTGTCCTTACCTCACCAAGTCCTGATGATTCTTCAACCAGTACCCTGGTGGATCTTCTTCTTGATCTAGCACACCTATAGACCAACCTGATCATACACACTCGGCACCCCTATGGAACTAGGAGGAACACACCTTGCTCTCTTCCCTCTGAAGGAGCTAACCTTGCTCAACTCAAACTAGAACAAATTACAATATAGCCCATGAGTCTCTTAAATAGATCTTATGCAAACAATAATTAGACATCCAATTACAATAATTATATCCACAGTTCCAAGGCTAAAATTAGCCTTTAACATGCAAACAATCAGTTCATTAACAAACTATCTGTAACAATCACAGTTTTGAACTACATAGGTGACCGACGTCGGTCCCTGTCTGCCTAGAGATGACTGACGTCAGCCGAATACTATCGATGTCGGTTGCCTCCCTGTCTACCCCTGACTGATGTTGGTTGGCTTGACCGATGTTGGTGACTGTGACACTCAGAAACATCCCCCCTGTTTGCATTAGTGAAGCTTTTAGCTCCACAACCTAACAATCTCCCACTCAGAGATAAATAACTACATTGTACCTGTACCTCCACATCATCTAATCTATTTCTTGGCTTGTATCCCTCTTCAAGCTCAACCTTAAAGACCAACCACCACACAACCTATGGTGCAACACCTGTCATCCAAGTAACCTGCCAAATCTGAAGTACTTGACCCTGCATAGCATGAATCCCTACTATTGGTTCCTCTTAGATACCTGAGAACCCACTGAATCACTTTTGAGTGCTTCCTTCTTAGATTGACTACAAACTTTCTGACAACACCCACTGCTTGGGCAAACTCAGGTCTATACCAGACCTCATGTGATTTTGGACACTGAACTGTCCAGCCCTTAGTGTGCTCTGGTTTTGCATCCTGCGTATTGGACCTTGCCAACACCTGATTCACATCAACTCCCACTAGAGACAAAATAAACCTGTGATCTTCCATGTCTCTCATGCTAAAGAATTTCACTGCTCCCAAATCTTTCATGGCAAACCACTGAACTAACCTTAGCTTTAGCTCAGCAAAACCTTATATGTCTGAACCTTCAGCTAGCATATCACCCACATAGAGTAACAAGATAATGTTGTGACCATCATCCACCTGGTAAGACAAACACAATGGTTACACTGACATTGACTAAAGCCATGCTTTGTCATCCACCTATCAAACCTGTACCACTATCTTGCAGCTTCCTCAAGACCATATGACCTGGCCTTCCATCTCACATATTCATTCTCTCTATTCTTTAACCAAGGTATCCATTCGTCTCTCAGTGCTTTTATTCTAGCTGGTAACCCTACCAAATCTCCCATTTGGTTCTACATCTTATTCATGCCATGCTCCCACTGTTTCCTAAATTCTTCCTGCTCTATAGTGAGCAACTAGTATAAAGAAGAGGAATAATGAATTTGAGGCTTACTTACCATTTCAATCCTCCACATGGGCATTTGAGACTCCTTGACAGCTTGTTGTCTGCCTAAAATTTATTCTAATTATTGACCTTGGTCACCACATAGTCTGCATCTGACCAACATCAGTTCCATGCAACTATCCAGGTCACCGACGCTAGTTATCCTACCGACGTTGGTCTCCACCTACTTGACAACACTAACTTTGCCTGTCTGCACATGACTGATGTTGGCACCTGTATGTTCGATGCCAATTTTCTCTAACCAATGCCGGTACTTGTGTTCACCTGTGAGTGATGACTTTTTACCTGCAAGCTCTCTTTGGATCAAAACCCTATCCAAACTGCCCTGCTTAGAGTTATCTAGCCCCATCCGCTGATCTCTATCCATCATCTCCTCCATAAACACCAAGGCTTTCCAGTTCTTAAGTCTGTCAAAGACATTTGACTTCCTCTTAAGAACATGCATTTCCTTCTTTCTCATGTGACCAAGCCTACAAAGCCACATCCTTGCAACAAAAGAAGAATCAGTAATACAAGCAAGTAGATAAAGAGTACCTACTTTCTTACCACTTGCTAATTCAATTACATTCGCTATGAGAGTTCTTATGCATCTCTCATCACCCAAATTTCCTGAAGCAATTAGCCACATCTTCAAGACTGGGACCTGCATGACCTTCTTCAACACCCATGTGTTGGCCATCTGCAATTTCAGCAACAGTTCCCCTTTGCCAATACTTTGACAAGGCTCACCAACCCCTCTAATTGGGGCTGCATGGAAAGAGGCAACATAATCTATAAACCAAGATTCTACTTTGTCCAAGGAACATCCTGTGCAACAACACCTACAACATCTACTTCTTCAGTCCCTTCATGCTGATCTTCTACCAACCAGCAATTTTTCTTTACCTGCTCTTTCTTTCCATAACACTGTAATCGACCATTCATGCTTTTTAATTCCTCCATTCTTAGTGTACTTTCTTCTACCATTGTTATACTCCCACTCAATCAGAAACCCCTGCAAGTGACCTGTAACCAAACACAAACTTGCACCCTACAACCTCAGCTCTGATACCAATTGTCAGGAATCTAGAACAACAAACATGCTCTGACTCCACTATTAGGACTGCAAAAGCACCATTGATTACCAAGCAACTAAATATGTAGAATTAACCAGAAGTAACAAGTAACTAGAATTTAGAAATAACACAAAATATGAGAGACAATACACAATTGTATTAATACTCTTCCAAAAGGTAATACAACAAAGAAGATGCCACCTTCTTCCTTACACACCTCTAGGGCTCCCACACCTCTAGGGCATAAACAGTAAATCTCTTCAAGAGCTCACTCTCTCTCTTACGGTCCCAAAACACAACTCAAACACAGAGTTGGTGTTCACCTCTAACCAGTCAGTATCACTACTGCTAGTACCACCAGTCAATATCGCTACTGCTAGTACACAAGTGCTCCATGCACTCCACAAGTGCTCCAAGCACTCCAAGTAGATCTCCCTTGATCTTGCTACCTGTTGTGTTGCCCATCACCTTTGACCTTGTTATCCTGTAGATCCACCTTAGACCTTGCACACAAAAACACCTGCAAATCAACTGATCTTACTTACCATGTAGATCTCTCTACACCTTGAAGAACCCTTGTCCTTGCCTCACCAAGTCCTTATGATTCTTCAACCAGTACCCTGGTGGATCTTCTCCCTGATCTAGCACACCTGCAAACCAACCTAATCATACACACTCGACACCCCTGTGGAACTAGGAGGAACACACCTTGCTCTCTTCCCTCTAAAGGAGCTAACCTTGCTCAACTCAAACTAGAACAAATTACAATACAACCCATAAGTCTCTTAAATAGATCTCATGAAAACAATAATTAGACATCCAATTACAATAATTAGATCCATAGCTCCAAGGCTAAAATTAGCCTTTAACATGTAAACAACTGGTTCGTTAACAAACTATCTGTAACACTCGCAGTTCTGAACCACACAGGTAACCGACGTCGATCCCTGTCTGTCTAGAGATGACCGACGTCGGCCAAATACTACCAATGTCGGTTGCCTCCCTGTCTACCCCTAACCGATGTTGGTTCACCTGACCGATGCCGGTGATTGTGACACTCAGCAACCTCCTCCCCTGTTTGCATCAGTGAAGCTTTTAGCTCCACAACCTAACAATTTTGAGCATGTTTACCATCAAAAGATTCAAGCTTTATGTGTGTTTCCTATAATTTTTGAGTTTTAAATGTAACACAAAAACCTAGCAGTTTTAATCATTTTGAACATGTTTACAATCAAAATATTCAAACTTTATGTAGGTTTCCTATAAGTTTTGAGTTTTGTATATTGCAACACCACATCCTAAGTGGTTTTACTTGTTTTGAGTATGTTTAGAATCAATAGATTTAAAATTTATGTGGGTTTCATATAATTTTTGAGTTTTGTATAATGTAACACCAAAACATAAGTAGTTTTACTCATTTTGAGCATGTTTTCAATCAAAAGATTCAAACATTATGTGAGTTTTCTATAATTTTTGAGTTTTGAATAATGTAGCACCTTAGCTTAAGTGGTTTTACTTGTTTTGAGCATGTTAAGAATCATAATATTTGGAATTTATATAGGTTTCATATAATTTTTGAGTTTTGAATAATCCAACACCAAAATTTAAGTAGTTTTACTCATTTTTTGCATGTTTAGAATCAAAATATTCAAACATTATGTGGGTTTCTTATATTTTTTGAGTTTTAAATAATGCAACACCAAAACTTAATCAATTTTACTTGTTTGGAGCATGTTTAGAATCAAAAGATTCAACTTTATGCAGGTTTTTTATAATTTTTGGGTTTTGAATAATGTAACACCAAAATTTAAGTAGTTTTACTCATTTCGAGCATGTTTAGAATCAAAAGATTCAAACTTTATGCATGTTTCCTATAATTTTTGAGTTTTGAATAATGCAATATGAAAACATAGGTGTTTTTACTCATTTTGAATATGTTTAGAGTCAAAATATTCAATCTTTATGCATGTTTCTTATAAATTTTGGGTTTTGAATAATGCTACACCAAAACTCAAGCAATTTTACTCATTTTGAGCATGTTTAGAATCAAAAGATTCACATTTTATTGGGATTTACTATATTTTTTTATTTTTGAATAATGCAACACCCAAACTTAAGGGGTTTTACTCATTTTGAGAATATCTAAAATCTAAAGATTCAAATTTTTTGTGTTTCCTATAATTTTTGAGTTTTGAATAATGCAACACCAAAACTTAAGTGGTTTTATTTGTTTCAAGCATGTTTAGAATCAAAAGATTCAAACTTTATGTGTGTTTCCTATAATTTTTAAGTTTTGAATAATGTAACACCAAAACTTAAGTGGTTTTAGTCATTTTGAGAATGATTAATATCAAAACACTCAAATTTTATGTGCATTTCCTATATTTTTTGAGTTTTGAATAATATAACAACAAATCTTAAGTAGTTTTACTCATTACGAGCATGTTTAAAATCTAATGTTTCATGGTTTCTTTGGGTTTCCTATAATTTTTGAATTTTGAATAATGCAAAACTAAAACTTAAGTGGTTTTACTCATTTTGAGCATGTTTACAATCAAAAGATTCAAAATTTATGTGGGTTTCCTTTAATTTTTATGTTTTGAATAATGCCTACCAAACCATAAGTGGCTTTACTCATTTTGAGCATGTTTGCAACCAAAAGATTTATAATTTATGTGGGTTTCTTATAATTTTTGGATTTTGTATAATGCAACACCAAAACTTAAGTGGTTTTACTCATTTTGAGCATGTTTAGAATCAAAATATTTAAACTTTATGTTCATTTCATATAATTTTATAGTTTCCAATAATGCAACATAAAAATTTAAGTGGTTTTCTTCCTTTTGAGCATGTTTATAATCAAAATATTCAAACATTATTTAGGTTTTCTATAATTTTTGAGTTTTGAATAATGCAACACCAAAACTTAATAGTGTAATCATATAAAATGCAAAATTGGATGACTTAGGCATGGCTACTAGAACCCAACCTATAGGTCCTCTTTCTTGCTCACTCAACCCTTCTTGGATAGACTTTCACTAATTCCTAGTCACTTGTAGCTTATTAGATTTAGCTTTCTAGGATCTAGGTAGCCCTCTCAAACCCAGATCCATCCCCTAGGGCTCATCCTCCTAGGAAAATAACACCTAATTTGGACAAGAGCACTAAAATTTAGGGGTGTCTTATTTTTGATGTTATTGTCTAAGTTTATTTTCACCTCTAATGGTTCAATTTTATTTATTCCTTATATTTTCCTCTATAAATGTAATACAAGTTCATATAATCTAGGATCATTAGTTTCCCTATTAAAGGCCATTCAATGTCCATTTAGAAGGGTGGGCACTCATTCATAGGAAAAGAGCAAGAATACAAATAATTAAACTCAAGCACTCTTCCTTATTCTCTACATACATCCTTCCAAGACCAATTCAAAAATATTCAAGCACTCATACTAGTCCCTAGTCATCTGAAGCACATTCTAATTTTACATTATAATTTGCATACATCACATTTTGCACTAAGCACTTTGAATAGGAGAAATACATTATCTTGATCCCTCTTCAAAGTATTGGTATGTAGGAATCATACCCACACATAGGGTGTGAAGTGAATCTAGCATATCCTTTACACACTAACCCCTTATCCCTTTCCCAATTTGCTATTTGAGTTAAAGTACTAGGAGCTCCTAAGGGTTTTGAAGATTAAATTAGACACATAGTGAGCTTTGCATAGAATCAAGATTTGATATCTCACTTATAGGGTGTTATAGACCTACCAAACAAAACCCAAAAAATCTAGGTCACTAAGACAACACCACTAAAATTGGACAATAGCACTAGAAGTGGACAATAGCTCTAAAAAGTGGACTATAGTGCCAAGTAGCAAGGTATCTTGAGTTTGGAACTCCTACCCAATCTAAAAACAAAATTTTGGGTTTTGTTTATGATACTGTACCATCCTTACACAACAATTTTAATATCTTTAATCATCCATTTCAACTCAAATTAATATAAGTTTAATTTCTCTACACTTCTTACTATTTTAGAAAAGATAAAATATATATATCTCTTTACATAGATCAATAGGATAATTAAGGAACATTAATTACTAGTTTACATTTACTTAGACCCTTTTATTTGCTTAGGAATTAAATTCATAATTCCTAAAAAGAATAAAATAATTGGTGAACCCGACTTACTTTGAACTTTTGCACAAAAACCCTGGAAAACCTAGGGCTAATTATTTATAATTTTTTCAATATTTTCCAAATTTTTCTTGCAATTAAAAATTATAAAACTAAAAATTAATTTAATTATTTTCAATACATTCACCCAAAACACTAGTTTGTATATATTAGGTCCTATTTGCATAAAACCACTTTCAAACCACTAGGAAAAATATACTGCTAATTTTAGAAAAAAATTAAAAGATTTTTCCTCACTTTTTAAAAATTAAAACTACAATTTTTATATAAATTTTTCAAATAAATGCACTAATTTTGAAAAAAAATCATTTAAAAACCCTAGTTACATCAAATACATTCTCAGTTATTTTTCACTACTTTTTGCAAAATTTTCTAAAAATTTAGTTGTATATTTAACTCAAAAAAATAAAATTCAAAAGTTTATAGTATTTTGAAAATAATATTTCTAAAAAATTCCTACTTGTATTTACTAGAACCAACTTGTTTTTTAGGTATCACCTTACATTTATAATAAGATTATGAAAATGATGTTCAGTTATTTCCAAATTCTTCTTACATATCTTACAAATACTAAAGAAACCATAATGTGCCCTATCATGTACATGAATGATGAAGTCTATCATATGTTAGTACAAAGTTTTATTTTATGCACTTCATGTCTAATTTTCATACTAAAGGATGATATTACAATGTTCATTACTAAAATTATACAAGATTTATACATGCCTTTTGCATATTCTATATCTCTATTATGGAATAATTTTCAAATTTTTTATGTTCAACATGTAAGCAATATTATGTTACAACTCAAATCTTTATATGTAGTTAGACATAAACTCATGTTATTTATTTTTTACTCTTTATTTCTTATATGGAACCATTTCCAAATTCATTATGCTTAAAAAATGAAAAATGTTATGTTGTATATCAAAAAATTCTATATAATTATGTACAATGTAACATTGTCTACCTCTTACTTGCTATCTTACATGCGCTATAATAATCTTTATAAGTATATCTTTACACACATAATCACCCAAATTATATGCATTTCACTTCACATTCATGTGTTTTGCCTCAATGCATATAACTCATTGGTTATTTTTTAGTATCTTCCTATCATTACTAGATGATAACAAACACTAGCAGTTATATCCATCCCTCCCTCCTTCAAACTTGGTACATCTAGCTCTTATCCTGCACTTAGTACCAACTTTATGCCTAAAATAGAGCATGTGGTCCATTTTATCATCTAAGTTTATAGAGATAGATAGGTTGATATTACCTAGGGCTATAACTTTACTACTCTGGCTAGTTCCCCTTCAGACAGTTTTTGTTCTTGAACTCCTCCATTGATCAGATGTTTACAAGGATGTATTCTATTTATCCCTTCATAATACTAAAATCCCTATCTCCATTGAACCAACTTATGTTGCATCCATCCTCAACATAATACAATGGACTAAAGATCATATCTCTTTTGAAAAAGAGGATTTACCCTCACAACACATCATTAAACATCTACCTTTGTCTATTAAATTATGAATTAATGAGGTTGGGGTCAAAAGAGTACTAGTGGATAATGGTTTAGGCCTTAACATTTGCAACATCTTATTTATTAAGCATCTTAACATATAACCTCATGATCTAGACCATTCTGATATGAACATTAGAGGTTTTGCCAACATCCCACAAAAAGTAATGGGTCAAATAACACTTAGTCTTACCTTATGACCCAAGACATTACCAACCACCTACTAAGTCATACCCAATGACCTTAATTATAACTTATTAATAGGTTGGCCCTAGATTCATGATATGCATGCAGTTCCTTCCACACTTTATGCCTATCTAGAATTTAGTCACAAAGGTTACATATACACTACCTAATAGACCATGAACCTTTTAAATATTATCAAGTAGTTGAATCTCCATAGAATTATATTTTGTACTTCAATCTAGGTAGTATACCTGCATAGTTAATTACTCTTGGTGCATCCTTAGATCATACACAAAATTAGACAAATCCAAATTCTATCATAACACCCACACCAAAGAACCAATTTACTTCACCATTTGCACTCAAATATTTGAATAAGATGGGATATCAAGGCAAAATACTTAGAAAACATGAATAAGGAATAGCCAATCTAATCGAGGCATCTACACAACATAAACTACAGGGGCTAGGCTATCAGTTCTACATTAACCACAACAAATCCTCTCCCACCTTTTTGTAACACATAAAATTCTATCCACCAATTACATGCATTGATAATATAGTCAACCATACTATATTTCTACACTATCATTAATCTACCCTAATCTTATTAATAACATAGTTTCACCCAACATGGCTTCATTAGATGAATTCTCTAACAATGAATCCCTCCTTCAATTTCTTGGCACATATGAGGATCTCCTATTTTTTTACCATAAAAACCAATTTCTAAACCCACACAAATACCCACACATACTTTATCAAAAGTATCAACTTCTCCCTTGATATACCAGCTGACTTAGATGATACTATCCCTATAAATCCATACACACTCGATCATTCCACATTACTTAATGAAGAAACAATGACTTTTAATTTTGGGATCGACAAGGATCCTTCCATTGTCTTATTAGCCACTACTCTAAAAAAGGAAGAAGATGTTGATATTCATCAAGCCTTAACAAAATTCCCTGAACTCTTCACTTGGTCATATTCTAATATGCTAAGAATTGATACATCTATATCAGTCCATCTGATTCATTTATACCCTGATGCTAAACTAGTTAAACAAAAAATTCATAAAATACATCCTAAGGTGTCTCTTTTAGTAAAAGATGAAATCCAATGCCCCTTATATGTTGTTTTCATTCACCCAATAACACATCCTAAATGGATTTCTAATATAGTTCTCATCATCAAACCTAAAGGGCAAATTTGATATTGCTTCAATTCTAGAGATTTAATAAAGCATGCCCAAAAGATGATTTCTCTTTACCCAGTATTGACATGATCATATACTCTATAGGTAGATATGAAGTGCTATCATTTATGGATAGTTTTACCAGTTCTAATCAAATTAAAATTGTTGAAGAAGATTAAGAAAAAAAAATCACAACACCATGGGGCACATTTTGTTACATTACTATGCCTTTTGGATTAAATAATGTTGGGGCTACATATCAACATAATATGATGCACATATTTCATTAATTAATTCACCATACTATCGAGGATTACATTGATGATATACTAGCTAAATCCAAACAATGACAACATCATGCTATTGATCTACATTTTTTTTTTACATGACTCAAATAATGCAATGTATGATTAAACCCAAATAAATGTGTATTTAGAGTTACGTCAAGAAAACTCTTAGGTTTCATTATATCTCAACTTGGCATAGAACTTGTTCCTAAGAAATTCAAAGATATTATTGATATGCCAACCCCTACCAAGCTAAAACAAGTTTTATCCCTCCAAGGTAAGATCCAAGCAATTCATTATTTTTTATCTCAACTTTCTAATAAAACATAGTCCTTTACACACCTACTAAAGAAAGGAACAAAGTTTATTTGGGACTAAGCCTGTCAAAATAGCTTCTACACAATCAAGAAATATCTCCTTAATCCACCTATTTTAGTCCCACCTATCCTAGACAAAACTTTCCTCCATTATATCTCTATAATTGATCATGCATTACGAGCACTCTTAACAAGACATGATGATCAAAATCATAAACACATAATTTATTACATCATTCACACATTGGTTGATTATGAAAAAATTACTCTCCAATAGAAAAATTGTGTCTAGCATTAGTTTTTACCACACAAAAACTATGACATTACATGGTCAATAATGAAAATCACATAATCACAAAAGTAGACCCTCTAAAGTTCTTACTATCAAAACCACATCTTTCTGGCCGCATCATAAAATGGGTTATGTTATTAACAAAATTTGACCTAAAAATAATCCTCCAAAAATCCATTAAGGGCCAAATCATTACAGACCATTTGGTAGTAGCCCCGCTATTAGATATCAACCCTTTAAGTGACACATTTAGAGATGATTTCACTACATATTCTACTCATTTAGATACATAGACCATGTTCTTTGATGGCTCATGATGCACATTTGGTGTGGGAGTAGGCATTGTCTTTATTGATCCCTCTAACCATATAATTACAATAGCATATAGATTAAGTTTTTCATGCACCAACAACATAGAAAAATATTAAGCACTCATCTTAGGACTATTTTCCACATAATCCCTCAAAAACAAATCTATTCAAATATTTGAGGATTCCCAATTGGTGGTTAATCAAGTTAATGATGTTTTTCAAACAAAAGAAGAATGCCTTATCCCATACCACAAAATGGTACAATGTTTATCCTCATAATTTGATTATTTTTCTATTGAGAGCATTCCTAAAAAAATCAATAGACATGCAAATGCAATGGCTAATATGAAAACTCTCATTCCCATTGATATCAATGATGATCAAGCAATCTTTAAAATTAAACATTTACAATAACCATCCATATCTAATGTCTATTTGATCGCTCTATCCATTTTAGCTACCACATAAAGCTCCATAACCCCTAAATGGTTTACTAACATTTACAACTTTCTCAATAAATCTATTACACCAGACACTTTCTCCAGAAATGACAAACATAAGTTACAAAAATAAGCACTTCATTATGTAATCATTGGTGGGGAAATTTTTAAATGATCTTTTTATGGACACTTACTATGATTATTAACCTTTTAATAAGCTAAAATTATTCTAACTCAAATACATGATAGTGAATGTGGTGGTCACTTTAGTGATAAAGACATGTCGCACAAACTTCTCTAATAGGGGTACTACTATCTTACCATGGAAGATGAATGTCTACAATACATAAAGATATGTGATAAATTCCAATGACACAATAATTTGTAGCATGCACCATCACAAAAATTATAACCCATTGTATCTCTATGGCCATTCATGTTATGGGGATTTGATCTCATTAGAAAATTCAACCCTGAATCTACCAACAAACATAAATTCATAATCACTGCCACATAATACTTTACTAAATGGGTGAAAGTAGTTCCACTTCAATCTACCATAGGTGAAGACATTTACAATTTTATCATGACCCATATTATTTCACGCTTTGGCCTACCTATCGTTATAATTTTAGACAATGGAACATCATTCAAAAACAAAACTGTCAAATTTTTTTGTACCAAATATAAAATCAAACACATATTCTCTACTCCATACTATCCACAAATAAATGATCAAGTAGATGCCACTAAAAAAAAAATTAACAACATCCTGAATAAAATAATAACCAAGTTTGGCAATGATTGGCACAATCAACTAGTTTTCACACTTTGGGCCTATCACATAAGTATTTGTATACCCATATGGGCTACTCCATATTCACTCATCTATGGCACAGAGGTAGTTATACCATTCAAATTAGAAATTACATCCATTCATGTCTCCCTAAAAGGTATTCTCAATAATGACCAGTATCAAAAAAAGCATTTACACTAGCTCGAACAATTAGACCATACACATATTCAAGCTATAGAACACCTTAGAATATACCAAAAATGTATACAATAAGCACGTTCACATCAAAGAATTTGACATTAATGATCTTGTTCTAAAAGAAAACATTCATAATTTGAATGCCAAGGAAGAAACTAAAGGAAAATTCAAACCAAATTGGCTAGGTCCCTACATCATTACTAAAAAGCTTAGCCCTAAAGTGTATCATCTAGCATCACTCAAAGGAAAGAAACTCAAAAACCTAATGAACAATAAACATCTATGCAAATTCCATGTATATTAGGTTCTTTCTACACATTTTATTGTATATATTATCTCCTACTTGATTGTACATAGTTCAAATATTTTCAAAAATATAAAAGCATTCAAAAGATAAAAACATTCAAAAATATTCCAAAATTCCAAAAATATTTTGATTGTATGCATCATCCATGATTTTCATTACTACTATCATGCTAGGACTTACATTTGCTATTTTATGTCAATTTTCTACATTACCATGCTTCACTTGATCTTATTTGAGTGTGTGAAGTGACATTTAGCTACTTGATTACTTCATTCTACCCATAGAGGCGACATTCCTACTTCTACATTTAAGACATACATTATTATATATACCCATTGGGGGCATATTTTACATGAATACACCATCTAGGTTATGTCATTTATACACCACACACTTTAAGTTATTATGTTGATATACATTATTTTATAGCTTACACAAAATACTATATCTACATCTCACTAGTATCTAGAACTTGTGTATTTATTAGCATATACCTAGTCTTGTACTACACATGTTTTGCATACTTTCACATTTGGTTTAACTAGTTAGATGTGTTTGTATCTTATAGTTCTTACATGCTTTCTCTACTTGCTTAGAATAGCTTGTATGAATGCATTTTCAATTCCAACTTGTCTCATACTTGTGCCTTAGGACATCTGTCAATGTCCTTTGCTTCTTTTTCATGTATGTGCCTTAGTATATTTACCAATGTCATTTGTTTGTACTCCTATATGTGCATATGGCCTATGTGCCAAATTTTCTTATTTCACTTGTATGTGTATGAGGCATTTGATCATGCCTTCCATGCTTGTTTCCCATTTGAGTGGCATGTGCCTATGTCCCTTGTTTGCATGGCCCCTTGGCCCATCTAGTATGTTTCTTGCCTCTTACTTCTTGATTGTTTATTTTTTGCTTATTGTTTTTCAAATGTTTGTAATTCTATGATCCATATCATGCATCTTCTTTGCTTTCTTGGATGCCATGATGGAGATCATTCTCCATCACTCCAAACTAATAACTATCAACTAACAACTAATATCTAACATTACTAGTTCAGTATCATGTAGATGCTTTCACATTGTTATATCTATCTAGGCATACCATTGTTGATCTAAAAATATCTAAGTATAAACATTTCTATATCTTGAAATATTTTGTCAAACATCAAATGCTATATCATATATCTTTTTAGAATTAACACACTTGCAAGGCTCTTTTCTTTTGAGGGCAGTAATTGTAGGTTCATCATTCCTACCCTTAGAAGAGGGGGAATCAAACATAGGCTTTGTCATAGAGATAAAACCTCCTATCAATTTAAACAACAACATTCACAATAGTCAATATAAAATATATAGGTCAAACCGGTCAATTTAGAGCAAAAAATAAGAATAGTCTCATATCAGTAATCAGTTTTCACACTAGATAGTAGCATAAAAAATGGACAATAGCACTAGAAATGAATAGTAGTGATAGGAATTGGATAGTAGCACCAATAACAGGGGTTTTCATAGATTGGTACTCCTATCCAAGTAGAAAAACACTTAGGGTTTCCAGAAATAGGGATAAAGTTTAGTTTAGGGATAGTTTTTGTACTTCCAAATCCTTCAAATTTAGTAGTTTTAGCATAATTTTCTTAGATACAGTGGGTTATCATGTGTGGCATGATGGTTCTAATTTTTAATTTAAAATTGGGTAGTTGGCATTACTTATAAATTAGAATCCATGTTTCAGACATCAGGGATTAAGGGTAATGTGCATGGCACATTGATCTTCTTTTGTTTCTAAGTTTAGTTTATTCCAGGCATTCTCAGTAGTTACATGCCTTACTCCATCTACAGGTGGTTGGCATCACATTTGAGTTAAACTTTCATATAATTTTAGCTTTCTAAGTACCTAAGTTCTTGATTTAGATTTCATATAATCCTAGTACATTAGTTTTGGAATGGCTTTCATATAAGCTTAATCTCCATCTTTTGAAATGGCCAAGAGTGGCCTAGTTTCTAGCACACATTCAGTTATTCATGCCATAGTATGGGATTAATGAACCATCCCATATGACATATATTATATACTGGTATCACTTCATACATTCATTTCACGTGATAATGATGGAGCCACCAATTTAGAGGGATTAGACATACAGTCCAAACATTGATTAACACACGCATGATTCATTAAATTCACTTAGTTGGTGATGATGGAGCCAAAGGGACAACCTTTGCATTATTGAGTGACATTCCAAGGAATTTACCACTCAAATATATTCATGATATTACTCTTGATTTAGTACATTCTCAACACAATCTAGCATCACAATAGGTTTTGTATTGGTTCAAATACTCGTTGAGGTGTATTCATTCCTCTCCCTTCCTTTACTCAATTTTTATAAGTTTTTATTTTAGATATACTGTATTAGTAAGAACTGATATAATTCATATTTTTATTTATATATTCACACATCATAATGTTCTCTCTCTATGCACATCCAACATCACATAGCTTCATGATTTTTTCCCTCATAGGTAAGTTCATGTATGCTTTCTATTTTTCCTTTATCCTAGTATTTAACATTTTACTACATCACTAGAATAAAGGGGGGTAAATGTAATCATATAAAATGCAAAATTTGATGACTTAGGCATGGATAATATCACTCAACCTATAGGTCTTATTTCTTTCTCACTCAACCCTTCTTGACTAGAATTTTGTTTATTCCCAGACACTTGTAGCTTCTCAGACTTCACTTTTTAGGACCTAGACAGCCCTCCCAGACCCAGATCCATCCCCCCAAGGCTCATCCACCTAGGAAAATAGAACCTAATTTGGATAAGAGCACTAGAATTCAAGGGTGTCCTATTTCTAGTGCTATTGTCCAAGTTCATTTTCAGCTCTAACAGTTTGGTTTTCTTGATTCCTTATATTTTCCCCTATCAGCCTAATATAAGTTCATCTAAACTAGGATCATCAATTTCCCTATAAAAGGCCATTCAATGTCCATTTAGAAGGGTGGTAACTCATTCATAGGAAAAGAGAAAGAATATAAGAAAGTACACTTAAGCACTCTTCCTTATTCTCTACATACAGCCTTTCAAGACCAATTAAAGCCTATTCAAGCACTTATACTGGTCCCTAGTCATCTGAAGCACAATTCAATTTCACATTATAGTTTTCATACATCACATAATTACACCAAGCACTTAAAATAAGATAAATACATTAGCTTGATCCCTCTTTGGATTATTGGTATGTAGGCATCGTGCCCACCCATAGGGTGTGGAGTGCATCTAAAGTATTCTTTACACACTAACCCCTTCTCTCTTTCCCAAGTTTGATATTCAAATTCAAGTGCCAAGAGCTCCTAAGGGTTTTAAAGATTAAATTAGACACACAGTGAGCTCTGTACATAATCAAGATTTGATATTTCACTACCAAGGTGTTATAAACCTACCAAATAAAACCTATGAAATATAGGTCACCAGGACAATAGCCCCAAAATTAGACAATAGCGTCGAAAGTGGACAATAGCTCTAAAAAGTGGACTATAATGCCAAATAGCAGGGTGTCCTAAGTTTGATGCCCTTGTCCAATCCAAAAATAGAGTTATGGGTTCTATTTTTGATATCCTTCCATCCTTGTACAAAAAAAATTAGATCCTAAATCATTTGTTGCAATCCAGATTAAGCTAAGTTTAATTTCTCTACACTTCTTGCTATTTTAGAAAATATAATATATACATCTATTTGCATAAATTAGTAGGCTAATTAAAGCACATTAATTATTGATTTACATTTACTCAGACCCTTTTATTTTCTTAGGAATTAAACACCTAATTCCCCAAAAAAATAAAACAATTTGTTTTACTCATTTCTAGCATGTTTAGAATCAAAACATTCAAGCTTTATGTGCATTTCCCATAATTTTTGAGTTTTGAATAATGCAACACAAAAACTTAAGTAGTTTGAATCATTTTGAGCATATTTAAAATCAAAAGATTCAAAGTTTATGTGCATTTCCTATAATTTATGAGTTTTGAATAAAGCAACATCAAAACATAAATGAGTTTACTCATTTTGAGCATGTTAGTATTAAAATATTCAAATTTTAAGTGGGTTTCCTATAATTTTTTAGTTTTGAATAATTAAACAATAAAACTTAGGTGGTTTTACTCATTTCTAACATGTTTACGATCAAAAGATTCAAACATTATCCATGTTTTCTATACTTTTTGAGTTTTGAATAATGCAACACTAAAACTTAGGTGGGTTTACTTGTTTCAAGCATGTTGAGAATCAAAAG
The DNA here is from genome assembly GCA_037957365.1 of Torreya grandis. NCBI lineage: Eukaryota > Viridiplantae > Streptophyta > Pinopsida > Cupressales > Taxaceae > Torreya > Torreya grandis. The sequence goes on from JARHVA010005719.1 coordinate 786,650, forward strand.
ATTCAAACTTTGTGTATTTCCTATAATTTTTGAGTTTTGGATAATGTAACACCAAAATTTAAATGGTTTTAATCATTTTGAGCATGTTTAGAATCAAAAGATTCAAACTTTATGCACATTTCCTATAATTTTTTAGTTTTGAATAATGCAACACCAAAACTTAGGTGGTTTTACTCATATCAGCATGTGTTAGAATCAAAAGATTCAACTTTTATGTGGGTTTCCTATATTTTTTAGTTTTGAATAATGCAACACCAAAACTTAAGCAATTATAATTTTTAAAAGCATGTTTACAATCAAAATATTTGAACTTTATGTGGGTTTCCTATAATTCTTGAGTTTCATATAATATAGAAATAAAACTTAAGCAATTTTACTCATTTAAAGCATGTTTACAATCAAAAGATTCAAACTTTATGCACATTTCTTATAATTTGTGTTTTGAATAATACAACACCAAAGCTTAAGTGGTTTTAATCATATTGAGCATGTTTAAAATCAAAATATTCAAACTTTATGCACTTTTCCTAAAATTTTTGAGTTTTGAATAATGCAACACCAAAACATAACCAATTTTACTCATTTTGAGAATGTTTACAATCAAGAGATTCAAACTTTATGCAGGTGTCGTATAATTTTTGAGTTTTAAATAATTCAACACCAAAACATAAGTGATTTTACTCATTTTGAGCATGTTTACAATTAAAATATTCAAACTTTACGTGGGTTTCCTATAATTTTTTAGTTTTGTATAATGCAACACTAAAACTTAACTAGTATTACTCGTTTTGAGAAAGGTTAGAATCAAAAAGATTTAGAATTTATGCAAGCTTCATATAATTTTTAAGTTTTGAATAATGCAACACCAAAACTTAAGCAATTTTACTCATTTTGAGCATGTTTAAAATCAAAAGATTCAAACTTTATAAGTGTTTCCTATTTTTTTGAGTTTTAAATAATGCAACACCAAAACTTAAGAAATTTCACTCATTTTAAGCATGTTTAGAATCAAAAGATTGAAACTTTATGTTTGTTTCCTATAATTTTTGAGTTTTGAATAATACAACACTAAAACTTAAGCAATTTTACTCCTTTTGAGCATGTTTAGAATCAAAGGATTCAAACTTTATGCATGTTTCTTATAATTATTTAGTTTTAAATTTAACCCAAAAAATTAAGTGGTTTTAATCGATTCAAGCATGTTTATAATCAAAAGATTCAAAATTTATGTAGGTTTCCTATCATTTTTGAGTTTTGTATAATGCAACACCAAAACTTAGGTGGTTTTACTCATTTTGAGCATATTTATAAACAAAAGATTCAAAATTTATGTGGGTTTATTATAATTTTTGAGTCTTGTATAATGCAACTTAAAAACTTAGGTGGTTTTGCTCATTTCGAGCATATTTGGACTCAAAAGATTCAAAATTTATGTGGGTTTCTTATAAAATTTTGAGTTTTGTATAATACAACAACAAAACTTAAGTGGTTGTACTCATTTTGAGAATGGTAAAAATTAAAAGATTCAAAACATAGTAATGTTTCCTATAGTTTTTGAGTGTTGAATAATGCAACACCAAAACTTAAGTGGTTTTACTCATTTTGAGCATGTTTAGAATCAAAAAATTCAAACTTTATGTGTGTTTCCTATAATTTTTGAGTTTTGAATAATGTAACACGAAAACTTAAGTAGTTTTACTCATTTTGAGCATGTTTAGAATCAAAAGATTCGAACTTTATGCATGTTTCCTATAATTGAGTTTTGAATAACGCAACACCAAAACTTAAGAAGTTGTACTCATTTCGAGCATGTTTAGGATAAAAAGATTCAAGCTTTATGTGCATTTCCTATATTTTTTGAGTTTTGAATAATGCAACACTAAAAAATAAGTGGTTTTACTCATTTCTAGCATGATTACAATCAAAAGATTCAAAATTTAAGCACATTTCCTATAATTTTTTATTTTTAAGAAATGCAACACCAAAACTTAAGCAATTTTACTCATTTTGAGCATGTCTAGAATCAAAAGATTCAAACTTTATGCATAATTCCTATAAGTTTTGATTTTTGAATAATGCATACATGAAAACTTAAACAATTTTACTCATTTCAAGCAAGTTGACAATCAAAAGATTCAAACTTTATGTGTATTTCCTATAATTTTTTAGTTTTGAATAATGGAGCAATAAAACTCAGTAGTTTTTCTCATTTTGAGCATGTTTAGAATCAATAGATTCAAACTTTATGTGCATTTCCTATCATTTTTGAGTTTTGAATAACGCAACACCAGAACATAAGTGGCTTTACTCATTTTGACCATTGTTAGAATGAAAAGATTCAAATTTTATGCATGTTTCCTATAATTTTTGAGTTTTGAATAATACAACACCAAAATTTAAGTGGTTTTACTCATTTCAAGCATGTTTACAATCAAAAGATTCAAGCTTTTTACATGTTTCCTATAATTTTTAAGTTTGGAATAATGCAACACCAAAATCTAAGGGGTTTTACTCATTTTCAAGCACGGTTATAATTAAAAGATTCAAAATTTATGTGGGTTTCCTATAATTTTCGAGTTTGGAATAATGCAACACCAAAACTTAAGTGGTTTCACTTGTTTCGATCATGTTTATAATCAAAAGATTTAAAATGTATGCGGGTTTTTTTTAAATCTTTGAGTTTTGAATAATGCAACATCAAAACTTAATCAGTTTTACTTGTTTCAAGCATGTTTACAATAAAAATATTCAGACTTTATGTGTGTTTCCTATAATTTTCAAGTTTTGCATAATGCAAAACCAAAACGTAAGCAGTTTTACTCCTTATGAATGTCTTTACAATCAAAAGATTCAAAATTTATGTAGGTTTCCTATATATTTTGAGTTGTGTATAATGCAACACTAGAACTTAAGTGGTTTTACTCATTTTGAGAATGTTTACAATCAAACGATTCAAAATTTATGTAGTTTTCCTATAATTTTTGAGTTTTGAATAATTCAACACAAAAACCTAGGTGGTTTTACTCATTTAGAAAATGTTTAGAATCAAATTATTCAAACTTTATGTGTATTTCCTATATATTTTTAGTTTTAAATAATGCAACACCAAAACTTAAGTGATTTTACTCATTTCAAGCATGTTTAGAATCAAAATATTTGAACTTTATGTGTGTTTCCTAGAATTTTTGAGTTTTGAATAATGTAACAATAAAACTTAGGCAGTTTTACTCATTTTGACCATGTTTACAATCAAAAGATTCAAACATTATCCATGTTTCTAATAATTTTTTAGTTTTGAAAAATGCAACTCGAAAACTTGGGTGGTTTTATTCATTTTGAGAATGTTTAGAATCAAAAGATTCAAACTTTATGCATATTTCCTACATTTTTTTAGTTTTGAATAACACAACAAGAAAACTTAAGTGGTTTTACTTGTTTCAAGCATGTTTACAATCAAAAAATACAAATATTATACACGTTTCCTATAATTTTTGAGTTTTGAGTTTTACAACACCAATACATAAGAGATTTTACTAATTTCAAGAATGTTTACAATCAAAAGATTCAAACTTTTTATGGGTTTCCTATAATTTTTGAGTTATTAATAATGGAAGGCCAAAACTTAAGTGGTTTTACTCATTTTGAACATGTTTATAATGAACATATTCAAACTTTATTTGGGTTTATTATAATTTTTGAGTTTTGAATAATAAAACACCAAAACTTAAGTAATTTTACTCATTACGAGCATGTTTACAATCAAAATGTTTGAACTTTGTGTGGGTTTCCTATAGTTTTTGTGTTTTGTATAATCCAACATCAAAACATAAGATGTTTTACTCATTTTGAACATGTTTACAATCAAAATATTCAAACTTATGTGTGTTTCCTATGGTTTTTTAGTTTTGAATAATGCAACACCAAAACTTGGGTGGTTTTACTCATTTCAAGCATGTTTACAATCAAAAGATACAAAAAAAAATTGTGATTCCTATAGTTTTTGGGTTTTAAATAATTCAACACCAAAAGTTTGTTGGTTTTACTTGTTTTGAGCATGTTTCCAATCAAAATAATAAAACTTTATGTGTGTTTCCTATAATTTTTTAATTTTGAATAATGCAACACCAAAACTTAGGCAGTTTTACTCATTTCAAGCATTTTTATAATAAAAAGATTCAAATGTTATGCATGTTTCCTATAATTTTTGAGTTTTGAATATTTCAACACCAAAACTTTGGCAGTTTTACTCATTTCAATGATTTTTACAATCAAAAGTTTCAAACATTATGCATGCTTCCTATAATTTTTGTGTTTTGAATAATACAACACCAAAACTTGGGTTATTTTACTCATTTCAAACATGTTTACATATAAAAGATTCAAAATTTATGAACGTTTCCAATAATTTTTGAGTTTTGAATAATGCAACATAAAAACTTAGGTAGTTTTACTCATTTTGAATATGTTTACAATCAAAAGATTCAAACTTTATCCACATTTCCTGTAATCAATAGTTTTACTCATTTCGAGCATGTTTACAATAAAAAGATTCAAACTTTATGTAACTTTCTTATCATTTTTATTTTTGATTAATGCAACACCAAAACTTTGGTGATTTTACTCATTTCAAGCATGTTCACAATCAAAATAATAAATCTATGTCTATGTTTCCTATAATTTTTTAGTTTTAAATAATGCAACACCAAAACATAGGCAATTTTACTCATTTTGGGCATGTTTAGAATCAAAAGATTCAAAATTTATGCGTGTTTCCTATAATTTTTGAGTTTTGAATAATGCAACACCAAAACTTAAGTGGTTTTACTCATTTTGAGCATGTTTTAGATTAAGGTAAAAATAGGTTTTGAAGGGACCCCGAAACCCTAAAACAAAGGGAGAAGGATGAAACAGTAACATCCATAGGATGTTTTTGAGCATGTTTAGAATTAAAAGATTGACATTTTATGTGTGTTTCCTATAATTTTTGAGTTTTGAATAATGTAACACCAAAACTTAATTGGTTTTACTCATTTTGAGCATGTTTACAATTAAAAGACTCAAACTTTATGCACATTTCCTATAATTTTTGAATTTTGAATAATGCAACACCAAACTTTAGTGGTTTTTCTCATTTTGATCATGTTTAAAATCAAAAGAATCAAACTTTATGCACGTTTCCGATAATTTTTGAGTTTTAAATGCAGCACCAAAACTTAAGTGGTTTTAACCATTTCAAACATATTTATAATCAAAATATTCAAATTTTATGTAGGTTTCCTATGATTTTTGAGATTTGGATAATGCAACAAAACATTTTAAGGGGTTTTACTTGTTTTGAGCATGTTTAGAATCAAAAGATTAAAAATTTATGTGGGTTTCATATAATTTTTGAGTTTTATATAAGGCAACATCAAAACTTACGCAATTGTTCTCATTTTGATCATGTTTATAAACAAAAGATTCAATTTTTATGCAAGTTTTCTATACTTTTTGAGTTTTGAATAATGCAACACCAAAACTTAAGTGGTTTTACTTGTTTCAAGCATGTATAAAATTAAAAGATTTAGAATTTATGTAGGCTTCATATAATTTTTGAGTTTTGTATATTGTAACACTAAAAATTAAATGGCTTTACTCATTTCGAACATGTTTATAATCAAAACAATCAAACTTTATGTGGGTTTCCTATAATTTTTGAGTTTTGAATAATACAACACTAAAAATTAAGTGATTTTACTCATTTGGAGCTTGTTTAGAATCAAAAGATTTAACTATATGTGTCTTTCCTATAATTTTTGAGTTCTAAATAATGCAACACCAAAACTTAAGTAGTTTTACTCATTTTGAGCATGTTTACAATCAAAAGATTCAAACTTTATATACATTTCCTATAATTTTGGAGATTTAAATAATGTAACCCCAAAACTTAAGCAATTTTACTCATTTTGAGAATGTTTAGAATCTAAAGATTCAAATTTTATGTGAGTTTCCTATAATTTTTGAGTTTTGATTAATGCAACACCAAAAGGTAAGTATTTTTACTTGTTTCAAGCATGTTTAGAATCAAAAGATTCAAATTTTACGTGCATTTCCTATTATTTTTGAGTTTTGAATAATGCAATACCAGAACATAAGTAGTTTTACTCATTTTGAGCATGTTTACAATAAAAGAATTCAAACTTTATGCATGTTTAGAATCAAATGATTCAAGTTTTGTATGCATTTCCTATAATTTTTGAGTTTTGAATAATGCAACACTAAAACTTAAGTAGTTTTACTCATTTTGAGGATGTTTAGAGTCAAAAGATTCAATCTTTATGCTTGATTCCAATAAATTTTGAGTTTTGAATAATGCAACACCAAAACTTAATTGGTTTTACTCATTTTGAGCATGTTTAGAATCAAAAGATTCAAATTTTATGGGCATTTTCTATATTTTTTGAGTTTTGAATAATGCAACACCAAAACTTAAGTGGTTTTACTCATTTGAGAATGTTTAGAATCTAAAGATTCAAACTTTTTATGTGTTTCCTATAATTTTTTAGTTTTGAATAATGCAAGACCAAAACTTAAGTGGTTTTACTTGTTTAGAGCATGTTTAGAATCAAAAGATTCAAAATTTATGAGCATTTCCTATGATTTTTGAGTTTTGAAAAATGTAACACTAAAAGTTAAGTGGTTTTAGTCTTTTCAAGCATGATTAGAATCAAAACATTCAAACTTTATGTGCATTTCCTATATTTTTTGAGTTTTGAATAATGCAACAACAAAACTTAAGCAGTTTTACTCATTTTGAGCATGTTTAGAATCTAAAGATTCAAACTTTATTTGTGTTTCCTATAATTTTTGAGTTTTGAATAATGCAACACAAAAACTTAAGCATTTTTACTTGTTTTGAGCATGTTTACAATCAAAAGATTCAAACTTTATGCAGGTTTCCTATAATTTTTGAGTTTTAAATAATGCCTACCAAAACATAAGTTATTTTTCTCATTTTGGGCATGTTTACAATCAAAAGATACAAAATCTATGTGGGTTTCATATAATTATTGGGTTTTGTATAATGCAACACCAAAGCTTAAGTGGTTTTACTCATTTTGAGCATGTTTAGAATTAAAAGATTCAAACTTTATGTGGGTTTCTCATAATTTTTGAGTTTTGTTTAATGCAACACCAAATTTTAAGTGGTTTTACTCATTTTAATCATGTTCAAAATCAAAAGATTCAAACTTTATACACATTTTTTATAATTTTTGAGTATTGAAAAATGAAACCACCAAAACTTAAGTAGTTTTACTCATTTTGAGCATGTTTAGAATCAAAATACTTAAAATTTATGCATGTTTCCTTTAATTTTTGAGTTTTGGATAATGCAACATTAAAATTTAAGTGGTTTTGCTCATTTTGAGCATGTTTAGAATCAAAAGATTCAAATTTTATATGCATTTCCTATAATTTTTGAGTTTTGAATAATACAACAAAATTTAAGTGTTTTTACTCCTTTTGATCATGTTTAGAATCTAAAGATTCAAACTTTATACAGGTTTTCTATAATTTTTGAGTTTTGAATAATGTAACTCAAAACCTAAGTAGTTTTACTCATTTCTAGCATGTTTAGATATCAAAGCATTCAAACATTATGTGCATTTCCCATCATTTTTTAGTTTTGAATAATGCAACATCAAAACTTAAGTGATTTTGCTCATTTCAAGCATATTTAGAATCAAAAGATTCAAACTTTATTTGCATTTCCTATAATTTATGAGTTTTGAATAATGTGACACCAAAACTTAAATGGTTTTACTCATTTTGAGCATGTTTAGAATCAAAAGATTCAAATTTTATGTGGGTTTACTATAATTTTTGAGTTTTAAATAATGCAATAACAAATTTTATATGGTTTTATTCATTTTGAACATGTTTACAATCAAAATATTCAAACATTATCCATGTTTCCTATAATTTCTGAGTCTTAAATAATGCAACACCAAAACTTAGGTGGTTTTACTCGTTTCAAACATGTTGAGAATCAAAAGATTCAAACTTTATGTGCATTTCCTATAATTTTTGAGTTTTGGATAATGTAACACCAAAATTTAAGTGGTTTTACTTGTTTTGAGCATGTTTAAAATCAAAAGATTTAAACTTTATGTGTTCCCTATAATTTTTGAGTTTTGAATAATGCAACACCAAAACATATGCAGATTTACTCTTTTCAACCATATTTAGAATCAAAAGACTTTACTTGGATTTCCTATAAATTTTGAGTTTTGAGTAATGCAACACCAAAACTTAAGTAGTTTTACTCGTTACAAGCATGTTTATAATCAAAATGTTTGAGCTTTATGTGGGTTTCCTATAATTTTTAAGGTTTTTATAATGCAACACTAAAAGCTAAACCATTTTAAATGTTTTGAGCATGTTTACAATCAAAAGATTCAAATTTTACATGCATTTCCTATAATTTTAATGTTTTGAATAATGCAACATGAAAACTTAGGTGGTTTTACTCGTTTCAACCATGTTTAGAATGAAAATATTCAAACTTTATTTAGGTTTCCTATATTTTTTTAGTTTTGAATAAAGCAACACCAAAACTTAAGTAGTTTTACTCATTATGATCATGTTTATAATCAAAATATTTGAGTTTTAAATAATACAACTATAAAATTTAAGTGGTTTTACTCATTTTGAGCATGTTTAGAATCAAAAGATTCAACTTTATATGTGTTTCCTATAATTTTTGAGTTTTGAATAATGCAACATTGAAACATAAATGGTTTTACTCATTTCAAGCATGTTTAGAATAAAAAATTCAAATTTTATTCTCAGTTTCTATAATTTTTTAGTTTTGAATAATGCAATACCAAAACTTAAGAGAGTTTTCTCATTTCAATCATGTTTAGAATCAAAATATTGAAATATTATGCACATTTTATATAATTTTTGAGTTTTGAATAATATAACACCAAAACTTTAGTGGTTTTACATGTTTCTGTCATGTTAACAATCAAAAGATTCAAAGTTTATGTGCATTTCCTATAATTTTTAAGCTTTGAATAATGCAACACCAAAACTTAGGTGGTTTTACTCACATCAAGAATGTTTAAAATCTAAAGATTCAAATTTTATGTGTTTCATATAATTTTTTAGTTTTGAATAATGCAACACCAAAACTTAAGTGGTTTTACTCATTTTGAGCATGTTTAGAATCAAAACATTCAAACTTTATGTGCATTTCCTATATTTTTTGAGTTTTGAATACTGTAACAACAAAACTTAAGAAATTTTATTGCTTTTGAGCATGTTTAGAATCTAAAGTTTCAAAATTTATGCATGTTTCCTATAATTTTGGAGTTTTAAATAAAGAAACACCAAAACTTAAGAATTTTTACTCATTTTGAGCATGTTTACTTTCAAAAGATTTAATCTTTATGTCGGTTTCCTATACTTTTTGAGTTTTGAATAATTGAACATCAAAACATAAGTGATTTTACATGTTTCAAGCATGTTTACAATCAAAGGATTCAAATTTTATGCAGGTTTCCTATAATATTTGAGTTTTCTATAATGCAACACCAAAACTTAAGTGGTTTTACTCATTTTGAACATGTTTAGAATCAAAAGATTCAAACTTTATTGGAGTTTCCTATAATTTTTGATTTGTGCATAATATAACACAAAAACTTAAGTAGTTTTACTCATTTCAAACATGCTTAAAATCAAAAGCTTCAAACTTTATGCACATTTCCAATAATTTTTGAGTTTTGAATAATGTAACACCAAAACCTAAGTGGTTTTACTCATTTTGAACATGTTTAGAATCAAAAAATTCAAACTTTATGCACATTTCCTATTTTTTTTGAGTTTTGAATAATGAAACAACAAAACTTAAGTAGTTTTACTCATTTTGAGCTTGTTTAGAATATAAAAATTCAAACTTTAAGTGCATTTCCTATAACTTTTGAGTTTTGAATACTGGAACACCAGAACTTAAGTGGTTTTACTTATTTTGAGAATGTTTATAATCAAAAGTTTCAAACTCTATGTGGGTTTCCTATAATTTTTTAGTTTTGAATAATGCGACATAGGAACATAAGTGGTTTTACTCATTTCAAGCATGTTTACAATCAAATGATTGAAAATTTATGCAAGTTTCCTATAATTTTTGAGTTTTGTATAATGAAACACCAAAAATTAAGTGGGTTTACTCATTTAGAGAGTGTTGATGATCAAAAGATTTAAAATATAAGTGGGTTTCATATAATTTTTGAGTTTTGAATAAATAAACACAAAAACTTAAGTGGCTTTACTCATTTTGAGCATGTTTAAAATCAAAAGATTCAATATTTGTGCACATTTATGATAAATTTTGAGATTTGACTAATGCAACAAAAAAACATAAGTGGTTTTACTCATTTCAGGAAAATTTACAATAACTAATTCAAAATTTATGCTTATTTCCTATAAGTTTTGAGTTTTGAATAATTCAACACCAAAATTTAAGCGGTTTTACTCATTTTATGCATGTTTAAAATCAAAATATTCATACTTTATGCATGTTTTCTATGATTTTTGAGTTTTGAATAATGCAACACAAAAACTTAAGCAATTTTACTCATTTTGAGCATGTTTAGAATCAAAAGATTCAAACTTTATGCATGTTTTCTATAATTTTTGAGTTTTAAATAATGTAACATAAAAACTTAAGTGGTTTTACTCATTTTGAGCATGTTTAGAATCAAAATATTCAAACTTTATATCTGTTTCCTATAATTTTTGAGTTTTGAATAATATAACACTAAAACTTAAGCGATTTTACTCATTTTGATCATGTTTACAATTAAAAGATTCAAATTTTTACATGTTTCTCATAATTTTGGAGTTTGAAATAATGCAACACCAAAAACTAAATGGTTTTACTCATTTCAATCGTGTTTAGAATCAAAAGATTCAAAATTTATGTGTATGTCCAAAAAATTTTGAGTTTTGAATAAATGAAACACCAAAATTTAAGTGGTTTTACTCATTTTGATCATGTTTAGAATTAAAAGATTCAAACTTTATGAGAGTTTTCTGTAATTATTGAGTTTTGAATAATACAACACCAAAACTTAAGTGGTTTTATTTGTTTCAAGCATGTTTAGAATCATAACATTCAAACTTTATCTGCATTTCCTATAATTTTTGTGTTTTGAATAATACAACACCAAAACATAAGTAGTTTTACTCATTTCAAGCATATTTAGAATCTAAAGATTCAAATTTTATTGGCATTTCCTATAATTTGTGAGTTTTGAATCATGATAGTACAAAACTTAAGTGTTTTTCCTCATTTTGAGCTTGTTTAGAATCAAAAGATTCAAACTTTGTGTAGATGTTCTATAATTTTTGAGTTTTGAATAATGCAACACCAAAACTTATGTGGTTTTACTCATTTTTGTTAGGGTGTGGAGCTAAAAGCTTCAACTATTTGTAGACACGAAGTAGGAAGGTTGCTGAAGAACCAGAAACATCGGCATCGGTAGCATGACTGACGTCGGTCAGATGCAGTGCAGAAGGCAATCGACGACGGCAGCTAGTCGGCTGACGTCGGCAGCACCAAGCAAGTAGGGACCAGCATCGATCCCCTGTGTGTTCCAAAACTGTTGTTTACGAATAGTTAGTTAAGTGAAGCGAGTGTTTACATGTTTAAGGACTAATTTAAGTCACAAGTTGCGTGTCTAATTATTGTAGTTAGATTTCTATTTTTGTAACCATGGGATTCTATTTAAAGACCCATGAGGCATGTATTGTAATCATCAAGTAGGCAAGTAAAAGCATTGAAGCAGTGAGCAAGGTCAAGGAGATCTACAAGTGTAAGGTCAAGGAGATCAGCTAAAGCATTCAAGGAGGGATAATAACTTAGGCTATAGATTTGTTGTGTTGAGCAAGAGAGAGAGGGAAGAAGGTCTTGAGGTGTGGCAAGCCTTTGAGGTGGAGGAAGAAGTGGCATCTTCCTTATTGTATTTTCTTCTAGTAATATTTAATACAAGAGTGTGTATTGTCTCTCAAATTCTTTGTTGTCTCAAGTTTCTAGTTACTTAATCATTCTGGTATAATTCCATGTTTAGTTACTTATAAGAAAGTAATCAATTGTGCTTTCGTTGGATAAGGGGTCCCTAACAGTTGGTATCAGAGCTACGATTTGCAGGGAGCAGGTTATTAATTTTGATTATAGGTCATTCACAGGGTTTTTTGATTGAGTGGGAGTTCAGCAATGGCAGAAGAAAGTAAGCTATGAATGGAGAAGTTTAACATCAAGAATTATCAACATTGGAGGATGCAGATTGAGGTTATTTGTATCATAAGGATTTATACTTACCGTTGGGTGGGGTTGCATGCAAGCCCACATATATGAAGGATGAAGAATAGAGTGTTCTTGATCGAAAGGCTCTTAGTTCCATAAGGTTGAGCATTTCATCATCTGTGATTTCTAGCTTATCACAGTGCAAGACAATGGAAGAGTTGATAAAATCCTTGGCAAATTTATACGAAAAACCCTCGGCTTCTAATAAGGTATATCTTATGAAGCAGTTATTTACTTTGCAAATGTAGGAAGGTGGATCGGTACATACTCATCTCAGTGATTTCTATGGTTTGGTAAACCAATTAGCTTTAGTCAATATTATTTTTGATGATGAGGTAAAGGCTCTCTTGATTTTATGTTCTTTGCCTGAAAGTTGGGACAGTTTGGTTATGGCAGTAAGTAATTCTGCATCTGCTTCTAAAATCTTAAAAGTTGATGATGTTGTGAGTGTGATCTTGAATGAGAAAATATGCAGGAGAAGCACACGTGAATCATCATGGAATGCTCTAAGTGCAGAAAGCAGGGGAAGGCAAAGGGAGAAGGTTGAGCAAGGGAAATCAAGGTTGGGAAGGAGATCCAAATCCAAAGGTGTTACCTACTGGTTTTGTGGAAAGAAAGGTCATACAAAGAAGGAGTGTTGGTTGAGAGATAAAGAGAATCAACATGCAGGTATTGAAGAAGCAAAGGATGCAGATATTGTGGTACATAACCCTCTCATACTTTCTTTGGATTGTCAGGTAGGATCATGGATTTTAGATTCTGGTTCATCTTTTCATGCATCCCCAAATAGAGATTTGTTCCATGAGTATGAACAGGGAGACTTTGGAGTACTTTATTTAGGGGATGGTACGCCTTGTCAAATAGTTGGCAAAGGGAAAGTGCAGTTGAGATTGTAGATTGACAACACATGGGTGTTGAAAGAGGTCATGCATGTTCCAATTCTGAAGTAGAGTTTGATTTTTGTTGGAAGGTTGGGTGATGAGGGATGCACAATAACCCTCACAGTAGATTCTTAGAAGGATATCAAGGGTGCACTTGTTCTAACAAGAGGTAAGAAAGTAAATACTCTTTATCTGTCTACTTGTATTACTGATTCTACTTCTAGTTTATCTACTTCAGCTGTAAATTCGAAGATGTGGCTTAATAGGCTTGGTCACATGAATAGGAAGGGAATGGATGTTCTTGATTCGAAAGGTATGTGTTCAGATTTTGAAAGCATAGATAGAGTTCATTGCAAGAAAAGGAAATTTGATGCTTGTGATAGGAACAGAGAAGCCTTAGTGTTTATGGAGGAGATGAGAGACAAAGATCAGTCACAGGGGCTGAATAAATCTGAGCAGGGCAGTATGGACAGAGGTTTGATCCAAGATGAGCTCCCAGATGAAGATTTCATCACTTACAGGAACACAGACACCAATGTTGGTCACTTAGGACTGACGTCAGTCAGCCAGATACCGGCATTGATCATGTGCAGACCAGCATGGTTGGTAGGTCAGGCAGGAGAAGTTCGACGTCGGTCAACAGGATTGACATCGGCAAGGGGGACACAGGCATCAGCTAGGGAAATGACGTCGGTAGTCAGGGTCAGTACAGGCAACTGACATCGGTCGGGAGCAGACTGGGAGATGGCCGAGATCAGTCACTAGAACGGATGTTGGGTGGACAACAAGCTGTCAAGAAGTCTCAAACACCCATATGGAGGTTAGAAAGGGTAAGTGAACCTCATATTTGTTGTTCACCTTCTTTATATTGCTTACTGATAGTCAAGAACTAGGAAGATGGAAGAAGCAATGCAGGTAGAATCTAGAAACAGTGGAAGCTTGGCATGGATGAGGAGTGTGAGTCCTTGGAGTAGAACCAAATAGGTATTTGTTGGTAGAGTTGTCAGCTGGAAGGAAGCACTAGATAGAGGGATGGATTCCCATATTAGAGAAGAGAGTGGATGGATACATGAGATAGAAGGCTATGGTATATGGTCTTGATTAGGCTGCAGGACAATGGAGGTTTGACCATTGTATTTTATCTTTACCAGGTTGGATAACATTAGCTACATTATCCTGTTACTGTATTGTGTTACTTGTTGCAGGGTTTCATATACAAGGAGTTTTCTGAGCTAAGGGTAGAGTTGGTTCAGAAGTATGTCATGAAGAATTTGGGAGCAGCAAAATTCTTTTGGCATAAGTGACAGGTATTGCATCACAGGTTCATTGGTGGTTGGTCTTCAAGAGTGACTTTGAAGAGGGATACAGAGCCAAGGGAACAAAATAGATTGTGTATAGGTACAGGTACAGTAGCAGTTGTTTATCTCCAAGTGGGAGATTGTTAGGGTGTGGAGCTAAAAACTTCAACTATTTGCAGACACGAAGTAGGAAGGTTGCTGAAGAACCAGAAGCACTGGCATTGGCAGGATGACCGACGTTGGTCAGATGCTGTGCAGAAGGCAACCGGTGATGGCAGCTAGTCAGCCAATGTCAGTAGCACCAGGCAAGAAAGGACTGGCGTCGGTTGCTTGTGAGTTCCAAAACACTGTTTACGAACAGTCAGTTAAGTGAAGCGAGTGTTTGCATGTTTAAGGACTAATTTAAGTCATGAGCTGCATGTCTAATTATTGTAGTTAGATTTCTATTTTTGTAACCATGGGATTCTATTTAAAGACCCATGAGGCATGTATTGTAATCATCAAGTAGGCAAGTAAAAGCATTGAAGCAGCAAGCAAGGTCAAGGAGATCTATAGGTGTAAGTTCAAGGAGATCAGTTGAAGCATTCAAGGAGGGATAATAACTTAGGCTATACAGTTGTTGTGTTGAGCAAGAGAGAGAGGGAAGAAGGTCTTGAGGTGTGGCAAGCCTTTGAGGTGGAGGAAGAAGTGGCATCTTCCTTATTGTATTTTCTTTTAGTAATATTTAATACAAGAGTGTGTATTGTCTCTCAAATTCTTTGTTGTCTCAAGTTTCTAGTTACTTAATCATTCTGGTATAATTCCATGTTTAGTTACTTATAAGAAAGTAATCAATTGTGCTTTCGTTGGATAAGGGGTCCCTAACAGTTGGTATCAGAGCTACGGTTTGCAGGGAGTAGGTTATTATTTTTTATTACAGGTCATTCACAGGGTTTTTTGATTGAGTGGGAGTTCAGCAATGGCAGAAGAAAGTAAGCTATGAATGCAGAAGTTTAACATCAAAAATTATCAACATTGGAGGATGCAGATTGAGGATTATTTGTATCAGAAGGATTTATACTTACCATTGGGTGGGGTTGCATGCAAGCCCACAGATATGAAGGATGAAGAATGGAGTGTTCTTGATCGAAAGGCTCTCGGTTCCATAAAGTTGAGCCTTTCATCATCTATGATTTCTAGCTTATCACAGTGTAAGACAATGGAAGAGTTGATAAAATCCTTGGCAAATTTATACGAAAAACTCTCGGCTTCTAATAAGGTATATCTTATGAAGCAGTTATTTACTTTGCAAATGTAGGAAGGTGGATCGGTACATACTCATCTCAGTGATTTCTATGGTTTGGTAAACAAATTAGCTTCAGTCAATATTGTTTTTGATGATGAGGTAAAGGCTCTCTTGATTTTATGTTCTTTGCCTGAAAGTTGGGACAGTTTGGTTATGGCAGTAAGTAATTCTGCATCTGCTTCTAAAATCTTAAAAGTTGATGATGTTGTGAGTGTGATCTTGAATGAGGAAATACACAGGAGAAGCACAGGTGAATCATCAGGGAATGCTCTAAGTGCAGAAAGCAGGGGAAGGCAAAGGGAGAAGGTTGAGCAAGGGAAATCAAGGTTGGGAAGGAGATCCAAATCCAAAGGTGTTACTTGCTAGTTTTGTGGAAAGAAAGGACATACAAAGGAGTGTTGGTTGAGAGATAAAGAGAATCAACATGTAGGTATTGAAGAAGCAAAGGATACAAATATTGTGGTACATGACCCTCTCATACTTTCTTTGGATTGTCAGGTAGGATCATGAATTTTAGATTCTGGTTCATCTTTTCATGCATCCCCAAATAGAGATTTGTTCCATGAGTATGAACAGGGAGACTTTGGAGTACTTTATTTAGGGGATGGTACACCTTGTCAAATAGTTGGCAAAGGGAAAGTGCAGTTGAGATTGTAGATTGACAACACATGGGTGTTGAAAGAGGTCATGCATGTTCCAATTTTGAAGTAGAGTTTGATTTCTGTTGGAAGGTTGGGTGATGAGGGATGCACAATAACCCTCACAGTAGATTCTTAGAAGGTTATCAAGGGCACACTTGTTCTAGCAAGAGGTAAGAAAGTAAATACTCTTTATCTGTCTACTTGTATTGATGATTCTACTTCTAGTTTATCTACTTCAGCTGTAGATTTGAAGATGTGGCTTAATAGGCTTGGTCACATGAATATGAAGGGAATGGACGTTCTTGATTCGGAAGGTATGTGTTCAGATTTGGAAAGCATAGATAGAGTTCATTGCAAGAAAAGGAAATTTGATGCTTTTGACAAGAACAGGGAAGCCTTAGTGTTTATGGAGGAGATGAAGGACAAAGATCAGTCACAGGGGTTGAATAAATCTGAGCAGGGTAGTATGGACAGAGGTTTGATCCAAGATGAGCTCGCGGATGAAGATTTCATCACCTACAGGAACACAGACACCAATGTCGGTCACTTGGAACCGACGTCAGTCAGCCAGATACCTGCATTGATCATGTGTAGACCAGCAGGGTTGGTAGGTTAGGCAGGAGAAGTCCGACATCGGTCAGCAGGATTGACATCAGCAAGGGGGACACAGGCATTGGCCAGGGAAATGACGTTGGTAGTCAGGGTCAGTACACGCAACTGACATCGGTCTGGAGCAGACTGGGAGATGGCCAAGTTTAGTCACTAGAACGGATGTTGGGTGGACAACACGCTGTCAAGAAGTCTCAAACACCCATATGGAGGTTAGAAAGGGTAAGTGAACCTCATATTTGTTGTTCACCTTCTTTATATTGCTTACTGATAGTCAAGAACTAGGAAGATGGAAGAAGTAATGCAGGTAGAATCTAAAAACAGTGGGAGCTTGGCATGGATGAGGAGTGTGAGTCCTTGGAGTAGAACCAAATAGGTATTTGTTGGTAGAGTTGTCAGCTGGAAGGAAGCACTGGATAGAGGGATGGATTCCCATATTAGAGAAGAGAGTGGATGGATACATGAGATAGAAGGCTATGGTATATGGTCTTGATTAGGCTGCAGGACAATGGAGGTGTGACCATTGTATTTTATCTTTACCAGGTTGGATAATATTAGCTACATTATCCTGTTACTGTATTGTGTTACTTGTTACAGGGTTTCATATACAAGGAGTTTTCCGAGTTAAGGGTAGAGTTGGTTCAGAAGTATGTCATGAAGAATTTGGGAGCAGCAAAATTCTTTTGGCATAAGTGACAGGTATTGCATCACAGGTTCAGTGGTGGTTGGTCTTCAAGAGTGACTTTGAAGAGGGATACAGAGCCAAGGGAACAAAATAGATTGTGTATAGGTACAGGTACAGTAGTAGTTGTTTATCTCCAAGTGGGAGATTGTTAGGGTGTGGAGCTAAAAGCTTCAACTATTTATAGACACGAAGTAGGAAGGTTGCTGAAGAACCAGAAGCACTGGCATTGGTAGCATGACCGACGTCGGTCAGATGTTGTGCAGAAGGCAACCGGTGATAGCAGCTAGTCGGCCAATGTCGGCAGCACCAGGCAAGCAGGGACCGGCGTCGGTCGCTTGTGTGTTCCAAAACTGCTATTGATGAACAGTCAGTTAAGTGAAGCGAGTGTTTGTATGTTTAAGGACTACTTTAAGTCATGAGCTGCATGTCTAATTATTGTAGTTAGATTTCTATTTTTGTAACCATGGGATTCTATTTAAAGACCCATGAGGCATGTATTGTAATCATCAAGCAGGCAAGTAAAAGCATTGAAGCAGCAAGCAAGGTCAAGGAGATCTATAGGTGTAAGTTCAAGGAGATCAGTTGAAGCATTCAAGGAGGGATAATAACTCAGGCTATAGAGTTGTTGTGTTGAGCAAGAGAGAGAGGGAAGAAGGTCTTGAGGTGTGGCAAGCCTTTGAGGTGGAGGAAGAAGTGGCATCTTCCTTATTGTATTTTCTTCTAGTAATATTTAATACAAGAGTGTGTATTGTCTCTCAAATTCTTTGCTGTCTCGAGTTTCTAGTTACTTAATCATTCTAGTATAATTTCGTGTTTAATTGCTTACAAGAAAGTAATCAATTGTGCTTCCATTGGATAAGGGGTCCCCAACAATTTTGAGCATGTTTAGAATCAAAAGTTTGAAACTTTATACATATTTCCTATAATTTTTGAGTTTTGAATAAGGAAACACCAAAACCTAGATGGTTTTACTCATTTCAAGCATGTTTAGAATCAAAAGATTCAAAGTTTATGCATGTTTTCTATAAGTTTTGAGTTTTGAATAATGTAATAGTAAAACTTAGGTAGTTTTACTCATTTCGAGAAAGTTTACAATCAAAAGATTCAAACATCATCCATGTTTTATATAATTTTTGAGTTTTGAATAATGCAACACCAAAACATATGTGGTCTTACTCATTTTGAGCATTTTGAGAATTAAAAGATTCAAAATTTATGTGCATTTCCTATAATTTTTGAGTTTTAGATAACACAATACAAGAACCTAAGCGGTTTTACTTATTTCAAACATGTTTAGAATCAAAAGATTTACACATTATGCAAATTTCCTATAATTTTTGAGTTTTGAATAACACAACACCAAAACTTAGGTGATTTTACTATTTTTGAGCATGTTTAAAATCAAAATATTCAAAATTTATGTGGGTTTCCTATAATTTTTGAGTTTTGAATAATGCAACACCTAAACTTTAGCAATTTTACATATTACAAGCATGTTTACAATCAAAAGATTTGAATTTTATGTATATTTCTGATAATTTTTTAGTTTTGTATAATGCAACACTTTAACATAAGTAATTTTACTCATTTAGAACATGCTTACAATCAAAAGATTCAAACTTTATGTGTGTTTCCTATAGTTTTTGAGTTTTTAATAATCTAACATAAAAACTTAGGTGGTTTTACTAATTTTGGGCATGTTTACAATCAAAAGATTCAAATGATATTTGTGTTTCCTTTAGTTTTTGAGTTTTGAATAATGAAACACCAAAACTTAGGTGGTTTTACTCATTTTGACCATTTTTCCAATCAAAATATTCAAACTTTATGTGTGTTTTCTATAATTTTTGATTTTTTAATAATGCATCACCAAAACATAGGTAGTTTTACTCATTTTGAGCATGTTTACAATCAAAATATTCAAACTTTAGGCATGTTTCTTATAATTTTTGAGTTCTAAATAATGTGACACCAAAGTTTAGGCTGTTTTACTCATTTTGAGAATGTTTATAATCAAAAAAATCAACTTTATGCATGTTTCCTATAATCTTTTAGTTCTGAATAATGTAACACTAAAACTTAAGTGGTTTTTCTCATTTCAAGCATGTTTAGAATCAAAAGATTCAAACTTTATGCATGTTTCCTATAATTATTGAGTTTTAAATAATACAATACCAAAACTTAAGTGGGTTTACTCATTTTGAGCATGTTAACAATTAAAAGATTCAAACTTGATGCAAGTTCCATACAATTTGAGTTTTGGATAATGTAACACCAAAACATAATCATTTCTACTCAGTTTGAGCATGTTTACAATCATAAGATTCAAACTTTATGCGTGTTTCCTATAATTTAAGTTTTAAATACAACCAAAAAATTTAAGTAGTTTTATTCATTTTGAACATGTTTAAAATCAAAAGTTTCAAACTTTAGGTGTGTTTCCTATAATTTATGTTTTAAATACAACCCAAAAATTTAAGTAGTTTTAATCATTTTGAACATGTTTAAGATCAAAAGTTTCAAAATTTACGCGTGTCTCCTATAATTTTTGAGTTTTGTATATCCAACACCAAAACTTAGGTGGTTTTTCTTGTTTTGAACATGTATAAAATCAAAATATTCAATATTTATGTGGGTTTCATAGAATTTTTGAGTTTCATATAATGCAGCACAAAAACTTATGTGGTTTTACTCATTTTGAGCATGTTTAGGATCAAAAGATTCAAAATTTATGAGGGTTTCATATAATTTTTGAGTTTTCTATAATGCAACACTTAAACTTAAGTGGTTTTACTCATTTTGAGCATGTTTAGAATCAAAAAATTTAAACTTTATGTGTGTTTCATTATTTTTTGAGTTTTGAATAATACAACATCAAAACTTAAGTGATTTTCCTCATTTTGATCATGTTTAGAATATAAATATTCAAGCTTTATGCATATTTTTTATAGTTTGTGAGTTTTGAATAATGTAACACCAAAACATAAGTAGTTTTACTCATTTTGAGCATGTTTAGAATTAAAAGATTCAAACATTATGCATGTTTCCTATAATTTTTGAGTTTTGAATAATGAAACACAAAAATTTAAGTGGTTTACTTATTTTGAGCATGTTTACATTTAAAAGATTCAAACTTTATGCATATTTCCTATAATTTTTGAGTTTTGAGTAATGCAACCCTAAAACTTAAGTAGTTTTACTTGTTTTAGACATGTTTACAATAAAAAGATTCAAACTTTATACATATTTCTTATAATTTTTTACTTTTGAGTAATGCAACACCAAAATTTAAGCAATTTTACCTGCTTCGAGCATGTTTAGAATCAAAAGATTCAAACTTTATGCACGTTTTCTATAATTTTTTAGTTTTGAATAATATAACACCAAAATTTAGGTGGTTTTACTCATTTTAAACATGTTTACACTCAGAAGATTAAATCTTTATGTATGTTTCCTATAATTTTTGAGTTTTGAGTAATGTGAAACCCAAACTTAAGTGGGTTTACTAATTTCAAGCATGTTTACAATCAAAAGATTCAAACTTTATGTACGCTTCCTATAATTTTTGAGTTTTGAATAATACAACACCAAAACATAGGTGGTTTTATTTATTTTAAGCATGATTAAAATCAAAATATTCAAACTATATGAGTGTATCCTATAATTTTTGATTTTGAATAAAGTAACGCAAAAACTTAAGCATTTTTACTTGTTATGAGCATATTTACAATCAAAAGATTCAAAGTTTAAGTGGGTTTCCTATAATTTTTGAGTTTTGTATAATGCAACACCAAAACTTAAGCGGGTTTACTCATTTTAAGATTTTATAGAATCAAAAGATTCAAAATTTATGCACATTTCTTATAATTTTTGAGTTCTGAATAATGCAACACCAAAACTTAGGCAATTTTACTAATTTCAAGCATATTTACCATCAAAAGATTCAAACTTTATGCGTGTTTCTTATAATTTTTGAGTTTTGAATAATGAAACACCATAATATAGGTGGTTTTACTCATTTCAAGCATGATTAAAATAAAAATATTTGAACTTTATGTGTATCCTATAATTTTTTTTTTAATAACGTAACACCAAAACTTAAGCAGTTTTACTTGTTACAAGCACATTTACAATCAAAAGATTCAAAGTTTATGTGGGTTTATTATATTTTTTGATATTTGTATAATGCAACACTAAAACATAAGTGGGTTTACTCATTTTAAGCATTTTTAGAATCAAAAGATTCAAATTTTATGTGCATTTCTTACAGTTTTTGAGTTTTAAATAATGCAACACCAAAACTTAAGCAGTTTTACTCATTTTGAGCATGTTTACAATCAAAAGATTCCAACTTTATACACATTTCATATAATTTTTGAGATTTAAATAATGTAACCCCAAAACTTAAGCAATTTTACTCATTTTGAGAATGTTTAGAATCTAAAGATTCAAATTTTATGCGAGTTTCCTATAATTTTTGAGTTTTGATTAATGCAACACCAAAAGGTAAGTATTTTTACTTGTTTCAAGCACGTTTAGAATCAAAAGATTCAAACTTTACATGAATTTCCTATTATTTTTGAGTTTCAAATAATGAAATACCAAAACATAAGTAGTTTTACTCATTTTGAGCATGTTTACGATAAAAAATTCAAACTTTATGCATGTTTCATATATTTTTTTTAGTTTTGATTAATGCAACACCAAAATTTAAGTGTTTTTACTCATTTTGAGCATACTTTGAATTAGAAGATTCAAAATTTATGCACATTTTCTAAATTTTTGAGTTTTCAATAATGCCACACCAAAACATAAGTGGGTTTAGTCATTTCGAGCATGTTTACAATCAAAAGATTTAACTTTATGCACATTTCCTACAAGTTATGTTTTGAATAATGCAACACCAAAACATAAGTTGTTTTACACATTTGAACATGTTTAGAATCTAAAGATTCAAACTTTGTGTGGGTTTCTTATAATTGTTGAGTTTTGAATAATGCAACACCAAAACATAAGTAGTTTTACTTGTTTCGAGCATGTTTAGATTCAAAAGATTCAAAATTTATACATGTTTCTTATAATTTTTGAGTTTTGAAAAATGAAACATCAAAAATTAAGTGATATAACTAATTTCAAGCATATTTATAATCAAAAAATTCAAACTTTATTTGGGTTTCCTATAATGTTTGAGTTTTGAATAATGCAACACCAAAACTTAAGTAGTTTTACTGATTTCAAGCTTGTTTACAATCAAAAGATTCAAACTTTATGTGCATTTACTATAATTTTAGAGTTTTAAATAATGAAACACCAAAACTTAAGTGGGTTTACTCATTTTGAGCATGTTTAAAATCAAAAGATTCAAACTTTATGCATATTTCCTATAATTTTTGTGTTTTCAATAATGCAACACTAAAACTTAAGTGGTTTTACTCATTTTGTGCATGTTTACAATTAAAAGATTCAAACTTTATGTAGGTGTCCTACTATTTTTAAGTTTTAAATAATGCAACATGAAAACATAAGCAATTTTACTCATTTTGAGCATGTTTATAATTAAAAAATCTTAACTTTATGTAGGTTTCCTATAATTTTTGAGTTTTGTATAATGCAACTCCAAAACTTAAGTGGTTTTACTCATTTCTAGCATGTTTAAAATCAAAAGATTCAAACTTTATGCATATTTCTTATAATTTTTGAGTTTTGAATAATGCAACACTAAAACTTAAGTGGTTTTACTCATTTTGTGCATGTTTACAATCAAAAGATTCAAACTTTAAGTAGGTGTCCTATAATTTTTGAGTTTTAAATAATGGAACAAAAAAATATAAGCAATTTTACTCATTTTGAGCATGTTTATAATTAAAAGATTAAAACTTTATGTAGGTTTCCTATAATTTTTGAGCTTTTTATGCAACACCAAAATGTAAGTGGTTTTACTCATTTCAAGCATGTTTAGAGTCAAAATATTCAAAACTTATGTAGGTTTCATATATTTTTTGAGTTTTGTATAATGCAACACCAAAATGTAAGTAGTTTTACTCTTTTTGAGCATGTTTACAATCAAAAGATTCAAAATTTATGTGGGTTTCCTATCATTTTTTAGTTTTGAATAATGCAACACCAAAACTTAAGCAATTTTACTCATTTTGAGCATGTTTAGAATGAAAAGAGTCAAAATTTATGTGCATTAACTATTATTTTTGACTTTTGAATAATGCAACACCAAAAACTTAAGTTGTTTTATTTATTTTGAGAATGTTTAGAGTCAAAAAGTTCAAAATTTATGAGTGTTTCCTATTATTTTTGAGTTTTGAATAATGCAACACCAAAACTTAAGTGGTTTTACTCATTTTGAGTATGTTTAAAATCAAAAGATTCAAATTTTATGTGTGTTTCCTATAATTTTTGAGTTTTGAATAATGGAACACCAAAATTGAAGTGGTTTTACTCATTTCAACCATGTTTAGAATTAAAAAATTCAAATTTGATGCACCTTTTCTATAATTTTTAAGTTTTGAATAATGTGACACCAAAACTTAAATGATTTTACTCATTTTGAGCATGTTTATAATCAAAAAATTCAAACATTATGCACATTTTATATAGTTTTTAATTTTTGAATAATACAGCACCAAAAGTTAAATGGTTTTACATGTTTTGATCATATTAACAATTAAAAGATTCAATATTTATGCACATTTTCTATAATTTTTTAGCTTTGAATAATGCAACACCAAAACTTAAGTATTTTTACTCATTTCAAGAATGTTTAGAATAAAAAGATTCGAAACTTATGTGTGTTTCCTACAATTTTTGAGTTTTAAATAATACAACACAAAAACATAAGTGGTTTTTATCATTTAGAGCATGTTTAGAATCAAAACATTAAAACTTTATCTACATTTCTTATATTTTTTGAGATTTGAATAATGCAACAACAAAACTTAAGTAGTTTTACTCATTTAGAGAATGTTTAGAATTTAAATATTAAAACTTTATGCACATTTCTTATAAGTTTTGAATTTTTGATAATACAACACCAAAACTTAAGCAATTTTACTCATTTTGAGCATGTTTACAATCAAAAGATTCAAACTTTATATGGGTTTCCTATAATTTTTGAGTTTTGATTAATGGAACATCAAAACATAAGTGGTTTTACTCATTTCAAGCATGTTTATAATCAAAAAATTCAAAATTTATGTTGGTTTCCTATAATTTTTGAGATTTGTATAATGTAACACCAAAAATTAAGCAATTTTACTCATTTCAAACATGTTTAGAATCAAAAGATTCAAAATTTTTTTGGGTTTTCTATAATTTTTGAGTTGTGTATAATGCAACACCAAAACTTAAGTGGTTTTACTCATTTTGAGCATATTTAAAATCAAGAGATTCAAAATTTATGCACATTTCCTATAATTTTCTAGTTTTAAATATTGTAACACCAAAACTTAAGTGGTTTTACTTGTATTGAGCATGTTTAGAATCAAAACATTCAAATTTTAGATCTGTTTCATATATATTTTGAGTTTTGAATAATGAAAGAACAAAAATTAATAAATTTTAATCATTTCAAGCATCTTTAGAATCTAAAGATTCAACTTTATGCACATTTCCTATAATTTTTGAGTTTTGAATAATGTAACCCCAAAACTTAAGTGGTTTTACTTATTTGAGAATGTTTGCAATCAAAATATTGAAGATTTATGTGGGTTTCCTATAATTTTTGAGTTTTAAATAATGTGACACCAAAACATAAGTGGTTGTTATACCCAACACACCCCCATTTCTAAAAATAGGGACCCTTGTTCAAGTTATACAGATTTGTGTTATAAATTGAATATTCAACTTGATAAAAAACTAGTATTAAATATCTTATGATGGTCTAGTATGTTAGCACATAATCTTTATTTGACTTCATCTAATGTTGCTAATATTTGATTCTTATGTTTCCATGTTGCAGGTTTAATGGGTCTCATTTATAAGAGCACTACCTAGGGGCTTCATACATTAATGATCAAATTGACTCTATATTTTGAGTAACCCTTGGTCTTTAATCATCTAATTGGATATATGTTTAAATCATGTTAAAAATCCTTAGTCTAAGTATGTTAGCCTAGGTCTTTTTTTAAATAAGATTCAAATAAATATGGGTTAAAATTTACTAGGGATCACTTTATTATATGTTGGACTTAATATAAATATTTATCCCATAACTTAGTCTAAGAACTTCATACTAATTCCTATATTTCCTGAAGCCCCTAGTCTAGTCTATTGTTCACATGGGGCTAGAATTTATTTTTTATAGTCTTTGAAAAGATTATTTATTTTATTCTATTTTTTGCCCATAGAAATAGACCCACATAAAGGCAATAGGTGTCGAGTTCACATGTAAATTTAAAATATAAGTACTTATATCTACGGTGCATGTTAACTCACACACCATAGATCTAATGGTGTAAGATCAACATTGCCAATTTTGGCCCACATACCAAGATTTTTCTTGGATTTGAATAGATGAGTAGAGTTCTAAAGATTTGAAGGATCAAAATATGAATTACGTAAGCTATGAAGATCTAGACCATCACCAGGATGCCATGAAAAAATGGATGGGTCATCTTACTTATGCATTTTATAAGTATAAAAAGCCTTATAGGGATGAAATATCGCATGGAATCAATTTTCTCAGTACCAAGATCTTACTCTACAAAATTTATGTCTTGATGATATTTCTATCTCAATATATAAGCCTACAAATATTAACTTATAGAATGGGACATGCACACAGATGACAAAATTAAGCTCAACAATTAATTGTTTGGTGTTTGAAGATTGATGGTCATGTAGATGCTAAAGACATTCATGTGTATGTCAATTTATAGATGAATATAAATCAAATTTAAGCTCAAAAATTATCCATTGGGGTTCAAATATTGATGATCAAAAAAATGTTAATGACAATCATATGGACGTCAAATGACAGACATGCATATATCAATTTTAAGCCATGGTAGATAGCCATTTAGATTCTAATAATCTAAATATCAATGCACCATGTTAATTAATACAAATATATACAATGGTGCTAGATCAATGAGACTTTTAAAAAGTCCTAGAGCCATTATAAAATTGAAACTTGTCATGATCTCATGGGTAACAATTGATTTTGATATCGTTTTAAGAAAACATGAATCAGGAACATGTGTCCAAAGGCAACAATGCTCATGTTTTAATTAAAATGGAAAGGTCCACATGGACATGACACATTAAATTATGAACTAGTGAAGAACAAATGAGTCTCAAACTTAATCTGGTTAGCAAAAACAAAAAGGAAGATCTAGCAGTATAATAAGAGAAAGTTGTAGTTACTCAAGCATCTCAAATATTAAGTTGACATAACATATTATTTTAAGATAAATATCCTGCAAGTCCTTTCCAAGGAATTTTTTATTTTATAAAGGTAGGGGCAATTTGTAACACATAATAATAGGAAGTAAGTAATGATTTTTGTTCTAAGGCATTGGTAAATGGGCACTTGTCCTTAATGCATGTCTAAGCTCTATTAAAAAGGGCTAACTTTAAGTATTTTGATAGGTTATTCTCAAAAATTGTAAAATAAGGTATTGTTCTCTATATTTAGTTTTCATTTATTTCAAACTATAATTTTAAAATTTTCCCTTATTTACACATGCACATGTTGCATAGCTTTTGTAAAGGCTAACTTAAACTAAGGACTATAAGTAGACTCTTATACATTTTTTACCATAGTTAGAACTTAAGTTCTAACTATCACATGTAATTACTTTACATGAGCTTAGAGGATGAGGTGACCCCTTCCCCAAGCCTATTTAAACAATTGTCATCCACTAGTTGGAGGTGTGGGAAAATTTTCAATATATAGGAGCAGAAGCAATTCTAATTGTTAGCAAATGTGTTTGTGTATTCTTTATCCAATTCCCATGTGATTAGGCTTATCCTTTTGGTTGTATGATTAAATAATTCTTAGTGTGAAATAGCTACAATGAATTTTTTATTGTCATGATTGATATACTAGTCTTAGATGTGTAAAAGCTATTGAATGATTAGAAAATTACATTTATTATTGGTAATTAAGTTGATCAGTTCATGTTTTGAATGTGTATGAGTGCTTTCTTTTGATATAGTTTTTTATGTGAGCAAAATCTACTTCAGATACCTCAATAGCCCAAGCCATAATATCCTAATTAAGGGTGTGTAATAACTACCCTAAAAGGGGAAACCTTTGAATGAGGCTTTCGAGTTTCCTATATTAGTACCCCCTTAGATTTCTAAATTGTATCTGATTGTGTGTTTGTAATAGTTGCTTACAATAGGCATAAGTTTTGAAATCACTTGTCCATTTATAGACTATCCATAGAGGTTATTATTAAAAACCATAGAGTCTTCTTTTCTGCCTTACCCTCCCCTCATTTTTAAGCTTTTTTGAGATCTACCCACTTTAGATTTACAACCAGCCACCCATCCAAGTCATGTAGGAATTCACTACCCTTTATGAACAACACCTCTATCTAAAAACCTTATCAACAAACTACATGCCCTACCAACTATTCTATCAATAGTTTGTTTAAACTACATACCTACAACTCATGCACTGGAGTGGAGTTTACCTCCATTGAGATCCTAAAATAGTAGAGGCTACCTCATTAATTATGATGTGTGTAAAAACCACATTAGTAGTTTTACTAATGATAGAAGGAGGGTATGAACCTTTGATTATAGTTAATATAAGAGATCCCCCTTGTAAAAACCAAAAAAACCAAAAATAAAAATAAAACTTAGAAAACTAAAAAATTGACAATGGATTGGCTTGACAAATCACCCATAGATATCCCAAGTATTCAACATGATATCCATAATAACCTATTTACATACCTTCCTAGGTTCCATAATAATCACCCAAGAGCTACCAAAGATCATCTTGTTGCTTACACATATGCTATGCATGTTATGGATATCAAATTTGAGGATGTAATATGTAGTTTGTTCCCTTTCATTTTAGGAGAAGAAATGCATGATTGGTTTATAGAGTTGGCACCTAGTTTTATCACAAACTGGAGTGATTTTGAGGAATAGTTTTTTATTTGATTTAGTCCAAATACTAATATTCATGCTTTAAAAAATAATTTAACATCTTTTATGAGGTTATCTATAGTAGGTATGTTGGATATGAATTGTATAGAACTTGTCCAAAGAGAAAACTAGTTATTATGCCCAAATAGAAGCATAGTGGAAGGGTTTCCTTTTAATCTCGGCACTGTGCAAAATAAGAATACTCTAAAGCCCATAATTCTTGCAACAAGTAATTTTAATTATGGACATGTAGAACCTAAATCTTTTGAGCCCCAAATTTGTGTCATGGTCAAAGAGGAAGAAGAGATCCTAGATGGAGAGGATGACTAGATCATAAAGGAGGCAAAAGAGCATATTTTAGTCATCAAATAAGAAATTGTAATGTTACAAGATAAATTGAGATACAAATAACAAGAAGAGGAATCTGTCAAGATAGAAGAATTGGATCATCTTGGTTCTATCCCTATATTTGATGAGATAATTGAAGAAGGAAATGATGATAGTGAGGAAAATGTTAATTTATAAGAACATTGCCAACCTTTGCAACTGCTCTATGAGATAAAATATGCCTAGGTAGAGAGGATTAATTAATTTAGCTTGCAAAGGAAGATATTAGCTCTGAATATGGTGTTAATGACTTTGTGACTACCAATTTGCATTGGAATCTCTATCACAAGACTCATTTAATGATTATATTCTTGACTTATTCTCCTCTGATCATGCAAGCTTTAATGTTGAGGTTTACGATTATGTTATGCCTAAGGAAGGTACATATTTTTATCATGAGGCAAATAAAAAAGGTATGTTGGTTGCCCCCAAGAATTTTTATTCAATTTTTGAGCTCCCTTTCAATGGATTTAATTCACAAGGATTCCCATGCCTTGATTTAATGGATGTTGAATTCAATTTAGTGCCAAACTCTAATGTGTAGGCCACTGTGGTTGATTATGTGATTGACCAAGAACTCCAATTTTTTTGGATGTCAGCATCATTTGGAATTGAATCAAAGACTTTTTATTACACATATGATGCCCATGAAGTTGCATATCTTCTAGAGCATAACTATTCAAAAGAAACATATTACTTAGATGGAAATAATTAGAGTTTCAATTCAAAAGAACAACAACAAAAGGATCAACAACATGTAGTAGATGGGATGATCCCTATAAAATAAAAAATTAATGAATTTATTGCTCTTAAAATTATAAATAGTGATCCCTAGGTAAACAAAAAAATTATTTATAATTTAGAAAGTCAAGAGCTGAATCATTCAAATATTGAAGGTCACACTCAAAATGAGAGTTTAGATGAAGTTTTGGAGGAAAATGTTGTTCATGACTATACTTATGATTATAATTCTATTTTTGTGGACCTTTACCATAATGAGTTCATAGAGGATGATGAATTTCAAGACTACATATTAGATTAATATCCATCTTAGGAGACACTTCTGAGGATTGTTTGTCTGAATTAGGTTCTCCTAACAATGTTAGTATAAATGAAGTTTCAAAACTTGTCAAATCCCAATATATTGACCCATTTTTAAGCTCATATGAATCTAAGGAAGATTGGGTGTGCTTGAGGCCTTCATCTCAGATAAACACAACTATTGTAACTTAGGTTATGTATTTTGAATTTCAAAACCCTTACATCTTTTATGATTATTGGTATGATTTTACCTCTCAACTAGGTAATATTTTTGTGATTACATGTATTGGGTATTTTATCTTGAATACATAAGTAATAATGGTGAGTTTTTATAAAGTATGTATCATAGAGAGGAGTTATTTTCTTATTGTGCCTAGGATGTCCCAATGAGTAACCCTACTTTTTTGTTTTACAATATGAGGGAAAGGTTCAAAATTGCATTTAATGAACACAAGGATGTCTCTACCTATCTATAAACTTTAATGGGGAAAACCTTGTTATTACCAAAGAGTGAGAAACATACCAAATAAAGTTTCCAAATCCATCTCCCATCTTGTTTAGGTTTTCTTTAGAGTAGGAGTAAGTTAGGTTTCTTGTTTTCTATCATTTGCTTTCATTAGAGTAGATTCTTGCTTCTTAAATTAATCTTTCATGCTTTCATTATTTTTTATATTTTAGATTAGTTTCAAGCTTTCTAGATTAGTTATTTTGTTGCTTTCTATGGTAATTTGAATTGTTTATCTTCTAGTGTAACCAAGCTAAAATTCAAATCATTTGAGCCCATATCTTATACTTAAATAGACTTGTAGAAAAATGGGAAAATTGAAAAGAGAGTCATATCTTGGGACCAATTCACAAATTGGGTATATTTCTATGCTTTGAGTGTAAAGATGAAGGTAGGTAATCATGGAATATTTTGGATGATGTCATAATTGAATACTTTCATTAGGTATATGGAAGTTGCTCTTAGAGTGATTCATGCAAATTTAGAAAGTTTTCTTAATGTTTGGATCGAATGCACTTATCACATTCAATAACTTATTGTAAATGATAATTTTGGGTATAAATGTGGCTGGTAGGGACATTCTATTAATGATTTGTTTTATAATTATACCAACTCATTAGGGTTCCAACTCTCCTCTTCTCATTCAAGAACAAAATAAAAATAAAAGAAGAAAAGAACCAATAGGTTCAAAAGAGCAAAAAAATATCTAAATATAATCAAACGACCCACATGATGAAATAAGGTTAATGTACCATGCATCATGGTTAAAATAAACTAATAGAAAAATAATAAAATGATATTAAGGTATTTGTATTGGGGCTATAGATTCTTGGTTAGTAGTAGAGCAGTACCTAAGCTTCTCTTGATTTAATGCACTTTAAGAGATACTAGAATAAAACCTACAACTTCATCAAGCCTTTAAAAAACTCATCACAATAAGGGTGAAATTAATTACATGCTTGACACACATAGATCCAAAAAAGTGGAAGGCAAGTATGTTGTCTAAATCCACTTAAGAGTCTCTTTCATGTTTCTGATTTAAGTGTTTTTCTATGGCATAGTTCATGATTGATTTAAGGATTACTAACCAAAGTTATGGGTTCTTGAATACTCATGAGTACTCCCCCATGAGTAACCATTTGATATACCCAACACACCCCCATTTCTAAAAATAGGAATCCTTCTTCAAATTCAACAAATTTGTGTTATGCATTGAGCATTCAACTTGATTAAGAACTAATATTAAATATCGTGTGATGATCTAGTCTGTTAGCACATAATCTTTATTTGATTTCATCTAATATTACTAATATTTAATTCTTATGTTTCCATGTTGTAGGTTTAATGGGTCTCATTTATTATAACACTAGCTAGGGGCTTCATACTTTAATGATTAAATTAACTCTTTATTTTGAGTAACCCTTGGTCTTTAATCATCTAATTGTATATATGTTTAAATCATGTTAAAAATCCTTAGTCTAAGTATGTTAGCCTAGGTATTTTTTAAAATAAGATTCAAATAAATGTGGGGTTAAAATTTACTAGGGATCACTTTATTATATGTTGAACTTATTTTGAAGATTTATCCCAAAACATTAGTCTAAAAGCTTCATACTAAGTCCTATATTTCCCAAAGCCCCTAGTCTACTTTATTGTTCACATGGGGATAGAATTTAATTTTTATAGTTTCTGAAAAGCTTATTTATTTTATTCTATTTTATGCCTATAAAAATAGACCAACTCAAATTCAATAGGTGTCGATCTCACACATAAATTCAAAAGTCAAGAACTTAGATCTATGGTGCACATTAACTCACACACCGTAGATCTAACTATATGAGAGATCAACATTACCAATTTTGGCCCACATACCAAGATTTTGCTTGGATTTGAATAGATGAGTAGAGTTCTAGAGCTTTAAAGGATCAATAGATGACTTACATAAGCTGTGAAGAGCTAGATCATCACCAAGACATCATAAAAAAATGGATGAGTCAGCTTACTTATGCATTTTATAGGTATGCTCAAAGAGCCTCACAGGGCTAAAAGATCACATAGAATCAATGTTATCAGTGTAAAGATATTACTCTAAAAAATTCATGTCTTGATGAGATTTATATCTCAAGATCTAAGCCTTTAAATATTAACTTGAAGAATGGGACATATGCACAAACATCAAAATTAAGATTAGTAATTAACCATTTAGTATTCAAAAATGGATAGTCATGTAGATGTCAAATATGTTCACATGGATGTCAAATGATGGGTGCATAAACGTCAAAATTAAGCTTAGTAATTATCCATTGGGGTTCAAAGATTGATGGTTGCATGCATACCAATGATAGTCACACAAACATCAAATGATGGGCACATAGATGTCAATTTTAAGCCATGGTAAATAGTCTTTTGGATTCAAATAATCCAAAGATCAATGTACCACATTGATTAGTACAAATAAATCCAATGATATGAGATAAATGAGAATTTTCAAAGGTCCTAGAGCCAGTAAAACATTGATACTTATCATCATCTTGTGGGTAACAATTGACTTTGATCTCTTTTCAATAAAGCACAAAGTAGGGACATATATACAAAGGCAACAACGATCATGTTTTATTTAAATGGACAGCTTAGTATGGACATGACACATTGGATTACAATCTAGTGAAGAACACACAAGTCTTAGACTTAATCTAGTTAACAAAAATAAAAAAGAAGATCTAACTATAGAATAAGAGAAGATTGTAGTTACTCAAGCATCTCAAAGATTAAGCTGACACAACATATTGTTTTAAGATAAAGACCTTGCAAGTCCTTTCGAAGGAATTTTCTATTCTATAAAAGTAGGTGAAACATGTAACACATAGTAATGGGAAGTTAGTCCTAGTTAAGTAATGATTTTTATTCTAAGGCACTAGTAAATGGGCACTTATCCTTAATGCATATCTAAGTTCCATTAGAAAGAGCTAACTTAAAGTATTTTGATATGTTGTTCTCACAACTTGTAAAATAAGGTATTGTTCTTTATATTTAGTTTTCATGCAGTTCGAGCTATAATTATAAAATTTGCCTTCTTTACACATGTACATGTTTCATAGATTTTGCAAAGGCTAACTTAAACTAAGGATTATAAGTAGACTCTTATATAGTTTTGACCACAATTAGAACTCAAGTTCTAACTATCACATGTAATGAATTTGCATGAGCTTGGAGGATGAGGTGACCCCTTCCCCAAACTTATTTAAACAATTATAATCCACTAGTTAGAGTTGTGGGAAAATTTTCAGTATATAAGAGTAGAAGTAATTTAGATTGTCAACAAACGTGTTTGTGTATTCCCTCTCCAATTCCTATGTGATTAGGTGTATCTTTTTGGTTGTATGATTCAATATTTATTAGTGTGCAATAGTTGAAATGAATTCTTTCTTATCATGATTGATATGTTTTTATTAGATGTGCAAAAGCTATTGAATGATTAGTAAATTACATTGATTATTAACAATTAAGTTGATTGATTCATGTTCTGAATATGTATGAGTGCTTTCTCTTTATATAGTTTTTTTTGTGTGTGTAAAAGTTGCCTCAGATACCTCATTATCCTGAGCCATAATCTCCTAATTAAGGGTCTGCAATAGCTACCATAAAAGGGGAAAATTTTGATTGAGGCTTGTGAGTTTCCTATATCAGTATCCCCTTAGACTTCTATATTGTGTCTGACTAAATAGCTACTTGTAACATGTGTAGGTTTTGAAATAATTTTTCCATTTAGGAACCATCTAGAAAGGTGATTCTTGAAAACCATAGAGTCTTCTTTTCTACCTTACCCTCCCCTCTTTTTTGAGTTTTTTGAGATATATCCACTTCAGATTAGAAGCCAACCATCCATCCAACTCATGTAAGAATTTACTACCCTTTAGGAACCACACCTCTGTATAAAAACCTTGTCAACAACCTACATGCCCTACTATCTATTCCATCAATAGGTTTTTCAAACCGCATACCTACAACTCATGCCTTGAAGTGGAGTTGCCTCCATTGAGATCCTATAACATTAGAGGCTACCTCATTGACTGTGGTGTGCATAAAAACCACATCAATAGTGGTTTTACTCATTTCAAGCATGTTTATAATCAAAATATGCAAAATATATTCAGGTTTCATATAACTTTTTAGTTTTGTATACTGCAACACCAAAACTTAAGTGGGTTCACTTGCTTCAAGCATGTTTATGATCAAAAGATTCAAAAATTATGTGGGTTTCATATAATTTTTGAGTTTTTAATAATGAAACACAAAAACTTAAGTGGTTTTACTCATTTTGAGAATGTTTAGAATCAAAAGATTCAAACTTTATGCACATTTCTAATAATTTTTGAGATGTGAATAATGCAACATGAAAACCTAGTGGTTTTACTTGTTTCGAGCAAGTTTACAATCAAAAATTAAAAATTTATGCACATTTACTATAGTTTTTGAGTTTTGAATAATGAAACATAAAAACTTAAGCAATTTTGCTCATTTTGTGCATGTTTAGAATCAAAATATTCATAGTTTATACATGTTTGCTATAAATTTTGAGTTTTGAATAATGTAAAGCCAAAAATTAAGCAATTTTACTCATTTCAATCATGTTTAAAATCAAAAGATTCAAACTTTAGTCTTGTTTCCTATTATTTTTTAGTTTTGAATAATGTAACACCAAAACTTAAGTGGTTTTACTCATTTTGAGCATGTTTAGAATTAAAAAATTCAAACTTTATGCACATTTTCTATAATTTTTGAGTTTTGAATAATGTAACACCATAAACTTGTTTTACTCATTTTGAGCATGTTTAGAATCAAAAAATTCAAACTTTATGTGGGTTTCCTATAATTTTTTAGTTTTGAATAATGCAACACCAAAACTTAAGTGATTTTACTCATTTTGAGTATGTTTGGAATCAAAACATTCAAACTTTATGTGTGTTTCATATATATTTTGAGTTTTGAATAAAGCAACAATAAAACTTAAGAAATTTTACTCATTTTGAGCATGTTTAGAATCTAAAGATTCAACCTTTATGCACATTTCCTATAATTTTTGAGTTTTTAATAATGTAATAATAAAACTTAAGTGGTTTTACTCTTTTTAAGCATGTTTACAATCAAAAGATTCAAAATTTATGTGGGTTTCCTATAATTTTTTACTTTTGAATAATGAAAAACCAAAACATAAGCAATTTTACTCATTTTGAGCATGTTTACAATCATAAGATTCAAAATTTATGTGGGTTTCCTATAATTTTTTAGTTTTGAATAATGAAAAACCAAAACATAAGCAATTTTACTCATTTTGAGCATGTTTACAATCATAAGATTCAAAATTTATTTGGGTTTCCTATAATTTTTGAGTTTTATATAATGCAACACCTAAACTTAAGTGGTTTTACTCATTTTAAACATATTTAAAATCAAAAGATTCAATATTTATGCAGGTTTCCTATAGTTTTTGAGTTTTGTATAATGTAACACCAAAACATAATTGGTTTTACTCATTCTGAGCATGTTTAAAATCAAAAGATTTAAGCTTTATGCACTTTTCCTATAATTTTTGAGTTTTGAATAATATAACACCAAAACTTAAGTGGTTTTGCTCATTTCAAGCATGTTTAGAATCAAAACATTCAAACTTTATGCACGTTTCCTATATTTTTTGAGTTTTGAATAATGCAACACCAAAACTTAAGTGGTTTTACTCATTACGAGTATGTTTATGATCAAAAGATTCAAATTTGATGTGGGTTTCCAATAATGTTTTAGTTTTGAATAATGTGATACCAAAATGTGAGCATTTTTACTTATTCTGAGCATGTTTACATTCAAAAAATTCAAAATTTATGTGGGTTTCCTATAATTTTTTAGTTTTATATAATGTAACACTAAAACTTAAGTGGTTTTTCTCACTTTGAGAATGTTTTTATAGTTAAAAGATTCAAAATTTATGTGGTTTTTATATAAGTTTGGAGTTTTGAGTCATGAAACATAAAAACTTAAGTGGTTTTAATTGTTTTGGGCATGTTTAGAATCAAAAGATTCAAACATTATGTGCATTTATGATATTTTTTGAGATTTAAATAATGGAACATGAAAACTTAAGCGATTTTTCTCATTTTGAGTAAGTTTACATTATAAACCTTATGTGCATTTCCTATATTTTTTGAGTTTTAAATAATACAACATCAAAGCTCAACTAATTTTTCTCATTTTGTGCATGTTTAGAATCAAAAGATTCATAATTTATGCACGTTTCCTATAACTTTTGATTTTTGAATAATGTAATGCCAAAATTTAAGTAGTTTTACTCATTTTGAGCAAGTTTAGAATCAAAAGATTCAAACTTTATGCTTGTTTCCTATAATTTTTAAGTTTTAAATAATCCAACACCAAAACTTAAGAGGTTTTACTCATTTTGAGCATGTTAAAAATCAAAATATTTAAACTTTATGCACATTTTTTTATAATTTTTGAGTTTTGAAAAAAGCAACACCAAAACTTAGGTGGTTTTACTCATTTTGAGCATGTTTCCAATCAAAAGATTCAAACTTTATGTGTGTTTCCTATAATTTTTGTGTTTTGAATAATGAAGCACCAAAATGTAGGCATTTTTACTCGTTTTAAGCATGTTTAAAATATAAAGATGCAAAATTTATGCATGTTTCCCATAATTTTTGAGTTTTGAATAATGTAAAACCAAAACATAGACAGTTTTACTCATTTTGAGCATATTTACAATCAAAAGATTCAAACTTTATGAAATTTTCTTATAATTTTTGAGTCTTGAATAATGTAACACCAAAATTTAGGTTGTTTTACTCATTTTGAACATGTTTACAATCAAAAGATTCAAACTTTATGTGTGTTTCCTATAATTTATGAATTTTGAATAATCCAACAACAAAACTTAAGTGGTTTTACTCATTTTGAGCATGTTTAGAATCAAAAGATTCAAACTTTATGTACATTTCCCATAACTATTGAGTTTTCATTAATAAAACACCAAAAACTAACTGGTTTTACTTGTTTTGAGCATGTTTACAATCAAAAGATTTAAATTATATGTGGGTGTCCTATAATTTTTTACTTTTAAATAATGCAACACCAAAACATAAGGAATTTTACTCATTTTGAGCATGTTTACAATTAAAAAATTCAAACTTTATGTGGGTTTCTTATAATTTTTGTATTTGGTATTATGTAACACCAAAACTTAAGCAATTTTACTCATTTTGAGAATATTTAGAATCAAAAGATTTAGAACTTATTCAGGTTTCATATAATTTTTTGAGTTTTATATAATGCAACACCAAAATGTATGTGATTTTACTCTTTTTGAGCATGTCTAAAATCAAAATATTCAAACCTTATGTGGGTTTCCTATATTTTTTGAGTTTTGAGTAATGCAACACCAAAACTTAAGCAATTTTGCTCATTCTAAGCATGTCTAGAATCAAAAGATTCAAACTTTATGCACATTTCCTATTATTTTTTAGTTTTGAATCATGCAACACTAAAACCTAAGTTATTTTACTCATTTAAAGCATGTTTAGAATCAAAATATGAAAACTTTATGTGTGTTTCCTATTATTTTTATGTTTTGAATAATGGAACACCAAAACTTAAGTGGTTTTACTCGTTTCAAGCATGTTTAAAATCAAAAGATTCAAAATTTATGTATATTTCCTATAATTTTTGAGTTTTGAATAATATAACACAAAAAATTAAGTGGTTTTACTCATTTTGAGCATGTTTAGAATCAAAAGTACAAATTTTATTCAGATATTCTATAATTTTTTAGTTTTGAATAATGCAACACCAAAATTTAAATGATTTTACTCATTTTGAGCATGTTTAGAATCAAAATATTCAAAATTTATGCACACTTCATATAATTTTAGAGTTTTTATTAATGCAATACCAAACCTAAGTGATTTTACATGTTTTGATCATGTTAACAATCAAAAGATTCAAACTTTATGCATGTTTCATATAGTTTTTGAGATTTGAATAATGCGACATCAAAACATAATCAATTTTACTCATTTTGAGAATGTTTAGAATCTAAAGATTCAAAATTTATGTGCATTTCCTATAATTTTTGAGTTTTGAATAATGTAACACCAAAACTTAAGTGGTTTTACTCATTTTGAGCATGTTCACAATCAAAACATTCAAACCTTATGCATGTTTCCTATATTTTGAGTTTTAAATATTGTAAAAACAAAACTTAAGAAGTTTTTCTCATTTTATTCACATTTAGAATCTAAATATTTAAAATTTATGCACATTTCATATAATTTTTGAGTTTTGAATAATGCAACACCAAAACCTAAGTAGTTTTACTTGTTTCGAGCATGTTTACAATCAAAAGATCAAAAATTTATGAAAGTTTGTTGGAGATTTGTCAATGATGACATGATTATGTCATGGAGGTGTCTAGGTGAGTGGATGAAGTCCCTTAATAGTTTAAGTAAGAATGATAAAGTGTGCACTATGTTTTTCCTAATATGCTTGATTGATCTTAAGTTTTAGCATGGTTTGAGATGATTAGGGATGAGTATGAAGTATTGAACATGTGAAATGGGTTTTCTAAGAGGTTTTATATGCTTTAACTACTTATGTGCATGATTATTTTTCATCTTATTGATCATTATTTTCATCTACTCATTTTGTGTCTAATGGTAAATAATTTAAGTAGGTAGTTTGATGACATCATCATTACCACATGTGGATGATTCCAGTGGAGTTAGTCATATGGTTGGGATCAATTTTTTTCATAGTTACTATTAGATAAATTTTAGGTCATGTAATGAAGTATGACAAAAGACATACATGTTCAAATTTGGCCTTCCAAATAGTTTTTGACATAGTTGGCTCTATGGTAAAAAAATCCAAGTGAGTAGATTAATGTCATTATATCTCACATGTGTGAAGGTTTAAAGAGTATTTTGACACATGTTTAGATTATCCTATGTGAGGATATCATATGGTTCAAATTTTAAATCATACATATAAGCACAACCAAAGTTATTGAGGTCTAAAGTTGGCCTTTCAAGAAGATAACAATGATCCTCATACTTAGTCTATTTTGCACAATGTTAAAGATCAAGACTAGATGGAGATATAATGGTTCATGGGAAATCATAAAGATTGATCTAATGGTGAATATTGAGTGAATTTTTATAAGGTGTCTAATGTATAACATAGATAAAGATCAAGCTACATACATAATATTGATGAAGCATGTTTATTCCAAGATGTCAAGATGCAGTGAGATGGTGCCAAATATTTGATGTTTAGCATTGAGTAGAGATAAAGATCGAGCTTATTCTAAGTATAAATAGTGAGATATTATTCATACTAATAAATATCAATGGTGCCTATTAAATTCAAGAGGTCAAAGTGATAGTTGTCTAGCATTGTTAAAGTAAGGACAATCTCAAAGATATTGATGGAGCATGTGTGATCAAGATTGTAAGATTACACGAGATGAGGCTAAGTGTTAGAAGTTTAAAATTTGGGTAGTGGCATGCTATGAGTTAAATTTTAAATAATATCAATGGTGCATGATTGATATAATAATAGAGGACATGAGATGATAGAATGGTGTTCAAAGCTTAACTGTGATCATTTGAATTCAAAAAAGAAAAAACTAGTGCAATGTATTTTATCCATGAATTTTTATCCAAGATGAATTCAAAGGTGATATAAAAAGAAAATTTAAATAGGAGTCCATAGCTAATATATAAATATAGATTTGAAGGTTTGAAAGTGTGTACATTAAAATTTATGAAGGTTCAAAGTTGACTATGTTTTAATGTTTGTTTAGGAAGTGATATGAGAAGAATAATTGAGCTTGTGTTGATGTTGTTTTGATGTTTCATGATGACTTAACTATTGGATAATTTTTTATACTCTATTAAGATCATCTATATGTATTTTGGAGGTGTGATCAATATATCTTGAGTATGAAAAATTCTTAAAAATTTGACTATGTGTTCATTCATGGTGTCCTTATGAATAAGGATACTGTTTGAGTTAATTGAGCTTGCATAGAAGAGTACAATGATGAATGTAAGAATTTGAGAATGGGAAAGGGGTCATGTGGAGAGGATATATACATTTATAATTAGTCCTATTTTTTAATTTTTCTTGATGATGTTTTAAATATGTGAATAGGTCTCCATGAGACCTATAAGAGTTATAAGGGCCTAATTGAAAGGTGTAGCTACTTAAGGGTGACCCATGAGTGTCATGGCTAACCTATGTGGATGGTATAGAGTTTTGTCTCAATGATCTAGATTCGTTAAAGATTAAGTCATGCATATTGGTTGACCAGGATGGTGATGATAACGAATGCTATATAAATAGTGAAACCAAATGTGATGGTTTCTTGACTTATAAGAGGAATTTATATGTGAGAGTTATGGAGTGAAGGAGAGGGAGAGTGCTTAGTGGATGAGTTGAAGAGAATAATATATTTAGGACTATGTTTATGACCTTTAGATCATAATTATGTTGACATAATAGGTTGATCTTCTAGGTTAAGGATGAGCAAAGAGGTCTAAGGTGATCCCAAAGGGTATTTTGGATGCTTTGAGTGTGTATAGTTGAAGAAAGCTGATATACTTTATTTCTCCATCAGATTGGTAGGCAATAAATGTTTAAGAGATGTTGTGTTCATAGTTTTTTTTTTGGAATCTCAACATCTAGGGAGTTGTAACCTCTTTACAAGGTAGAACTTGTTAAAGGTCTAGTTGTTATGGCAGCTCAGGTAGACAGCTGTAGTAGCTCCTTGTGGGATTGTAATATCATTAAAGTAAGGGATGGTATTTCCTTGATTAGTTTCATATAGTCTAAATTGGTTCTTGTTATAGGACTATATTCTAATTTTAGGTTCTAGTGGGTTTTCTACCCTAATAGGGTTTTTCACATATGTCATGTGTTATGTGTTTGATCTTGCATTATCTCTTTTATTCATTACTATGAATTATGTGTATGATTCATGGATGATTTTGGTAATTTATTGAGAGTTTTGAAAGGTTTAAAATTAAAATTTGATTATCTAGGCTCATTGATTCACTCCCCTCTCAATGATTGTACCTCTAACAAATGGTATCAGAGTAGGTCCTTCTTACAAGTTTAACCACTTGAAGGTGATCAAATTTATAATGGTTGACAAAGAGGTTATGGATTTTCCTCAAGAAAAACTAGTATATTTTTTATAAAATGTCAATTCAAGTATGGATGATGTGAAGATGTAAGTGAGAGATCTAGAAGCAATAGTCAAGAATCTATAGGTCGTGATGGTTAAAGATCTCAACCAAAGGGAGGAATGATTTGAAAATAAATTCATAAATTACTCAGATGTGCTCTTATCCAAGGATAAAAGGGATTTTAGCTCCACCAAAAGGGTTAAAAATGAAGATTCATGGACAAGTAATGATCAAGAAAAAATAAGGTCAAATTTGAATGATGTCTTCAATGGGTACTGCTTCTCTTGCAATCAATTTGGTCATAGATTAGGGATTGTGCTTTCTCTCCAAAGATCAAAAGGAATATTATATGCTATAATTGTAACCAACAAGGTCATATATCCAAACAATACAAAAGAAATTTTTGGTAAAAGGATATACAATCATTGACACCATCAAATGGTTCAAGAAGACTAAGTCTAAGATTGAAGAAGAAAAGAAGCAAAATTCAAGCAGTCCACCAAAGGAAGAGTCAATGTTTGTTCAAGAAGCCTTGCATACTCAAGAAGATGGGAACAAGAGATGGTTCATAAATAGTGGATTCTCAAATCATATGATAGGAGACAAGAGGAAGTTTATCTCTCTCAAGAAGACCAGCCCTAGTTCAGTGAGATTTGGTGACAATAAATCTACTAACATAGTTGGAAAAGGTACTCTGAGTTTGTATAATAGTAATTCTAGGACTAAGAATGTCTTATATGTAGAAGGTTTGAAACATAATATTTTAAGTGTGAGCCAAATGTGTAAGCAAGGAAATGTTGTAACTTTTCATGATGATGTTTGTGAAGTAAGAAAGAATGGAAAATTAGTTACAAATGTTTATAAAATAGATAACAACATGTATGTATTCCATGAATCCAATAATGAGGAGTGCTTCATGAGTCAATTAGAAGAAAGTTATCTTTGTCATAGAAGGCTTGGACGTGTAAATTTTGATAACATGATAAAGATCAGTTTAATGGGGTTGGTAAGACATATGCCCAAGATTTCTAATATTCCTCATTCTCTTTGTAAGGCATGTCTTCATGGGAAGCAAACCAATAGAAGATACAAATCCAAGGATTTATCAACTAAAAATCAATTAGAGTTGATCCACACTAATCTATGTGGACCTATGAGAACCCAAATTATTCAAGGTAATAGCTACTTCCTACTTCTCATTGATGATATTACTAAGATGTCTTGGATTTTTTTCTTAAAGAAAAATTGGAAGATTTTTAAAAATTTATGGAATTCAAAGCACTTGTAGAAAATGATAAAGGGTCAAAGATCAAGTGTGTAAGATTAGACAGAGGAGGTGAGTTTTGGTCTCATGAATTTGATGATTTTTGTGAAAAATAAGGGATAACAAGACAATATTATGTTGCTAAAACACCACAATATAATAGTGTTGTTAAAAGGAATAATAAGATTATTTAAAAGATGAGTAGAACCATGATTCAAGATTTGAAACTATCAGATGGTTATTGGGAAGAGGTAGCCAACAATTTACATCTCAAATAGGTTTTAAATTAGAATAAATGGTGATAAGACTCCTTATGAGTTATGGAAGAATATAACAGCTAATGCCAGACATTTTAGAGTGTTTGGGAGCAGGCACTTCATCAAAATAAATGAAGAGAATCTTAGAAATTTTAATTCAAGGTCTAATGAGGGCATAATCTTAGGTTACTCTTCT
Source organism: Torreya grandis (assembly GCA_037957365.1). Classification (NCBI taxonomy): domain Eukaryota; kingdom Viridiplantae; phylum Streptophyta; class Pinopsida; order Cupressales; family Taxaceae; genus Torreya; species Torreya grandis. The sequence continues at coordinate 830,415 of JARHVA010005719.1, forward strand.
ATTATTACTACCTATAGGTTCTTAAACAAGAGACTTCACAAGATTTTTTAAAGTTCAAATGCAAGGGTAGATGAGACAAGTAAAGTCAAGAAGCCAAAATTATAGGTAAGTGACTCAATTCAAAATGCCATTGTAAATAATGATGAGTTATCTATTCAAACAAATGATGAAGATGAAGAGGAGGAAGAAAGACAAGATTCTAAAGCTCCATCTAATAGAATTCAGAAAGATCATCCAATCTCTCAAATTATTAGAAATATTGGTGAAAGGTTGCAGACTAGAAGAAGAATGTTGATCAATAAGAATCAATAAGACTCAAATTTGTTATCCATGATTGAACCCAAAACATTCGTGGAAGCTAATAAAGATGAAAGTTGGAAAGATGCAATGGATGAAGAAATTGATCAAATAAAAAAGAATGAAACATGAGACTTAGTTCCTAGGCCAAATGATAAAAATGTGATAGGTACCAAACGGGTTTTCAAAAAAAAAATGAATGAGAAAGGAGAATTCAAAAGGAACAAGGATATATTGGTGTGTAAAGGATATTTTCAAGTTAAAGGAATAGATTATAGTGAGACTTTTACTCTTTATGGCAAGAATGGAAGCAATTCAAAAAAATTTGCCATGTGCTAGTTTTAAAGGTTTTAAGATATATTAAATGGATGTGAAATTTGCATTCTTAAATGGAAACTTAGAAACAGAAATTTAAATTGAGTAACTTGAAGGAAACTTCATGTCAAGTAATCAAGATTTTTTGCGTAAACTAAAGAAGGCTCTGTATGGTCTTAAACAAGCTCCTAGAGCTTGGTATGATAGGTTAGATAAGTATCTTTTGAGTCAATGTTTTAAAATGGGGGTAGCTAATAGTAATTTTTACATTAATATAGAGGGCATTCATCAATTAATAATTATTATTTATGTTTATGACATATTTTTTGGATTTGATAATGATAAAATGAGTAGAGAATTTACAAATACTATGAAAATTGTGTTTGAAATGTCAATCTTGGGAGAACTATTTTTCTTCATAGGATTATAGATTAATAAACTTGTTGCAAGGATATTGATTTCACAACATAAATACATCAATGATATGCTAAAGAAGTTTTAAATGATGGATTGTAAGCCAATGGGTACTCCAATGATCATACGATGCAAGTTAAGTAAACTAGATGACTCACTAAAAGTTGATCAAACTTTGTATAGATCCATGATTGGAAGTCTTTTTTACTCTATTGCTTCTAGGCATGATATCATGCAAGCAGTGGATCTTGTAGAAAGTTTTTAATATAACCCTATATAATCTCACTTAAAATAAATAAAAAATATCTTTAGATATCTCAAAGGCACCATAGAGTATGGTTTATGGTATCCCAACAATAAAGAATTCTCTTTGAAAAATTATGCTGATGAGATTGGGTAAGATGTGTGGATGATAGGAGTACCAGTGGTGGGGTTTTCTTCATGGGGGAATGGTTGGTGTCTTGGATAAGAAAGAATCAATCCTAAATGTATTTATCAATTGTATAAACTAAGTATATATTGGCTACCTCCTGTTGCACTCAAGTTATGTGGATGAAACAAACTTTAGAGGACTATAAGGTAAGACAAAATGGACCTTGTCCTATTTTATTGTGATAATACTAGTGAAATTAGTATCTCAAATAATCCTATTATGGACTCAAAAACTAAACATATTACTATTAGATACTATTTATTGAGAGAAAAAGTGATTAATCAAAGTTTTAAGTTGGATTATGTGCCTACAAAAGAGTAGATTGTAGATATTATGACCAAATCATTGTTAAAATATACATTTGAGTATCTAATACAAAGTTTGGGTGTCATTTATTTCTCTATGAATTAATATAAGGTATTTGGTTAAGGGGGAGAAACAAGTTCATGAGCTCACTCCATAGGTTTATAAAGAAGCTATAGTGTAGATGCAGAGTTGGTGGTCATGGAAGTGTCTTAAGAGAGAAGGCTAATAAGTCTGTATGGTGGTTATTCATGGTGTGTGGAGTTATAAAGATTATAAAGAGGTTAAATGGCTCAAATATCTTAGGGGGATTCCCATTTAGATGTTTCTTGGTGATTTCCATCAAATTTAAGTATTTTGTGGGTTCTTTATTCATTGGTTGTAGTGCTTGGTTGAAGAATAATGTTGGCATATATCAAGAAGGATATTGTCAAGGAAAGAAGAGGGAGGCTAAAGATAATGCAGAGTTTGTATCATATTTATAATATTTTCCTCTCCAATTGGTAATATTTTAATGTCCTCAGGATCAGTTGGTGCCCACTTTGTCATTGTGTCAAAGGAGGAGAAAGTTCCTATTGTGAGAGTGTTTGTAGAGATAGAAGAAAGGTGAGTTTGGTTGTTGACATAAATGAAAAAGGGGGATATTTTTGGAATGTTGTAAATTATATTATGATGATGTCATTGAGGTGTTCAGGTGAGTGTATGAAGTGCCTTGATAGTCTAAGTAACAATGACAAAGTGTGTAATATGCTTATCCTAGTATGATTGAAGTATACTTGATTGATCTTTAATTTTGGCATCATTTGAGATGATTAGGGATGATTATGAAGTATTAAGCATGTAAAATAGGTCATATAAGAGGTTTTATATGATTTTAGTTCTTATGTGCATGAGCATTTTTCATCTAGTTGTTCATTGTTTTCATCTAGACATTTTGGATATAGTGGCAGAAAATATGAGTAGGCAGTTTGTTGATGTCACCATTGCCATGTGTGGCTGAGTTAGGGGGAGTTAGTCATATGGTTGTGATAAAAGAAATTCCTAGTTTATATGTGATAAATTTTAGGTCAGGAAATGAAACATGACAAAAGATATGTATGTTCAAAGTTGGCATTTCAGATAGTTCTTGACATAGTTAGCTCTGTGGCATAAAAATCTGAGTGAGCAGATTAATGGAATTATATCTCTCATGTGTGAAGGTTTAAGGATTAATTTGATACTTGGTTAGAATCTCATATGTGAGGATATCATATGGTCCATATTTTATATCATGAATTTAAGTGCAACCAAATTTATCGAGGTCTAAATTTGGCCTTCTAGGCAGATAACAATGGTCCCCATAGTCTATTTTACATGATGTTAAAGATCAGTGCTAGATGGAGATCTAATGGTTTATGGGTGGTAATCAAAATTTATATAATAGTGCATATTGAGTGAGATTTTTTAAAGTGTCCAATGTTTAACATAGATAAATACCAAGCTACACACAAAGGATTGATAAAACATGTTTATTCCAAGATGTCATGGTACAACAAGATGGTGCCAAGTGTTCGATGTTTAACATTGAGTAGAGATAAAGATTGAGCTTATTCCAAGGATAAATGGTGAGTGGGTGTTCATACTAATTGAGATAAAAAATTGTATATTAAATTCAAGATGCCAAAGTGATAGTTTTACAACATTCTTAAAGCAAGGACAATCTCGAAGAGATTGACAGAGCATGTGTGATCAAGATTGCAAGATTACACGAGATGAGGCCAAGTGTTCAAAGTTTAACATTTTAGTAGTGGCAGACTATGAGTTAAAGTTTGAATAATATCAATAGTGTATGATTGATCTAAGCATCTAGGACATGAGATGATAGCATGGTGTTCAAAGTTTAATTGTGACCATTTGAATTTAACAAAGGAAAAACCAATGCTCTATATTTTGTCCATAACTTTTGATCCACGATGAATTAAATGGTGATATAAAAATAAAAGTTGAATAGAACCCCATGGTATATCTAGAAATATATATTTGAAGGTCTGAAAGTGTGTATAGTCAAATTTGTGAAAGTTCAAAGTTGATTATGATTTTGTGTTTGTTCTGAAAGTGACCCAAGAAGGATAATTAAGCTTATGTTGATGTTATTTTGATGTTTCATGATGACTTAGCTATTAGAGAGTGTTTTAGAATATATGAGGATTATATATATATATGTATTTTGAGGTGTGATCAATCTATCTTGAGAATGAATAATTCTTAAGAAGTTGACTTTGTTCATTCATGGTGTCCTTATGAACAAGACTAATGTTTGAGTTGATTGAGCTTGCACAAAAGAGCGCAATGATTATTGTAAACATTTGAGAATGAAAAAGGGGTCATGTGGAGTGGAGCTATGCATTTGGAAGTGGTCAAACTTTATGAATGTTTCCTATAATTTTTGATTTTTGAATATTGTAGTACCAAGACTTAGGAAATTCTAATAATTTTGAGCATGTTTACAATCAAAAGATTCAAACTTTAAATATGTTTCCTATAATTTTTGATTTTGGATTAATGCAACACCAAAACCTAGGTGGTTTTACTCATTTCAAGAATGTTTCAAAATAAAAGATTCACACTTTATGCATGTTTCTTATAATTTTTGAGTTTTGAATAATGCAACACCAAAACGTAGGCAATTTAACTCATTTGAAAAATATTTATAATCAAAAGATTCAAACTTTATGCACGTTTCCTATAATTTTTGAGTTTTGAATAATGCAACACCAAAACTTAGGTAGTTTTACTCATTTTGAGCATGTTTACAATCAAAAGATTCAAACTTTACGCATCTTTCTTATAATTTTTGAGTTTTAAATAATGTAACACCAAAACCTATGTAGTTATACTCATTTAGAGCATGTTTACAATCAAAAGATTACAACTTTATTTGTGCTTCCTATAATTTTAGACTTTTGAATAATGCAACACCAAAACCTAGGCAGCTTTACTAGTTTTGAGCATGTTTAAAATCAAAAGATTTAAACTTTATGCGTGTTTCCTATAATTTTTGTGTTTTGAATAATGTAAAAATAAAACATAAGTGGGTTTACTCATTTTAATCATGTTTAGAATCAAAAGATTCAAAATTTATGCACATTTCCTATAATTTTTGAGTTTTGAAGAATGCAACACAAAACTTAAGTGGTTTTACTCATTTTGAGCATGTTTAGAATCAAAAGATTCAAACTATATGTGTGTTTGCTATAATTTATAAGTTTTGAATAATGCAACACCACAACTTAAGCAGTTTTACTCATTTTGAGAATGTTCAAATTCAAAAGATTTAAAATTTATGTGTGTTTCATATAATTTTTAAGTTTTGAATAATGCAACACTGAAATGTAAGTGGTTTTACTCATTTTGAGCATGTTTAGAATCAAAAGATTCAAACTTTATGCATTTTTACTATAATTTTTGTGTTTTTAATAACGCAACACCAAAAATTAAGCAGTTTTACTCATTTTGAGCATGTTTAGAATTAGAAGATTCAAAATTTATGCATATTTCATATAATTATTGAGTTTTAAATAATGCAACACTAAAACTTAAGCATTTTTACTCATTTTGAGCATGTTTAGAATCAAAAGATTACAAATTTATGTTTATTTCCTATAATTTTTGAGTTTTTAATAATGCAACACCATAACTTAAGCAATTTTACTCATTTTGAGCATCTTTACAATCAAAAGATTTGAAATTTATTTGTGTTTCCTGTAATTTTTGAGTTTTGAAAAATGCAACATGAAAACTTAAGCTATTTTACTCATTTTGAGCATGTTTACAATCAAAAGATTTAAACTTTATGTGCATTTCTTATAATTTTGGAGTTTTGAATAATGCAACACCAAAATTAAGTGGGTTTACTTGTTTCAAGAATGTTTACAGTCAAAAGATTAAAACTTTGTGCGCATTTCCAAAAAAAATTGATTTTTGAATAATGCAACACCACAACATAGGTGATTTTACTTGTTTCGAGCATGTTTACAATCAAAAGATTCAAATTTTATGTGTGTTTCCTATAATTTTTGAGTTTTGAATAATGCAACACCAAACGTAGTCATTTTTACTTGTTTAGAGCATGTTTACAATCAAAATATTTAAACTTTATGTGCATTTCCTATAATTTTTGAGTTTTGAATAATATAACACCAAAACTTAGGCAATTTTACTCATTTTGAGCATGTTTACAATCAAAATATTCAAAATTTATGCATGTTTCCTATAATTTTTGAGTTTTGAATAATGCCTCACCAAAAGTTAGGTAGTTTTACTTGTTTCAAGCATGTTTAGAGTCAAAAGATTCAAATTTTATGTGAGTTTCCTATAATTTTTGAGTTTTGAATATTTCTACACCAAAACTTAAGTAGTTTTACTCATTTAGAGTATGTTTACAATCAAAAGATTCAAACTTTATGTGTGTTTCCTATCATTTTTGAGTTTCGAATAATGCAACACCAAAACTTAAGTGATTTTACTCATTTCAAGCATGCTTATAATAAAAAGATTTAAAGTTTATGCATGTTTCCTATAATTTTTGAGTTTTGAATAATGCAACACTAAAACTTAAGTAGTTTTACTCATTTCAAGCATGTCTACAATAAAAATATTGAAACTTTATGCATTTTTGCTATAACTTTTGATTTCTGAATTATGCATCACTAAAACTTATGCAATTTTACACATTTTGAGCATGTTTAGAATCACGAGATTGGGTGTTTCCTATAAGTTTTGAGTTTTGATTTGTGAATTATGCATCCCTGAAACTTAAGCAATTTTACTCATTTTTAGCATCTTTAGAATCAAAAGATTTAAAATTTATGTGCATTTCCTATAATTTTTGAGTTTGAATAATGTAACACCAAATCTTTAGCGGTTTTATATGTTTCGAGCATGTTTAGAATCAAAAGATTCAAACTTTACGTGTTTCCTATAATGTTTGAGTTTTGAATAATGCAACACCAAACTTAAGTAGTTTTACTCATTGTGAGCAAGTTTAAAATTAAAAGATTTAAACTTTATGTGCATTTCCTATATTTTTTGTGTTTTGAATAATGCATCACCAAAACTTAAGTTGTTTTACTCATTTTGAGCATGTTTAGAATCAAAAGATTCAAACTTTATGCATGTTTCCTAAAATTTCTGAGTTTTGAAAATTGTAACATCAAAACTTAAGTGGTTTTACTCATTTTGATCATGTTTAGAATCAAAAGATTCAAACTTTATGCATGTTTCATATAATTTTTGAGATTTGAATAATGCAACACCAAAACTTAAGTTGTTTTACTCATTTCAAACATGTTTAAATTTAAAATATTAAAATTTTATGCACTTTTCCTATATTTTTTTAGTTTTGAATAATGCAACACCAAAACCTAAGTCATTTCAAGTATGTTTACAATCAAAATATTTAGAATTTATGCGTATTTCCTATAATTTTTGAGTTTTGTATAATGCAACACCAAAACTTAAGCAATTTTACTTGTTTTGAGTATGTTTACAATCAAAAGATTCAAAATTTATGAAGGTTTGCTATAATTTTGAGTTTTGTATAATGCAACACCAAAACATAATTGATTTTACTCATTTTGAACATGTTTAGAATTAAAAAACTCAAACTTTATGCCATTTTCTATAATTTTTAAGTTTTGAATAATGTAACACTAAAACTTAAGCTATTTTACTCATTTTGAGCATGTTTACAATCAAAAGATTCAAACTTTATGTGCATTTCCTATAATTTTTGAGTTTTGAATAATGCAACACCAAAATTTAAGTGGTTTACTTCTTTTAAGAATGTTTAGAATAAAAAGATTCAAACCTTATGCATGTTTCTTATAATTTAGGAGTTTTGAATAATGCAATACAAAAACTTAAGTTGTTTTACTTGTTTTGAGCATGTTTATAACCAAAAAAATCAAATGTTATTCATGTTTCCTATAATTTTAGAGTTTTAAATAATGAAACACCAAAACATAAGTAGTTTTACCCATTTTGAGAAGGATTAGAATCTAAAGATTAAAAAAAAATGTATTTCCTATAATTTTTGAGTTTTGAATAATGCAATACCAAAACTTAAGTGGTTTTACTCATTTTGATAATGTATGAATCAAAAGATTCAGACTTTATACAGGTTTACTATAATTTTTGAATTTGTTATATTGCAACACCAAAACTTAAGTGGTTTACTCATTTAAAGCATGTTTACAATCAAAAGATTCCAATTTTATGCAAGTTTCCTATAATTTTTTAGTTTTGTATAATGCAACACCAAAACCTAAGCAATTTTACTCATTTCGAGAATGTTTATAAATTAAAAATTCAAACTTTATGCACATGTCCTATAATTTTTTCATTTGTAATAATGCAACAACAAAACATAAGTGGTTTTACTTGTATTGAGCGTGTTTATAATAAAAATATTAAAACTATATGCATGTTTTTGAGTTTTGAATAATGTAACACTAAAACTTAGGAGGTTTTACTCGTTATAATCATGTTTATAATTAAAAGATTCAAACATCATATGTGCTTCATATAATTTTTGAGTTTTGAATAATGAAATACCAAAACATCAATAATTTTACTTATTTCAAGCATCTTTACAATAAAAAATTCAAATATTATGCATATTTCCAATAGTTTTTTTAGTTTTGAATAATACAACACCAAACTTAGGTACTTTTACTCATTATGAGCATGTTTACAATCAAAAGATTCAAAATTTATTTACAGTTCCTAATTTTTTGAAATTTGAATAATACAACACTAAAACTTCAGTGGTTTTACTCATTTTAAACATGTTTAGAATCAAAATATTCAAACATTATGTGTGTTTCCTATAATTTTTGAGTTTTGAATAATTCAAAACTAAAACTTAAGTGATTTTTCTCATTCAGAGCATGCTTAGAATCAAAAGTTTCAAACTTTATGTGGGTTTCCTATAATTTTTAGGTTTTGAATAATGCAACACCAAAACTTAGGTGGTTTTACTCTTTTTGAGCATGTTTAGAATGAAAAGTCTAAAAATTTATACACGTTTCCTACAATTTTTGAATTTTAAATAATGAAACACTAAAACTTAGATGGTTTTACTCATTCCAAGATTGTTTACAATCAAAAGATTCAAACTTTATACATGTTTTCTATAATTTTTGAGTTTTGAATAATGCAACACCAAAACAAAGGTGGTTTTACTTGTTTCACCCATGTTTACATTAAAAATATTCAAACCTTATCTGTGTTTCCTATAATTTTTTAAGTTTATACAATACAATACAAATCTTAAGTAATTTTACTCATTTCAAGCAAGTTTAAAATCAAAATATTCAAATTTTACGTGTGTTTTCTATAATTTTTGAGTTTTGAATAATCTAACACCAAAACATATGTGGTTTTACTCATTTTGAGCATGTTTATAATTAAAAGATTCAAACTTTATGTGATTTTCTTTTAATTTTGAGTTTTGAGCATTACAACACCAAAACATAAGTAGTTTTACTCGTTTCGAGCATATTTAGAATTAAAAGATTTAAAATTTATGTGGGTTTCCTATAATTTTTGAGTTTTGAATAATGTAACACCAAAACTTAAGTGGTTTTACTCATTTTGATCATGTTTAGAATAAAAAGATTCAAACTTTATGTGCATTTCAAATTTTTTTTGAGTTTTGAATAATGCAACACCAAAACTAAGGTGGTTTTACTTATTTTGAGCATGTTTACAATCAAAAGAACCAAACTTTATACACATTTCCTATAATTTTTGAGTTTTGAATAATGCTACATGAAATCTTAGGTGGTTTTACTCATTTTGAACATGTTTACAATCAAAAGATTCAAATGCTATGCACGTTTCGTATAATTTTTGAGTTTTGAGTAATGCAACACCAAAACATAGGTAGTTTAACTCATTTTGAGCATGTTTGAAATCAAAAGATTCAAAATTTATGTGCATTTCCTATAAATTTTGAGTTTTGAATAATGCAACTTAAAAACATATGCAATTTTACTCTTTTTGAGCATGTCTACAATCAAAAGATTCAAATTTTATGTGCATTTCCTATAATTTTTGAGTTGTGAATAATGCAAAACCAAATCTTATGTGGTTTTACTCATTTTGAGCATGTTTATAATCAAAATATTCAAACGTTATGCACAGTTCATATAATTTTTGAGTTTTGAATAATGCGACACTAAAACCTAATCTGTTTAGCTCATTTTGAGAATGTTTAAAATCAAAAGATTTGAACTTTATATGTGTTTCCAATAATTTTTTAGTGTTGAATAATGCAACACCAAAACCTATGTGGTTTAACTCATTTCGAGTACGTTTATAATTATTCAAATTTTGTGCACGTCTCCTATAATTTTTGAGTTTTGAATAATGTAACACCAAAACTTAAGCGGTTTTACTCATTTTGAACATGTGTGAAATTAAAAGATTTAAAGTTTATCCATATTTCATATAATTTTTTAGTTTTGAATAATACAACACCAAAACGTAAGTCATTTTACTCATTTCAAGCATGTTTAAAATTAAAATATACAAATTTTATGCATGTTTTCTATAATTTTTGAGTTTTTAATAATGTAACACTAAAAGTTATGCAGTTTTACTCATTTCAAGCATTTTTTAAAATAAAAAGATTCAAACTTTATGTGCATTTCCTATTATTTTTGAGTTTTGAATAATGCACCAAAATGTAAGCAATTTTACTCATTTCGAGCATGTTTAGAATAAAAAGATTCAAACTTTATGCATGTTTCCTATAATTTTTGAATTTTGAATAATGCAACACCAAACCCTAAATAAATTTACTCATTTCGAGCATGTTTAGAATCAAAATATTTAAACTTTATGCGTCTTTCCTAATATTTTTTAGTTTTACATAATACAACACCAAAAACTTAAGCAGTCCTACTTATTTCAAGCATGTTTATAATTGAAATATTCAAACTTTATGCATATTTCCTATAATTTTTGAGTTTTGAGTAATGCCACGCCAATACTTAAGTGGTTTTACTCATTTTGAGTAGGTCTAGAATCAAAATATTGGAACTTTATGCATGTTTCCTATAATTTTTTGGTTTTGAATATTACAACACCAAAACTTAAGCGGTTTTACTTATTTTCAGCATGTTTAGAATCAAAATGTTCAAACCTTATGTGCATTTCCTATAATTTTTGAGTTTTGAATAATACAACACCAAAATTTAAGTATTTTTACTCATTTCAAGTATGTTTACAATCAAAAGATTCAAACGTTATGTGTGTTTCCTATAATTTTTGAGTTTTGTAAAATGCAATACCAAAACTTAAGTGGTTTTGCTCATTTCAAATATGTTTAGAATCAAAAGATTCAAACTTTATGTGGGTTTCCTATAATTTTTGAGTTTGTCCAATGCAACACCAAAACATAAGTAATTTTACTCATTTTGAGCATGTTTACAATCAAAAGATTAAAAATTTATGTACATTTACTATAATTCTTATGTTTGTAAAAATGTAACACCAAAACTTAGATAGGTTTTCTGATTTCAAACATGTTTACAATTAAAAAAATTAAACTATATGTGCGTTTCCTATAATTTTTGAGTTTTGAATAATGTAACACCAAAACTTAGGTAGTTTTACTCATTTCAAGCATGTTTACCATCAAAAGATTCAAACATTATGCACATTTCTTATAATTTTTGTGTTTTGAATAATGCAACAACAAAACATAGGTAGTTTTACTCTTTTTAAGCATGTTTACAATCAAATGAATCAAATATTTTATGTGTTTCATATAATTTTTGAGTTTTAAATAATGCAATATCAAACATAGGTGGTTTAACTTGTTTTGAGCATGTTTAGAATCAAAAGATTCAAACTTTATTCATGTTTCTTATAATTTTTAAGTTTTGAATAATGCAACACCAAAACGTAAGTGGTTTTACTTATTTTGAGCATGTTTAGAATCAAAAGATTCAAACTTTATGTAGGTTTCCTATAATTTCTTAGTTTTGAACAATACAACACCAAAACTTAAGTGGTATTATAAACATGGTTAGAATGAAAAGATACAAAATTTATACGGATTATAATTGAAATGAGTATTATAAAATTTATACGGTTTATAATTGAAATATTCAAACTTGATCATAGGTGGTTTTACTCATTTTTGAGCATTTTTATGATCAAAATATTCAAACATTATGCACATTTCCTATATTTTTTGAGTTTTGAATAATGCAACACCAAAACTTAAGTTATTTGAGTCATTTTAAGCATGTTTAGAATCAAAAGATTGAAACTTTATGCATGTTTCCTATAATTTTTTAGTTTTGTAAAATGCAACACCAAAACTTAAGCAGTTTTACTGGTTTTTAGGATGTTTAGGATTAAAATATTTAAACTTTATGCAAGTTTCCTATAATTTTTGATTTTTTTACAATGTAACACAAAACTTAAGTAATTTTGCTCATTTTCTACATATTTACAATCAAAATATTCAAACTATTATATGTTTTCTATAATTTTTGGGTGTTGAATAATGAAACACCAAAACTTAGGTGGTTCTACTCATTTTGAAGAAGTTTACAATCAAAATATTCAAAAATTAGGTGTGTTTTCTATACTTCTTTGTGTTCTATATATTGCAACACCAAAACATAGGTGGTTTTACTTGTTTCGAGCATGCTTACAATCAAGAGATTTAAATAGTTTGCACATTTTCTTTAAATTTTGAGTTTTGAATAATACAACATCAAACGTAGGTGGTTTTACTCATTTTGAGAATGTTTAGAATCAAAAGACTCAATCTTCATGCATGTTTCTTATTATTTTCGAATTTTGAATAATGCAACACCAAAACTTAAGCAATTGTACTCATTTTGAGCATGTTTAAAATCAAAAGAATCAAACTTTATGTGGGTTTCCTATAATCTTTGAGTTTTGAAAAATGCAACACCAAAACTCACGCGATTTTACTCATTTCAAGCATGTTTAAAATAAAAAGATTTAAACTTTATGCATGTTTCTTATCATTTTTGAGTTTGAATAATCCAACACCCAAACATATTTGGTTTTACTCATTTTGAGCATCTTTACAATCATAAAATTCAAATATTATGCATGTTTCCTATAATTTTTGAGTTTTAAAACATGCAACACCAAACTTAGGCAATTTTACTCTTTTTAAGCATGTTTACAATCAAAAGATTCAAACACTATCCATGTTTCCTATAACTTTTTATTTTTGCATAATGCAACACCAAAACATAGGTGGTTTTACTCATTTTATGCAAGTTTAGAATCAAAAGATTCAAACTTTATGTGTGGTTTCTATATTTTTTGAGTTTTGAATAATGAAACACCAAAACATATGTGGTTTTACTCATTTTGAGCATGCTTACAATTGAAAGATTTAAACTTTATGTGGGTTTTCTATAATTTTGGAGTTTTGAATAATACAACACCAAAACATAAGTGGTTTTCCTCATTTCGAGCATGTTTAGAATCAAAATATTTAAACTTTATGTGGGTTTACTATAACTTTTGAGTTTTGAATAATATGACACCCAAACTTAGTGGTTTTACTCTTTTTGAGCATATTTGGAATCAAAAGATTCAAACTTTATGTGCATTTCTTATAATTTTTGAGTTTTGAATAATGTAATAGAAAAACTATGGTGGTTTTACTCATCTGGAGCATGTTTAAAATCAAAATATTCAAAATTTATGCTCATTTCCTATAATTTTTGAGTTTTGAATAATGACACACCAAATCTTAGGTAGTTTTACTCATTCAAATATGTTTACAATCAAAAGATTCAAACTTTATGAACATTTCCTATAATTTTTGAGTTTTAAATAATGCAACACCAAAACATAGGTGGTTTAACTCATTTTGAGCATATTTAAAATCAAAAGATTTAAACTTTATGTGTATTTCCTATAATTTATGAGTTTTGAATAATATAACTCCAAAACATAGGTGCTTTTACTCATTTCAGGCATGTTTACAATCAAAAGATTCAAACTTTATGTCCATTTCCTATAATTTTTGAGTTTTGAATAATGCAACACCAAAACATAGGTGGTTTTGCTCATTTCAAACATGTTTACAATAAAAAGATTCAAACTTTATGTGTGTTTCATATAATTTTTGAATTTTAAATGATGCAACACCAAAACATAAGTGGTTTAACTCATTTTCAGAAAGTTTAAAAACAAGAGATTTGAACTTATGCATGGTTTCTATAATTTTTTAGTGTTGAATAATGTAACACCAAAAATTATATGGTTTAAGTTGTTTTGAGTATGTTTATTATTAAAAGATTTAAAATGTGTGCATGTTTCCTATAATTTTTGAGTTTTGAATAATGTAACACCAAAACATAAGTGGATTTACTCATTAGGATCATGTTTGCAATTATAAGATTCAAACATTGTGTGCATTTCCTATAATTTTTGAGTTTTGAATAATGCAACACCAAAACTTAAGCAGATATACTCATTTTAAGTATGTTTAAAATCAAAAGATTCAAATTTTATGCACATTTTTTATAATTTTTGAGTATTATATAATGCAACCCTAAAATTTAAGAAGTCTTTCTCATTTAAATCATGGTTAGAATAAAAATATTCAAACTTTATGTGTATTTCTTTTAATTTTTTAGTTTTGAATTATGCAACACCAAAACATAAGCAGTTTTACTTGTTTTGAGCATGTTTAGAATCAAAAGATTAAAATTTTATCCATGTTTCTTATAAGTTTCAAATTCTAAATAATGCAACACAAAAACTTAAGTAGTTTTACTCATTTTGAGCATGTTTACAATCAAAAGGTTCAAAATTTATGCATGTTTTCTAATATTTTTGAGTTTTGAATAATGCAACACTAAAACTTAAGTGGTTTCACTCATTTTGAGCTTGTTTAGAATTAAGAGATTCAAACATTATACATGTTTCCTAATATTTTTTAGTTTCAAATAATGAAACACCAAAACTTAAGTGGTTTTTCTCATTTTGAGCATGTTTAGAATCAAAAGATTCAAACTTTATGTAGGTTTCCTATAATTTTTGAGTTTTGAGTAATGCCACACCAAAACCTAAGAGGTTTTATTCATTTCAAGCATGTTTGAAATCAAAAGATTCAGACTTTATGCATGTTTCCTATCATTTTTGAGTTTTGAATAATGTAACACTAAAAATTAAGTAGTTTTACTTATTTTGATCGTGTTTAGAATCAAAAGATTTAAAAATTATGTGTATTTCCTATTATTTTTGAATTTTGAATAGTGAAACATAAAAATTTAATCAATTTTACTCATTTCAAGCATGTTTACAATTAAAAGATTCAAACCTTATGTGTGTTTCAAATTTTTTTTGAGTTTTATACAATGCAACACTATAACTTAAGTGGTTTTGATCATTTCAAGCATGTTTAGAATAAAAAGATTGAAACTTTATGTGTGTTTCCTATAATTTTTGAGTTTTTTACAATGAAACATCAAAACTTAAAATGTTTCACTCATTTTGAGAATGTTTACAATCAAAAGATTCAAACTTTATGCACATTTCCTATAATTCTTGAGTTTGTCATAATGTAAAACCAAAACATACATGGTTTTTCTCATTTTGAGCATGTTTACAATCAAAAGATTCAAAATATATGTGTGTTTCCTATAATTTTTGAGTTTTGAATAATGCAACACCTAAACTTAGGTAGTTTTACTCATTACAAGCATGTTTATTATAGAGTTAAAATTCTATGTTTTTTGTTTTATACCTTTAAGACACACACATATTATTTATCTAGGTATATAGGCATCTAAGTAACATTTTGGGTCATATTAATTCATATTGCTAAAGATATATCTTTTATTTAAAGCCTTAAAAAATCTTTAAGACCCTAATGCTAGAAAATGGTAGCCACTTATCACTTTGGTTCTCTTAAAAGTGAAAGTGAGTATAAAAAATAATCCATTGAGTGTGAGCCTACCTTGAAGATAAATGATGATTCACCTTGAGACAAAGGGGCATCAGAGAGAATCAATGGCTCAATTTGGATTAATAGATCCAATGGTGAAAAATATCCTAAAGTTGTAAAGGTTAAAAAGTCTAAGTAAAATAATGAGGGAAAAGATTTATAGACTCAAATAAATGTGGACAATGCCACTTGTCACTCTGATGCTCTTCAAAGGGAAAGTGAGTATGAAAAATACTCTATCGAGTGCAAAGCCAACATGTGTCAACACAATGGGTCCCAGAGCCCAAAAGAGCTAAGAAAGGTAAAGAGTTTATGGAATGAATGGGAAAGAAGAGTTAAGTAATTAATAGCTATGAAAGCCTCCACATATCCATAATTTAAGAAACTATAGGTAAAAGACAAATAGGAACAATAGTTGAAATAAAATGAAAGAGATAGTTAGTATAAATAATGGAATCAAGCTCCAAGTTGTTTAGTTATAATGACATGTAAGTTTTATATCTAGAGTTTATGAATAGGCAATTTGAATCTGAGTAAGTCATAGTGGCCCACAATGGATATTTTGGGCTATAAGTAGTGAATCAAGGAGGAAGATCAAAAAAAATGAGAGAGGAGAGATCACTAGAGATTCATCTAGATTAATAGAAATTTTAGAAGCTAGCTTTTAAAGCATTTTATATTGCCTTAAAATGTGCCTCTCATGAGGGATAAAACATTGTATTTTATGCACTTTGCCTTATGTAATTTTTTATCCTATCAAACTTTGAAGAGAGAGTGGTTTTCTATGAAATCATAGTATATTTCTCATTCTTGCTTCTCATTTTCTATTATGATCCTTTTTTAGCTTTACATAAACACTAAGATTGTTAATCATGCTATATGCTCTTTGATTCCATCAGTGAATGTTGTTTAAAATATTACTGTGTTGTTAGGATAGATGAGAATTCAAGTTATCTTTTTGGTTATGAACCTTTAATTTGGTCTATAGTCTATGCTAAAATTATTAATCATGATTTATGCTCCTTAATATTTTTAATAATTTTTTTTAGTACTAATTATTGTATTTTTTGGTAGAGGAATACCATCTTGGTACATCACCTTAGTGGCTTAAGTATTTCTTTTATGCATCATTTATTTCCCCTTTACATAAAACCCCAAAGAGAAGAGCTATCTTATTTAAAATTTGGAGTTCATTTCAAGGGTCAAATCTCACATCTTTGAAACTTCCCACAACTTTGGTGATTAGTTGTAAAATTAAGCATCAATAGTTTTCTTGGCACAACTAGTGGGGCAAAGTCTAACTAAAAGTGTATGAGAAAACATCCTTCAAGAGGTAGGCCAAATATAAGATCTCAATATACTATAAATATGGGACTCTTAATACCACCATTAGTAACTACCTCAATAAGAAGGTTAACTTAGCAAAATACACTAGGATGTCAAATGCCCATTTAGGCTCTACCTAGGAATTTTGTCAATTGGAATGGTGGAAGCCCCCTTATCCTACCAACACCACCTGATACATGGGAACCTATTATAGCTAATGCTCTAAAATCATTACCTAAATTTATTAGAGAGGAATTCAAGACTTTATCATAACATCTTCAAGATGTGGCTGATGTATGCACTATCCACTTTATCACATAATAGAATGTAACCTTGATATTACTTGCTACCTCTCTAAAAAGAAGGATT
Source organism: Torreya grandis (assembly GCA_037957365.1). Taxonomy (NCBI): domain Eukaryota; kingdom Viridiplantae; phylum Streptophyta; class Pinopsida; order Cupressales; family Taxaceae; genus Torreya; species Torreya grandis. The sequence continues at coordinate 847,877 of JARHVA010005719.1, forward strand.
ATTGATTAGTATAGATAGTTAGCACCAAATTATATTATAAATTGGGATCAATTAGGAACTACATTATATGATATATTCAATTAAAAAGGGGATAGATCATCCCTCCTACAATAATTAATCACTATTAAGAGAGATCCTTAAGAAGAAATGATTGATTTTAACTCTAGATTTTAGAAGACATGGCTTATAATCCTAATCTCAGCTAAACCACCTATATGTATGGTAAATATTTTCTATCTTAAGGCTTTTAATTTTTATATCTCAGTCATGATCTAATCACTAGGAGGGTAGACCCTTCTCAATGCTTATGACCTTACTATAAGAGTAAAAAATAACTTGATAGGTGCTAAAAAATTACCCCCAAGGCCTCTTATGCCTATGTTTCCTAAAATATAACTCCCTATTCAAGATAATGTTCCTCTCACTTCTCAGGTTAATACTTCCCTATACACCTTTCCTTCATCTCAAGGGGCATCAGCCATAGTTCCATCTTCTTCCCCATCAGAAATGAATGATGTCAAGAACATCCTTAGAACCTTTTCTAATGAAATTTTCAATCTTAAGAGGAGCCAAAATTTATATCAATGACCTCCTTACCAAGGATTTTAAGGTAATAGGCCTTCATATCAGCAAAACCAATATCAAGGGACTCAAAGAATAGATCCATCACAACCATCCAATCAGATCATCCCTATACTTGCACCATTTCAGATAGTCCCACCAAGCTCAACGAGAGAACTATTCCTTAGCCAAAACAACATGGTGCAAGAGAAAAATTCATGGTGTTTTCCTTGTAATTACTATCACATTCCAAGTTATTACCCCATGGGAAATTTATAATAAATAATAGATGAACAAAGAAGGATGGGAAATTAGGAACTAGCTCATCAAGACCATATCAATCACTTGGATTTTAGAATGTTGTCATGGTGGATTATATGCAAGGAATGTCATTGGAAATATATATATATATATATATATATATATATATTACCCTTAATCATGATTTGTTCTCATGGATCAAATGTGAATAATCTATGTTCATTAATGAGGCATCTACCTCTAAGAATATGGTTTAGTTTGATTATTTTACATGGTCAAAGAAGAGAATGGTAGAATATGTTTTTCCTACTATTAATACTAAATCAAGAAAGGTGCCATTAGCTCTAGTTAATTAGGTCCCTATGATAATATAATAAATTATAATGTCTAGATATAATCAAGGAATATCTAATGTAGCAGTTGAAAGGATAAGGTATCCATAATACTCTAAGGTATAGCCACCCAGACAAATTAATGTGGTAGAAAAACTGAAGAAAGTTCCTACTAATGTCTCATTATGGGATATGTTGGCCATTATTGAATAAAAGGAACTATTGAAAGAAGCACTAAAGGATAAAACTAAGCCAAATTCTAGTTTGACAAAGGAAACTCCACAAGTAGAGGTGAAGAGCAACTAAAAAAATCCTAGCCATAACAACCATCAGCCTTGGTGAATGCCAAAAAAGAGGTAGATAAATTTAAACCTAACTCTTTCTATATGACTCTTATAGTGGGTAAGAAATTGCTTCATTATTTTATGATAGACTTAGGTGTAATTAATATGGTCATGCCTAAGTTAATATCTAATGCCCTAAAGATTAAGTATGAACCACTAACCAAAGGATTCATGTATCTTGATGGGAAATTAGTAAAAACCATAGGGACAATTAGAGGGCTTCCATTATAGTTTTATTCTTGCCCAAACATAACTATTTTTTAGGATATAGTAGCATAGATATCCCTCCAATTTTTGGTTTATGCTTATCTAGGGACTTTATAGCTAAAATTGGAGGGTACATGTCTCTTGACTAGTCACATCTTATTCTAAGAACCAAGTATGGTTCAAAGATGAAGGTATTATCATAACCTCTCAGGAAGGAGCGTATTATTGATTATGTAAATCAAAGTTTGAAGAATCTAATGCAATGATTACTAGAGAAGAAAGAGTCTATATGAAGTAATGCATGAAGATGATGATAGTCAAAAGGGTGAAAATTATCTCTCAGATATGACACTCAGAGACCCTTTTGGTAATTTTTACTCCAATAGTTTGGGAACTTATATGATTTATGATGAAAATCCTAAGATACCTAGGATTATGATAGAGATGATAAATGAAGAATATAGTCCCATAGATAATTCTTTGATATGGACCCTAAATTTTGATGAGGCAAGAATCAAGAATGGCTCAGGAATAGGCATATGCCTTATCTCTCCAAAAGGGAAAACGATTCTTAAGGCACTACATTTTCAATTTAGATACACTAACAATGAAGCTAAGTATGAATCTCTAGTACATGGCTTAATCCTTGTCCAAAAGGAAGGAATAAATAATTTGAGTCTTTGGTGACTTAGAATTAGTGGTCAAGCAAATCAAGGAAACTACAGCAACAAAGAACAAAAGAATGAGGTCTTACCATCATAGGGTGTGGGAGTTGGTTGAAGGTTTTGATGCCTTTAATATTGAAGTTATCACAAGGTCTCAAAATCCTGAGATAGATAGAATGGCTCAAATTGGATCCCATTTTGATCCAACTAAAGATCTACTGGTTAACAATGAATTAATCAAATTGGTCATACGTCCCTTCATTCCTAATAATGTAGATAATTGGCAAGTGTTTGAGAGTGATCTTCAAATTATTCTATTTTTATAGAAATCAAGAGAATTTTCTAACCAATTGTAGCCTAAGATTAAAGAGGCATATGGTGGCTATATAATTCAACTAAGGCCCAACAAGCTTCTAAGGGGATTGATAACCCTTGAGAATTTATTTAATCCTGATGATGCAAACTTGGCCAAAATAAAGTTCATAGTAATTAAAGAAGATTATTTAGAACTCGAGAGAAAGCTAAAAGTAGGTAAGACTACCACTCAAAAAGAAAAAGACAAACTGATATCTTTGTTTAATAAGTATAATAAGGTGATAACATGGACTTATGAAGACCTTCATGGCTATAAAAAAGAAATTATCTAGCATACTATCAACCTAATAAAAGGATCAAATATTGTCCACCAAAATCAAATACTAGTGAATCCAAGAATCAAATCTCTCATGGTTGAAGAGCTCAAGAGGTTATTAGAGTCCAAGATTATCTTTCCCATCAAACATTCCACATGGGTCTCTAACTTGGTCCCACTAAGGAAATAAAATGGAGAAATTAGACTCTATGTAGATTTCAAGGATCTAAATAAAGCTTCCCTTAAAGATCATTACCCCTACCTTCAATGGAACAAATTCTATAGACAGTAGCTGGGGTAGAGAGATTCTCCTTATTGGATGGCTTCTCAAGCTATAATAAAATATGGTTAACAAAAGAAGATCAACACAAGACCATTTTCACAACAAAGTGGGGAACTTTTGATTATGCAAAAATGCCATTCAGACTCCCCAACGTAGGGGCCATATTTTAATGAGTAATGGACATTACTTTTGGGGAGTTAATAAATAAAATGATTTTGATTTACCTAGATGACCTCACTGTCTTCACCAAGTCTATCAAGGATCATTTTGATCAATTGGAGGCCATCTTTTAAAAATTCCAAGAGTTTGGGATATCTCTAAATCCTAAAAAATGTGTATTCAGAGTACCTCAAGGTAAGATACTCGGCCACATTGTTTCAAAAGAAGGGATCACCATAGACCTAGATAGAGTTAAGGTAATATCAAACCTATCAAAGCCAATAAATAAGAAACCAATACAATCTTTCCTTGGGAAAATTAATTTTTTAAATAGATTCATCTTAGATTTTGATGAAATGGTTAGAACCATCACTCTAATGTTAAAAAAGAATCTTACTTTAAAATAGATGAGTGAAGGCCTACAAGATTTTGAAAATATTAAAAGGGCAATTGTATCTACCCCAGTATTATGCAATCTAGATTTCTCCAAGGATTTCATCATGTATGTTTATGGAGGAGAGCATAGTATAATAGTAGTGCTGACACAAAAGAACATGGAACAAGAAGGAGAGCATCTAATTGCCTTATTCTCAAGGACTCTTTGAGATTATGAATCTAGGTATAATTTTTTTGAAAAGAATGCTTATGATATTTTAAAAGGTTTAAAGAAATTTAGACACTTAGTAATAAGTAACAAGACTATAGTATTGGTGGCTCACCCAAGTGTTATAGAATATATTATAGAAGGGGAAATAACTGAAAAAAGAGCCAATTAGATAACCAAAATATTAGAGTATGATATTAAAGTTAAGCCTACCAAGATAATAAGAGGAAGGGTTCTTTGTCAATACATTGCCCAAGATTCAATAGCCTTATCAAAGGAAGAATCTATTATAGAAACCATGTTACGGATACAAGAGAATAAAATAGACTCTTGGGTCACTGACATAATTCATTTTATGAATCCTGATCAATATCCAAGACAATTGTCTCCTAAAAGGAGAAAATACTACCAATAACAAGGATCAAGTTTTATTCTAATATAAAATTTCCTTTTTAAAAGGAATTTTAATGGAATCTTGCTCAGGAATATTGAAAGCAAGGAAATTAAGAGGATCTTGAATGAGTTGCATTATAGAGCATCTGGAGGACATTTTTCAGTGAGAACTATTGTTGTCAAGATAGTCCAAGCAAGGTATTTTTGGCCTATAATGTTTTTTGATTTCCCTGATATGGTTAGTAAGTGTCAATATTGCCAATTTTACATAGGTAAGAGTAGAAATGTAGCCTTGCCACTCAGTCTAATAATTGTTGATGAACCTTTTGCTTAATGGGGCCTAGATTTCATTAGGATGATTAATCTAGTCTCAAGTATAGGGCATAAATGGATTCTTACTACCACTAATTATTTTACAATATGGAGTGAGGAAGTTCCTTTAAAAGAGGCCACAAAAAAAATGATCGTAGATCTCTTATGAGAGATTGCCACCAGGTTTGGACCTCCTTGCACTATCATATCTAACAATGATATGGCATTCCCTAGGGCAAAGGTATCTGATTTTGTGCTAAAGAATGGTATATATTTTAAGACTTCTTCAATTAATTATCCATAAGGAAATGGTTTGGTAGAATCTACCAATAAGAATCTGATTAGACTCATCAATAGAATGGGTGATGCTCATAAGAGAGGATGGCATGAACATCTAAAAGTAGCCTTATGGGTAGACTGAATTACACCCAAACAGGTGATTAAGACTTCACCATATGAGCTGATATATGGAATGAGTGTATTAATGCCCATTTCAAATGAAATTATAGCCTTATAATTAATAAAGCATCTAGAAATGAAAGAAAATAATCCAATGCAAGTCAGACCTGCAAAATTATTAGAATTCTAGGAAAAGAGATAATCAACTCATGACTCAATGATAAATTGCTAGCAAGTAATCAAGATCTAGTTTGATCAAAAGACATATGAACCTAAGTTTAATATTAGGAGTTGGGTTTTAGAGTGGGATTCAAGGGCTACCAAGCTCAATAATCATGATAAGTTTGACTCTTTATGGATATGTCCTTTCAAAATCATTGCATGCAAGAAGAACAAAACTTATGAGTCAGAGGCTCAAGAAGGTGAGGCATTATAGATTCTTGTTAATGGAATATTTTTGAAACTCTTCACATAAGAATTTTGACCTTGTATATAGTTAGATTAGTTTCCCTTTCTATTTTCTTGTTTTGAGGTTATTCGCCTACCTCTTTTTAAATAAGTGTTTTTTGAACACCTGTCATTCATAGAGGCTCTCCAAAATTTTCATATGATCTTTTCACATATGACCATTTCAAAAATATACCTATCTAATGGATTTCTTAGGGTCTTTAATGTTAATTTTTAAAAATTTGAATTAAGGATCTCAAAGATTTGATAATCGGTGCCTTAGAGCCTTGAATTGAGAGTCTTTTAATGAGACATGACTAATTCATTAAGGAGAGTCATTAATACGTTCATGGGAGCAACAAAATTAAAGGGGAGATTTGAGTTTCATTTTCTTCACCATCAATAAATGAGTTTATTTAGAGTCAAGCAAAGAGTTAGCATTTGAGTCTAACCAAGGAAAATAATTGAGCCAAGGAATAGTAAGGAAAGCACTACAGCCTAGAGTCTCAGTCAAAATGGTAACCATATCAACACCATCAAATTCATAATCCTTATCTCCTACACAACCCAAGTCAACATACCCGAGAACCAGAGAAGTGAACAAAGGTATTTTCCAAGACTCTTCCCTCATCCTCAATTATGCAGATCAGATTTATGATCCTATTTGATGAAGAAGAATAAGACCCTTAGGGAGGTGGCACATGAAAAAATGTTGATTCAAACCAAGCCTAAAATTTTTGGTATGAGGGTTTGGACCTTAGATTTATCCCAATATATGGTGCCAATAGTGCACCTATACCCTAAATTGGTGGACTTATGCATGCAAAATTATAATTTTACAAACTCGATAATTCAAAAGGGATGGATTAGGGTTGTAATCAATCCCCAAAATATTTATGACATGTTGGGTTTACAACATGATCCTTCCCCCAGCTTTTATGAAATGACTCAACTAAGGCATGTTTGGTCTCAATTCTACTAGAAAAAAGCATTCTTGAATAAGGAGCCATGTCTTGCAGACAATAATACTATGTCTCCTTTTCCCTTGGGCATGTTGATAGTAGAGTCATAAGAGGCATGTTCAATACTCACCTTCATCTTTGGGGAGGACCATGATAGAATGGTACATGACTAGTAACTAGTGGCTCTTTTCTGTGGTTCTTTTATGAATGAGGACCATGTCTAAAACATAAGTATATAAATTTGATTTCATGGAGCACATTACCTATACTATGAGCCAACATCTAGTAAATTTTAGAGTACACCCTATTTTTAGGTATTCCTCATACCTATTTCATCTCATTTTATACCAAAATACCCAATTATTTTAGCATCATATAAGTTTGACCCTATGGGACTTAGAGGTAACAAACCCTTAGAAAATTATCCCCATATCCACATAGACTCATGTGTTGTCAGAGTCATTGAATGTTTATGAGTTTGTTGAGTACTCTATGGTACCACTAGTAGGGGATCTAGATTTAAGGGGTATAAATAATAGAATGAATGACTCAATTAGGTGCATCTTTTTTGATGCTCATCACCCTTGTGATTTATTTTTTAGAGCCCATCATTTTTTCATTAGAGTTCATGGTTTTGGGGAAGAATATTTTATGCTTCCAAAAGTTTTGACTAGTAAAATAGTAGGTTTGGAAGTGACCCGATAGTTAGTGGTTATTGATTCTGAGTATGGAGTAGGGAAAAATAAAATTTTCTTCCATGACATCTTGTTAACCAAGGGTGGTGCTACTATTGTGAAGAGGCAGGCAGAGTTTATTCTGATGAGGAAACTAGCTGCATATGGGCTAGTTTTGATTCAAGATCCATGAAAATACAACCCTAATGGTTTTATGACTTCTTGGCTTACCAAAAGTAAATTCCATGCTTATTTTAAGCATGAGAGTAGGAAATTATTCAAGGATATGAGATCCTCGAATAAATATGCACCAGATATATATGTGGAACTATATGACATCCCACTCTCACCATGGAAATATTTTTATCATCCCATTCAAAATTATGACCCAACAAGAGTAATGACTAAGGGTTCAAGATAGGCCTTGGTTAGGGAGGGCTAGAATTAAGAGAAAATAAAATCCCACTTGAAGTATAGGCAAGAAATTAGTGAATTTACTCAAAATTTTGAAGATGTAAAAATAGATGAACAATGGGAAAATATGTGGGATGAGGCTCCTATTACTCTGACTTCTATCCTAGATACAAGCAACCTCTTAGAACCACAAAAAGAGACTCTAGAGGTAGGGACATATACAATGGTACACATAAGTAGTCCCTAGCCACCATCTCTTATTGAGTTGGAGAAATAAACCATGGCCAAGCCTACTTCTAAAGTTCCTCAAGCTAAGACCCCATTAAATCCCTCACAGGTAACATCATCCACATAAGAGGTGTTAGACTCATCACAGCTCGTGATAGTCCAAATAGAGAAAGAGGATCTTATGGAGAGCCCTAAGATGAAGAAACAAAGAGTAGAGTCTTAGGAGAGAGATGAAGAAAAAGAGGTAGAGCTTGTGTCATACATGATGCCTCCTTAATCTTCCACTCAAACTATGTTAATGCCACCTCCTTTGCATGGCTTAACATTATCAACCATCTCAGCTATACCATCTCAATCACTAATTCCATCTAGTTCCCCATCCCCTTTCTCTTCCCAATAGTTAAGTTTGCCAACCTTTTCCCCTAGGGTCTTGAAAATCCCATCTCCATCACAAAACCAACCCTAGAAATCAATCACTATGCCTTATGGTTTACCCCATAGGTATCCTTTCACTGGTGGTGTAGTAAACTCTCCCTTAGACTTATGTAGTCAATCAGACATGACAAAGAAGGCCAAGGAGGCAAGGAAGGAGAAATAAAGGTAGAAAAAGGGTAAGGTAGTGGCTATGTAATAAACAAGTTATATTTATGACCATAAACAACATTCCCTCATTGTCACCCATATGGTCCCTAATGTGAATAATCCAATTGAGAAAATGCAACTTGAGGATCATATAATGAGTGTTGTGGCTATGGATTTGACTCAGTTCAAACCCCAAGACAAAGTGGAGCTTATGACTGAAACTATAGCTATGGTCACCATAGACTATCTCAAAGTCTCCAATAAACTAGAGAAGGAAAAATCAAGCTTAATCCAATCCCAAGCCACTATGAGCTACATGATTCAAGAGCTCAAGGCAAAGGATAAAGAGATAACCCAACTCAATAAGGAATTGAAAGGGTCAATATCTAAAGAACTCTTGAAGACTTCATAAGATAAAGCAAAGTCTTTGCAATAGGAACTCAGTATAACCAAGGCCTCTATCAGCTCATTGCAATTGGAGAAGAGTCTCATTGAGAATAAAATTGATGATAAGGAAGCTGAGATCACTCAGCTGTAACAAAAGATAAATGCTACTAAGGCCGAAAAGAGTAACTTATAGGTCAAATGCAAAAACTCTAAAGATGAAATGGTAAGGCTAACTTGGAATTAACCCAATGACCCTAGTTATTTGGAGTGGTAAAAATGGTCAAATGACTCCATATCTCTTATTAGAAGAGAATTTTAGTGGATGTGGTCCATCTTAAGCCTGCACTCAAGTTTATATCTCATGCTCAGACCCTGTGTGCGAAAGTGGATTCCTTTATGGAGAGTATCCTACTTTTAATTGATACCAAGGTACCCAAATCATAGATGTTGATTTAGAAATTATTTGATACATAAGAGGAAATGCTATAGGTAGTTGAGATCAAAGACAGGTGAGTAGCAGTAGGAAGGGTAAGTGAGATTTCGAGCTGCAACAAAGTTGAATCCAAATGCAAGAATCTATTAAATCTTTTGAAAGAAGGGGTCAAAGGAATGAAATGGCATATTGAAAAATTGGTCCAATTAGGACTCCCTTCCCCTTTCCCAAATGATAGCATGGTGTTAATGGAGGACTAGATTCAAAATCTACTAGTCATAAAGCAACATGATCAAATGGTTTTTTAGTCCCTCAGTGATTCTTCAACTATCACTGAGGTGGAAACCATTTTAGTCCCTATTGAAAAATTGGAGTTTCAATTGCACTCAATGGTTCAAAACCTCTAAGTGTTCTCCTACAAGGAAATAATATAGTTAGATAGAGCTTTCCAAGATATACATAAGAGGCAATACCCATTGGAGGTAGAATGGACTAGTTTCTAGGCTACATTGTAGAAGTTTTAAGCTAGCTACAATAGGAAACAATTTTGAGCAAGTTTTGGTTTTGTTTTTGTGGTAGTCCTTCCATGTAGGCACGAAGTCCCTGGAAAGTCACCATTAACTATATATTTAAAATTCTAAATTTTTGATTTTATACCTTTAGGACACACATATATTATTTGGCTAGGTATATAGGTGGCTAAGTAACATTTTGGTTCATATTAATTCATGGGGCTGAAGAGATCTCTTTTTGTTAAAGCCTTGAAAAAACATTAAGACCCTAATGCTAGCGGAGGGCAGCCACTTGTCACTTTGGTGCTATTTGAAGGGAAAGTGAGTATCAAAAAAACTTAATTGAGCATAAGGCTACCACATGGATAAATTATAGTTCACCTTGAGAGAAATGGGCAATGGAGAGAATCAATGGCTCAGTTTGGAGTAATAGATCCAACAGTGAAAAATCTCCAAAAGTCACAAAGGTTAAAAAGTCTAAGTAAAATAATGAGGGAAAAGCTCCGAAGACTCAAATAAATCCAGGCAATGCAAATTGTCACTCTAGTGTTCTTCAAAGGGAAAGTGAGTATGAAAAATACTTCATTGAGCGCAAAGCCAACATGTGTTAGCACAATGGATCCCAAAGCCCATAAGAGCCAAGAAAGCTAAAGAGTTTAAAAAATGAAGGGGAAAGAAGATTCAAGTAATTAATAGCCATAGAAGCCTCCACATGTCCATGCTTTGAGAAACTATGGGTAGAAGACAAATATGAGCAATAGTTGAAACAAAATAAAAGAGATAGTTAGCAGAAATAATGGAATCAAGCTCCAAGTTGTTTAGTTATAACGACATGCAGGTTTCAAATCTAGAATTTGTGGACAGGAAGTTGGAATTTAAGTAAGTTGTAGTGACCCATAATGGATATTTTGGGATATAAGTAGTAGATCAAGGAGGAAGATCAAAAAAAAGGAGAGAGGAGAGATCACTAGAGATTCATCTAGATCATTATAAAATTTAGAAGCTAGTTTTTGAAGCATTTTCTACTGCCTTAATAGGTGCCTCTCCTAAGGGATAAAACATTGTATTTTGTGCACTTTGCCTTATGCACTTTGTTATCCTATCAAACTATGAAGATAGAGTGGTGTTCCATGCAATCATAGTCTATTTCTGATTCTTGCTTCTCATTTTTCCTTATGAGCCTTTGTTAACTTTACATAAACACTAAGATTGTTAATCATGCTATATGCTCTTTAATTTTGTTAGTGAATATTGTTTAAACTAATATTTTGTTGTTTGGATAAATGAGGGTTCATGCTATTTTTTCTATTATGAGCCTTTAATTTGGTCTATAGTCTATGATGGAATTATTAATCTTGCTTTATGCTTCATAATCTTTTTAGTAAATTCTGTTGGTACTAATTACCATGATGTTTGGTAGAGGAGTGCAATTTTGGTGCATCACCTTAGTAGCTTAAGTATTTCTTTTATGCATCGTTTCTTTCCCCTTTACATAAAACCCCAAAGAGGAGAGCCAACTTCTTTAAAATTTGGAGGTCATTTCAAGGGTCAAGTCCCACATCTTTGAAACTTCCCATGACTTTGGTGATTAGTTGAACAATCAAGCATCAACATTTGCCATCAAAAGATTCAAACATTATGCATGTTTCCTATAATTTTGATGTTTTGAATAATAAAACACTAAAACTTCAATAGTTTTACTTGTTTCAAGTATCTTTACAATCAAAAGATTCAAATATTTAATGTCTTTCCTATAATTTTTGAGTTTTGAATAATGAAATATAAAACTTAGGTGGTTTTACGTGTTTTGAGCATGTTTAGAATCTAAAAATTCAAATTTTATGCATATTTCTTATAATTTTTGAGTTTTGAATAATGCAACACCAATACTTAAGTGGTTTTACTCATTTCGAGCATGTTTAGAATCAAAAGATTCAAACTTTATGCGGTTTTCCTACATTTTTCTATTTTTAAATAATGCAACACCAAAAAAGTGTTATTACTCATTTTAAGTTTGATTAGAATCAAAATATTCAAAATTTATGTGGGTTTCCTATAATTTTTGAGTTTTAAATAATGCAACACCAAAACTTAAGAGGCTTAATTCATTTTGAGTAGGTTTACAAACAAAAGATTCAAACTTTATTTGGGTTTCTATAATTTTTGAGTTTGAATAATGTGAAACCAAAAATTAATTGGTTTAATCATTTCAAACATGTTTACAATTAAAATATTTAAAATTTATGCAGGTTTTTTGTAATTTTTGAGTTTTGTATGATAGAACACTAAAACATGCATTTTTACTCATTTCGAGCATGTTTAGAATTAAAAGATTCAAACTTTATGCGTGTTTCCTATAATTTTTGAGTTTCGTATAATTCAACGCCAAAACATTAGCCATTTTACTTGTTTTGAGCATGTTTACAATCAAAAGATTCAAACTTTATGCGAGTTTCATGTAATATTTTAATTTGTAATAACACAACACCAAAACTTAAGCAAATTTACTCATTTCAAACATGTTTACAATCAAAAGATTCAAACTATATGCATATTTCTAATAATTTTTGAGTTTTGAATAATTCCACACCAAAACATAGATGGTTTTACTCATTTCGAGCATGTTTATCATCAAAATAATCAAATGTTAGGAACATTTCCTATAATTATTGAGTTTTAAATAATGGAACACGAAACCTAGGTAGTTTTACTCATTTTGAGCATGTTTAGAATCAAAAGATTCAAACTTTATGCAAGTTTTGTATCTTTTTTAGTTTTGTACAATCCAACATAAAACATACGTAGTTTTACTCATTTTGAACATGTTTACAATCAAAAGATTCAAACTTTATGTGCATTTCCTACAATTTTTGAGTTTGTAATAATGCAACACCAAAACTTATGTAGTTTTACTCATTTTGACCATGTTTACACTCAAAACATTCAAACTATATGCATGTTTACTATAATTTATGAGTTTTGAATAATGCAACACCAAAACTTAAGCAATTTTAATCATTTTAAGCATGTTTAGAATCAAAAGATTAAAAATTTATGCATGTTTTCTATAATTTTTTAGTTTTGTACAATGCAACATCAAAACTTAAGTGGTTTTACTCATTTTGAGCATGTTTAGAATCAAAAGATTCAAACTTTATGTAGGTTTTCTGTAATTTTTGAGTTTTGTACAATGCAATGTAAAACTTAAGCAATTTGACTCATTTTGTGCATGTTTACAATCAAAAGATTCAATATTTATGTGTGTTTCCTGTAATTTTTTAGTGTCGAATAATGCAACACCAACACTTAGGTGGTTTTACTCATTTTGAGCATGTTTACAATCAAAAGATTCAAACATTACGTGTGTTTCCTATAATTTTTGTGTTTTAAATAATGCAACACCAAAACATAGATGGTTTTACTTGTTTGAATCATTTTTTAAATCAAAAGATTCAAACTTTATGTGTTTTCTATAATTTTTTAGCTTTGAATAATGCAACACCAAAACTTATTTGATTTAACTCATTTTGAGCATGTTTACAATCAAAAGATTAAAACTTTATGCATGTTTCTTATACTTTTTGAGTTTTGAATAATGCAACACCAAAACTTAAGCAATTTTACTCATTTTGATCATGTTTACAATTAAATATTAAAACTTTATCTAAATTACCTATAATTTTTGAGTTTTGTACAATCCAACACAAAACGTAAGTAATTTTACACATTTCGAGCATGTTTACATTCAAAAGATTCAATCTTTATGTGCATTTATTATGATTTTTGAATTTTTAATAATGAAACACCAAAACATACATAGTTTTACTCATTTTGACCATGTTTACACTCAAAACATTCAAACTATATGCTCGTTTACTATAATTTATGAGTTTTGAATAATGCAACACCAAAACATAAGCAATTTTAATCATTTTGAGCATGTTTAGAATCAAAAGATTCAAACTTTATGCATGTTTTCTATAATTTTTGAGTTTTGTAAAATGCAACACCAAAACTTAAGTGGTTTTACTCATTTTGAGCATGTTTAGAATAAAAAGATTCAAACTTTACGTAGGTTTTCTGTAATTTTTGAGTTTTGTACAATGCAACATAAAACTTAAGCAATTTTACTCATTTTGAGCATGTTTACAATCAAAAGATTCAATATTTATGTGTGTTTCCTATAATTTTTTAGTGTTGAATAATGCAACACCAAAACTTAGGTGGTTTTACTCATTTAGAGCATGTTAACAATCAAAAGATTCAAATATTACGTGTGTTTCTTATAATTTTTGTGTTTTAAATAATGCAACACCAAAACATAGATGATTTTACTTGTTTCGAACAATTTTAAAATCAAAAGATTCAAACTTTATACGTGTTTTCTATATTTTTTGAGTTTTGAATAATGCAACACCAAACCTTATTCGATTTAACTCATTTTTGAGCATGTTTACAATCAAAAGATTAAAACTTTATGCATGATTCTTATACTTTTTGAGTTTTGAATAATGCATCACCAAAACTTAAGTGGTTTTACTCATTTTGAGCATCTTTACAATTAAAATATTAAAACTTTATCTAAATTACCTATAATTTTTGAGTTTTGTACAATCCAACACAAAACTTAAGTAGTTTTTCGAGCATGTTTACAATCAAAAGATTCAAACTTTATGTGCATTTCATATAATTTTTGAGTTTGTAATAATTCAACACCAAAACTTACGTAGTTTTACTCATTTTGACCATGTTTACACTCAAAACATTTAAAATATATGCACACTTACTATAATTTATGAGTTTTGAATAATGCAACACCAAAACATAAGCAATTTTAATCATTTTAAGCAAGTTTTAAAATCAAAAGATTCAAATTTTATGCATGTTTTTTATAATTTTTGAGTTTTATACAATCCAACACCAAAACTTAAGTGGTTTTACTCATTTTTAGCATTTTTAGAATCAAAAGATTCAAACTTTATGTAGGTTTTCTATAATTTTGAGTTTTGTACAATGCAACATAAAACTCAAGCAAATTTAATCATTTTGAGCATGTTTACAATCAAAAGATTCAATCTTTATGTGTGTTACCAATAGTTTTTTAGTGTTGAATAATGCAACACCAAAACTTAGGTGGTTTTACTCATTTTGAGCATGTTTAGAATCAAAAGATTCAAACATTACGTATGTGTTTCTTATATTTTGTGTTTTAAATAATGCAACACCAAAACATAGATGGTTTTACTTGTTTCGAGCATTTTTAAAATCAAAATATTCAAACTTTATATGTGTTTTCTATAATTTTTTAGTTTTGAATAATGCAACACCAAAACTTATTCGATTTTACTCATTTTGAGCATGTTTACAATTAAAAGATTAAAACTTTATGCATGTTTCTCATACTTTTTGAGTTTTGAATAATGCAACACCAAAACTTAAGCGATTTTTCTTATTTTGAGCATGTTTACGATTAAACTATTAAAACTTTCTCTGAATTTCTTAAAATTTTTGTGTTTTGTACAATCCCTCACAAAACTTAAATAGTTTTACACATTTTGACCATGTTTACATTCAAAAGATTCAAACATTATGTGCATTTCCTATGATTTTTGAGTTTGTAATAATGCAACACCAAAACTTACGTAGTTTTACTCATTTTTACCATGTTTACACTCAAAACATTTAAACTATATGCATGTTTATTGTAATTTATGAGTTTTGAATAATGCAACACCAAAACTTAAGCGATTTTAATCATTTTAAGCATGTTTAGAATCAAAAGATTCAAATTTTATGCAGATTTTCTATAATTTTTTAGTTTTTCAAAATGCAACACCAAAAATTTAGTGGTTTTACTCATTTTGAGCATGTCTAGAATCAAAAGATTCAAACTTTATGTAGATTTTCTGTAATTTTTGAGTTTTGTACAATGCAACATAAAACTTAAGCAATTTTACTCATTTTGAGCATGTTTACGATCAAAAGATGCAATATTTATGTGTGTTTCCTATAATATTTTAGTGTTGATTAATGGAACACCAAAACATAGGTGGTTTTACTAGTTTTGAGCATGTTTACAATCAAAAGATTTAAACATTACGTGTGTTTCCTATAATTTTTGTGTTTTAAATAATGCAACACCAAAACATAGATGGTTTTACTTGTTTTGAGCATTTTCAAAATCAAAAGATTCAAACTATATTCGTGTTTTTGATAATTTTAGAGTTTTGAATAATGCAACACCAAAACTTATTTGATTTAACTAATTTTGAGCATGTTTACAATCAAAAGATTAAAACTCTATGCATGTTTCTTATACTTCTTGAGTTTTGAATAATGTAGCACCAAAAATTAATTGATTTTACTCATTTTGAGCATGTTTAAAATTAAAATATTAAAACTTTATCTGAATTTCCTATAATTTTTGAGTTTTGAATAATGCAACACCAAAACTTAAGTGGTTTTACACATTTCATTCATGTTTAGAATAAAAAGAATCAAACTTTATGCATGTTTCCTATAAGTTTTGAGTTTTGAACAATGCAACACCAAAACATAATTAGTTTCACTCATTTTGAACATGTTTAGAATCAAAAGATTCAAACTTTACGTGCATTTCATATAGTTTTTGAGTTTTGAATAATGCAACACCAAAACTTAAGTGTTTTTACTCATTTTGAGCATGTTTAGAATCAAAATACTCAAAGTTTATTCACATTTCAAATAATTTTTGAGTTTTGACTAATGCAAAACCAAAACTTAAGTGGTTTTACTCATTTTGAGCATGTTTAGAATCAAAAGAATCAAAATCTATGCATGTTTCCTAATATTTTTGAGTTTTGAATAATACAACACCAAAACTTAAGTGCTTTTACTCATTTGGAGCATGCTTAGAATCAAAAGATTCAAACTTTCTGCATGTTTCCTAATACTTTTTGAATTTTGAATAATGCAACACCAAAACTTACTCGGTTTTACACCTTTCAAGCATGTTTAGAATCAAAAGATTCAAACTTTACGTGTGTTTCCTATAATTTTTGAGTTTGTAATAATGCAACACTAAAACTTACGCAATTTTACTAATTTTGAGCATGTTTACAATTAAAAGATTCAAACTATATGCACATTTCTTATAATTTTTTATTTTTGATTAATGTAACCCCAAAACTTAGGTGGTTTTTACTCATTTCGAGAATGTTTATAGCCAAAAGATTCAAGCATTTTGCATGTTTCCAATATTGTTTTGTGTTTTGAATAATGCAACACCAAAATATAGGTAGTTTTACTTGTTTTGAACATTTCACAATCAAAATATTCAAATAGTTTTTCCAATATTTTTTGAGTTTTGAATAATCCAACACCAAACTTAGGCAGTTTTACTCATTTGAAGCATGTTTAGAATCAAAAGACTCAACCTTTATGCATGTTTCTTATAATTTTTGAGTTTTTAATAATGCAACACCAAAAATTAAGTGGTTTTACTCATTTTGAGCATGTTTAAAATCACAAGATTCAAACATTATGAAGGTTTCTATAATTTTTGAGTTTTGAATAATGCAACATAAAAACTTAAGCAATTTTACTCATTTTAAGCATGTTCAGAATAAAAAGATTTAAACTTTATATGGGTTTCCTATAATTTTTGAGTTTTGAATAATTCAACACCAAAACTTAATCGGTTTTACTCATTTCGAGCATGTTTAGAATCAAAATATTTAAACTTTATGCATGTTTCGTATAATTGTTGAGTTTTAAATAATGGAACACCAAAACTTAGGTGGTTTTACTCATTTCAAGCATGTTTAAAATCAAAAGATTTTATCTTTATGCACATTTCTTATAATTTTTAAGTTTTGAGTAAAGTAACACCCAAACATAGGTCATTTTAAGCATGTTTAGAATCAATAGATTTAAACATTATGCAGGTTTCTTATAATTTTTGAGTTTTAGAAAATGTAACACCAAAACTTGGGTGGTTTTACTTGTTTTGAGTATGTTTAGAGTCAAACAAACTTTATGCACATTTCCTATAATTTTTGAGTTTTGAATAATGCAACAACAATACTTAAGCAATTTTGCTCATTTTAAGCACGTTTACAAGCAAAAGATTCAAACTTTATGCATGTTTCTTATAATTTTTGGGTTTTGACTAATGCAACACCAAGAATTAAGTAGTTTAACTTATTTTGAGCATTTTTTAAATCAAAAGATTTGAACTTTATACGTGTTTCCTATAATTTTTTAGCTTTGAATAATGCAACACCAAAACTTATTCAGTTTAACTCATTTCAAGCATGTTTACAATCAAAAGATTTAAACTTTATGCATATTTCTTATAATTTTTGAGTTTTGAATAATGCAACACCAAAACTTAAGCGATTTTACTCATTTTGAGCATGTTTATAATTAAAATATTTAAACTTTATCCGCATTTCCTATAATTTTTGAGTTTTGAATAATGCAACAATAAAATATAGGTGGTTTTACTCATTTTGATCATGTTTAAAATCAAAAGATTCAAACTTTATGCACGTTTCATATAATTTTTGAGTTGTGAATAATGCAACAACAAAACTTAATCAATTTTACTCATTTTGAACATGTTTAGAATTCAAAGATTAAAAATTTATGTGCATTTCCTATAGTTTTTGAGTTTTGAATAATGCAACACCAAAAGTTAAGTGGTTTTACTCATTTTGAGCTTGTTTAGAATCAAAAGACTTAAACTTTATGCACATTTCCTATAATTTTTGAGTTTTAAATAATGCAACACCAAAACTTAAGTGGTTTTACTTGTTTCAAGCATGTTCAAAATCAAAAGCTTCAATGTTTATGCATGTTTCCTATTATTTTTGAGTTTTGAATAATGCAACACTAAAACTTAAGTACTTTTACTCATTTCGAGCATGTTTAGAATCAAAACATTCAAACTTTATGCGTGTTTCCTAATATTGTTTGAGTTTTGAATAATGCAATACCAAATATTAATTGATTTGACTCATTTTGAACATGTTTAGAATCAAAAGACTCAAACTTTGTGTTTGTTTTCATTAATTTTTAAGTTTGTAATAATACAACATGAAAACTTAAGTGATTGTACTCGTATTGAACATGTTTTGAATCAAAAGACTCAAACTTTATGTACATTTTCTATAATTTTTTATTTTTGAATAATGCAACACCAAAACTTAAGAACTTCTACTCATTTCAAGCTTGTTTATAGTCAAAAGATTCAAATTTTATGCGTGTTTCCTACAATTTTTTAATTTTGAATGATGCAACACCAAAACTTAAGTGATATTTCTCATTTTGAGCATGTTTAGAATTAAAATATTTAAGCTATATGCATGCTTCTTATCATTTTTGAGTTTTGAATAATACAACAACAAAATTTAGGTAGTTTTACTTGTTTTAAGCATGTTTACAATCAAAAGATTCAAGCATTTTGCATGTTCCCTATAATTTTTTGTTTTTTATATAATGCAATACTAAAATATAGGTGGTTTTACTTGTTTTGAGCATGTTTACAAACAAAATATTCAAATAGTTTATGCATTTCCTATAATTTTTGAGTTTTAAATAATGCAACATCAAACTTAGGTAGTTTTACTCATTTTGAGCATGTTTAGAATCAAAAGGTTCAACCTTTATGCATGTTTCTTATAATTTTTGAGTTTTGAATAATGCAACACTAATACTTAAGTGGTTTTACTCATTTTGAGCATGTTTAAAATTAAACGATTCAAACTTTATGTGAGTTTCTTATAATTTTTTAGTTTTGTAAAATGTAACACAAAAACTTAAGCAACTTTACTCATTTCAACCATGTTTAAAATCAAAAGATTCAAACTTTATGCAGGTTTCCTATAATTTTTGAGTTTTGAATAATGTAATAGCAAAACTTAATCAATTTTACTCATTTGGAGCATGTCTATAATCAAAAGATTCAAACTTTATGCTTGTTTCCTATCATTTTTGAGTTTTGAATATTGCAACACTAAAACTTTAGTGGTTTTACTCATTTTAAGAATGTTTAAAATCAAAAGATTTAATATTTATGCATGTTTCCTATAAGTTTTGAGTTTTGAATAATGTAACAACCAAACATAGGTCATTTTACTCATTTCAAGTATGTTTACAATCAAAATGTTCAAAAATTATGTAGGTTTCCTATAATTTTTGAGTTAAAAAAAATGCAACACCAAAACTTAGGTGGTTTTACTTGTTTTAAGCATGTTAACAATCAAATGATTCAAACTTTATGCATATTTCCTATCCTTATTGAGTTTTGAATAATGTAACACCAAATCTTAAGCCATTTTATTCATTTTGAGCATTTTCACAATCAAAAGATTCAAACTTTATGTGCATAGCCGATAATTTTTGAGTTTTGAACAATGCAACACTAAAACTTAAGTAGTTTTACTTGATTAGAGCATGTTTAAAATCAAAAGATTCAAATTTTATGCATGTTTCCTAGAATTTTTGAGTTTTGAATAATGTAATAATAAAACTTAAGTAGTTTTACTCATTTTGAGCATATTTACAACAAAAGGATTCACACTATATGTGCATTTCCTAGAATTTATGAGATTTGAATAATGTAACTCCAAAACTTATGTGATTTTACTCATTTAGAGCATGTTTACAGTCAAAAGATTCAAAAAGTTTGCATATTTCCTATAATTTTTGTGTTTTAAACAATATAACACTAAAATAAAAGTGATTTTACTCATTTCCAGCCTATTTACAATGAAAATATTCAAACTTTATTCATGTTTCTTATAATTTTTGAGTTTTGAATAATGCAACACCAAAACTTAAGTGGTTTTACTCATTTCAAGCATGTTTATAATAAAAAGATTAAAACTTTCTATACATTTCCTATAATTTTTGAGATTTGAATAATGCAACAATAAAACTTAAACATATTTCGGCATTTCGAACATGTTTAAAATCAAAAGATTCAAATTTTATGTGTGTTTCCTATAATTGTTGAGTTTTGAATAATGCTACACAAAAATTTATGCAATTTTACTTGTTTTGACCATGTTTAGAATCAAAGGATTCAAATTTTATGCGTGTATCCTTTAGTTTTTGAGTTTTGAATAATGTAGCACCAAAACTTAAGTGGTTTTACTCATTTTGAGCATGTTTACAATCAAAAGATTCAAACTTTATGTGTGTTTCCTAGAACTTTTGGGTTTTGAATAATGTAACACCATAACATAAACATTTTTACTCATTTCAAGCATGTTTAGAATCAAAAGATTAAAAATTTATGTGTGTTTCTTAAAATTTTTACTTTTCAATAATTATACACCAAAACATAAGCGGTTTTACATGTTTAGAATCAAAAGATTCAAACTTTATGTGTATTTACTAAAAATTTTGAGTTTCAAATAATTCAACACCAAAACTTAAGTGGTTTTACTCATTTTGAGCATGTTTACAATTAAAAAAATTAAAATTTTATGTGGGTTTCTTATAATTTTTGAGTTTTTAATAATGCAACACCAAAACTCAATCAGTTTTACTCATTTCAAGCATGTTTAGAATCTAAGAATTCAAACTTTATGTGGTTTCCTATATTTTTTGAGTTTTGAATAATTCAACACAAAAATTTAAGGGGTTCTCCTCATTTCAAGCATGTGTACAATCAAAATATTTAAAATTTATGTAGGTTTCTTATATTTTTTTAGGTTAAATAATGCAACACCAAAACTTAAGTGGTTTTACTCATTTTGAGCATGTTTACAATCAAAAGATTCAAACTTTATGTGGCTTTCTTATATTTTTTGAGTTTTGAATAATACAACACTAAAAGTTAATCTGTTTTACTCATTTTGAGTATGTTAAGAGTCATAATATTTAAACTTTATGCATGATTCCTATAATTTTTGAGTTTTGAATAATGCAACACCAAAACTTAAGTGGCTTTACTCATTTTAAGCATGTTTACAATCAAAAGATTTATAATTTATGCATGTTTCCTATAATTTTTGAGTTTTGAATAATGCAAAACCAAAACTTAGATGGTTTAACTCATTTTGAGCATGTTTACAATCGAAAGATTCAAATTTTATGCACATTTCCTATAATTTTTGTGTTTTGAATAATGCAACACCAAAATCTAGGTAGTTTTACTCATTTTGAGCATGTTTACAATCAAAAAAATTCAAACTATATGCACGTTTCTTATAATAATTAAGTTTTAAATAATGTAACTCTAAAGTTTAGACAATTTTACTCATTTTGAGCATGTTTATAATTAAAAGATTCAAACTTTATGCATATTTCCTATTATTTTTGAGTTTTAAATAATGCAACACTAAAACTTAGGGTGTTTTACTCATTACGAACATGTTTACAATCAAAAGATTCAAACTTTATGCATGTTTCCTATAATTTTTTATTTTTGAGTACTTTAACACCAAAACTTAGGTAGGTTTACTTGTTTTAAGCGTGTTTGCAATCAAAATATTCAAAATTTATATGGGCTTCCTATAATTTTTTAGTTTTGAACAATACAACACTAAAACATAGATGGTTTTACTCATTTTTAGCATGTTTACAATCAAAAGATTCAAACATTAGGGGCATTTACTATTTTTTTTAGTTTTGATTAATGCAACACCCAAACTTAGGTGGTTTTACTCATTTTGATCATTTTTAAAACTAGAAGATTCAAACTTTACATGTGTTTCCTATAAATTTTGAGTTTTGAATAATGTAACACCAAAACTTAGGTAGTTTTAATCATTTCAAACATGTTTACAGTCAAAGGATTCAAAATTTATGCACCTTTCCTATAATCTTTTAGTTTTGAATAATGAAACACCAAAACATAGGGAATTTTACTCATTTTGAGCATGTTTATAATCAAAAAATTCAAACTCTATGTAGATTTCCTATAATTTTTTGAGATTTGAATAATGCAATACCAAAACATAGGTAGCTTTACTCTTTCTAAGCATGTTTACAATCAAAAGATTCAAATTGTATGCATGTTTATTATAAGTTTTGAGTTTTGAATAATACAACACCAAAAATTTGGTAGTTTTACTCATTTTGAGCATGTTTATAATCAAAATATTTAAACTATATGCACGTTTCTTATTATTTTTTAGTTTTGAATAATGTAACCCAAAAGTTTGATGGTTTTACTCATTTTGAGCATGTTTACAATCAAAAGATTCAAACTTTATATGTGTTTCATATAATTTTTGAGTTTTGAATAATGCAACACCAAAATTTAAGTTATTTTACTTGTTTCAAGAATGTTGACAATCAAAAGATTCAAACTTTATGCACATTTCTTATAATTTTTTAGTTTTGAATAATGCAATAGAAAAAATTAGGTGGTTTTACTCATTTTGAGAATCTTTACAATCAAAAGAATCAAACTTTATGCATGTTTCCTATAATTTTTGAGTTTTGAATAATGCACCACCAAAGCTTAGGCAACTTTACTTGTTTCAAGCATGTCTACTATCAAAAGATTCAAATTTTATTTGCTTTTCCTATAATTTATTGAGTTTTAAATAATGAAACACCAAAACTTAGTTAGTTTTACTCATTTTGAGCATGTTTACTATCAAAAGATTCAAAATTTATGCACCTTTCCTACAATTTTTGAGCTTTGAATATTGCAACACCAAAACCTAGGCTATTTAATCATTTTGAGCAATGTTTACAATCAAAAGATTCAAATTTTATGTGTGTTACCTATAATTTTTGAGTTTTGAATAATGCAACACCAAAACTTAAGTAGTTTTACTTGTTTTGAGCATGTTTATAATCTAAACATCCAAAATTTATGTGTTTCCTATAATGTTTGAGTTTTGAATAATACAACACCAAAACTTAGGTAGTTTACTCATTTTGAGCATATTTAGAATCAAAAGATTTAAAATTTATGCATGTTTCTTATAATTTTTGAGTTTTAAATAATACAACACCAAAACTTAAGTGGTTTTACTAGTTTCGAGAATGTTTAGAATCAAAAGATTGAAACTTTATGCACGTTTCCTATAATTTTTTATATTTGAATAATGTGACACCAAAACTTAGATGGTTTTACTCATTTTGAGCATGTTTAGAATTAAAACATTCAAACTTTACGCATGTTTCCTATAATTTTTGAGTTTTGAATAATACAACACCAAAACTTAAGGAGTTTTTCTTGTTTCAAATATTTTTAGAATGTAAAGATTCAAACTTTATGTGTGTTTCATATAATATTTGAGTTTTGAATAATGTAACTCCAAAATTTAAATAGTTTTACTCATTTCAAGCATGTTTAGAACCTAAAGATTTAGTCTTTATGCATGTTTCCTATAATTTTTGAGTTTTGAATAATGCAACACCAAAACATAAGCTATTTTAATAATTTTCAGCATGTTTACAATAAAAAGATTCAAATAGTTTGCATATTTCCTATAATTTTTGAGTTTTGAATAATGCTACATTATACTTATGTGGTTTTACTCATTTTGAGCATGTTTAGAATCAAAAGATTAAACCTTTATGCACATTTCTTATAATTTTTGAGTTTTGAATAATGTAACATCCAACCTTAAATGGTTTTACTCATTTTGAGCATGTTTAAAATTAAAAAAAATCAAACTTTATGTGGGTTTCCTATAATTTTTAGCTTTTGAATAATGGAACACAAAAACTTAAGCAATTTTATTTGTTTCAAACATGTTTAGAATCAAAAGATTCAAACTTTATGTGGGTTTCCTATAATTTTTGAGTTTTGAGTAATGCAACATGAAGACTTAATCAATTTTAATCATTTCAAGCATGTTTATAATCAAAAGAATTAAACTTTATGCGCATTTGCTATAATTTTTGAGTTTTGAATAATGTAACACTAATATTTAGTAACTTTTAATCATTTTAATCACTTTTAAAATCAAAAGATTTAAACATTATGCATGTTTCCTTGAATTTTTGAGTTTGAATAATGCAACACCCAAACATAGGTGGTTCTACTCATTTCGTGTATGTCTACAATCAAAAGATTTTAACATTATGTAGGTTTCCTATAACTTTTGAATTTTGAATAATGCATCACCAAAACTTACTTAGTTTTACTCATTTTGAGCATGTTTACTATCAAAAGATTCAAAATTTATGCACCTTTCCTATAATTTTTTAGTTTTGATTAATTCAACACCAAAACCTAGGCTATTTTATCATTTTGAGCAATGTTTACAATAAAAAAATTCAAATTTTATGTGTGTTTCCTATAATTTTTGAGTTTTGAATAATGCAACACCAAAACTTAAGCAGTTTTACTTGTTTTGAGCATGTTTATAATCAAAAGATCCACACTTTATGTGTGTTTCCTATAATGTTTGAGTTTTGAATAATACAACACCAAAACTTAGGTAGTTTACTCATTTTGAGCATATTTAGAATCAAAAGATTCAAACTTTATGCACGTTTCTTATAATTTTTGAGATTTAAATAATACAACACCAAAACTTAAGCGGTTTTACTAGTTTCGAGAATGTTTAGAATCTAAAGATTCAAACTTTATGCATGTTTCCTATAATTTTTATATTTTAATAATGTAACACCAAAATTTAAATAGTTTTACTTATTTTAAGCATGTTTAGAATCAAAACAATCAAAATTTATGCATGTTTCCTATAATTTTTGAGTTTTGAATAACACAACACCAAAACTTAAGGAGTTTTTCTCATTTCAAACATTTTTAGAATCTAAAGATTCAAACTTTGTGTGTGTTTCATATATTTTTTGAGTTTTGAATAATGTAACTCCAAAATTTAAGCAGTTTTATTCATTTCAAACATGTTTAAAACCTAACGATTCAGTCTTTATGCATGTTTCCTATCATTTTTGAGTTTTGAATAATGCAACACCAAAACATAAGCTATTTTAATAATTTTCAGCATATTTACAATTAAAAAAAATTAAAATAGTTTGCATGTTTCCTATATTTTTTGAGTTTTGAATAATGCAACACCAAATTTAGGTGGTTTTACTCATGTTGAGCATGTTTAGAATCAAAAGATTGAACCTTTATGCATATTTCTTATAGTTTTTGAGTTTGAATAATGTAACATCCAAACTTAAATGGTTTTACTCATTTCGAGCATGTTTAAAATAAAAAGATTCAAACTTTATGTGGGTTTCCTATAATTTTTAGCTTTTGAATAATAAACCACAAAAATTCAAGTAGTTTTACTCATTTAAAACATATTTAGAATCAAAAGATTCAAACTTTATGCGAGTTTCCTATAATTTTTGATTTTTCAATAATGCAACACCAAGACTTAATTGATTTTAATCATTTTGAGCATGATTTTAATCAAAAGATTCAAACTTTATGCATGTTTGCTATAATTTTTTAGTTTTGAATAATGCAACACTAATACTTAGTAAGTTTTAATCATTTCAAACATGTTTAAAATCAAAAGATTTAAACTTTATGCATGTTTCCTTGAATTTTTGAGTTTGAATAATGCAACACCCAAACATAGGTGGTTCCACTAATTTCGAGTATGTTTACAATCAAAAGATTCAAACATTATGTAGGTTTCCTATAATTTTTGAGTTTTGAATAATGTGTCACAAAAACTTAAACAGTTTTACTCATTTTAAGCATGTTTACAATAAAAAGATTTAAACTTTATGCATGTTTCCTATATTTTTTGAGTTTTAAATAATGCAATACCAAAATTAATCATTTTTACTCGTTTCAAGGATGTTTACAATCAAAAGATTCAAACTTTATGCATGTTTCCTATAATTTTTGAGTTTTGAATAATGTAACACCGAAACTTAGGTGGTTTTACTCATTTTGAACATGTTTACAATTAAAAGATTAATAAATTATGAGCAGTTCTTATAATTTTTGAGTTTTGAATCATGTAACACCAAAACTTAGGTAGCTTTCCTCATTTTGAGCATTTTTAAAATCAAAAAATTCAAAATTTAAGCATGTTTCCTATAATCTTTGAGTTTTGAATAATGCAACTCCAAAACTTATGAGTTTTACTCATTTTGAGCCTGTTTACAATCAATAGATTCAAACTATATATACGTTTCCTATAATTTTTTAGTTTTGAATAATACAACACCAATACTTAGGTGGTTTTACTTATTTTGAGCATGTTTACAATCAAAAGATTCAAACTATATGTATGTTTCCTATAATTTTTGTGTTTTCAATAATGCAACACTAAAGCTTAGGTAGTTTAACTCATTTTGAGCATGCTTACAATCAAAAGATTGAAACTTTATTTGTGTTTCCTATAATTTTTTAGTTTTGAATAATGCAACACCAAAAATTATGTGGTTTTCCTCATTTCAAACATGTTTACAATAAAAACATTCAAACTTTATACATGCTTCTTATAATTTTTGATTTTTGAATAATGCAAAACCAAAACTTAGGCAATTTTAATCATTTTGAACATTTTTACAATCAAAAGACTCGAACATTATATGCATTTCCTATTATTTTTAAGTTTTGAATAATGCAACACCAAAACCTATCAGTTTTACTCATTTTGAGCATGTTTACAATCAAAACATTTAAATCTATGCTCATTTCATATATTCTTTAGAATCAAAATATTCAAACTTTATGCATATTTTCTATAATTTTTGAGTTAATAATTATGCAACAACAAAGATTAGGTGGTTTTACTCATTTCAAGCATGTTTACAATCAAAAGATTTAACTTTATGTGTGTTTCCCTTAATTTTTTAGTTTTGAATAATGAAACCCCAAAACTTAAATGGTTTTACTCATTTCAAGCATGTTTAGAATCGAAAGATTCAAAATTTATGTGGGTTTCCAATAAATTTTGAGTTTTGAATATTGTAACACAAAAAATTTAACAGTTTTACTCATTTTGAGCATGTTTACAATCAAAATATTTAAACTTTATGTTTGTTTCCTATAATTTTTGAGTTTGTAATAATGTAACACCAAAACTTAAGAAGTTTTACTCATGAGGAGCATGTTTAAAATCTAAAGAGTCAAACTTTATGCAGGTTTGTAATAATTTTTGAGTTTTGAATAATGCAACACCAAAACTTAAGGGCTTTTACTTGTTTTGAGCATGTTTATAATCAAAATATTTAAAATTTATGCATATATACTATAATTATTGAGTTCTGAATAATGTAACACCAAAACTTAGGTAGTTTTACTCATTTTGAGCATGTTTACAATTAAAAAATTTAAACCTTATATTCATTTCCTATAATTTTGAGTCTTGAATAATGCAACACCAAAACTTAAGTGGTTTCGCTCATTTCGAGCATGTTTAGAATCAAAAGATTCAATCTTTATACATATTTCTTATATTTTTTGAGTTTTGAATAATGCAACACTAAAAGTTAAGTGGGTTTACTCATTTTGAGCATGTTTACAATCAAAAGACTCAAACTTTATGCACATTTCTATAATTTTTGAGTTTTGATTACAACACCAAAACATAAGTGATTTTACTAATTTCGAGCATGTTTAGAATACAAAGATTCAAACTTTATTTGTATTTCCTAATTTTTTTGAGTTTTGAATAATGTAACACCAAAACTTAAGTGCTTTTACTCATTTTAACCATGTTTAGAATCAAAAGATTCAAACTTTATATGGTTTTCCTTATAGTTTTGAGTTTTAAATAATGCAACACCAAAAACTAAGTAGTTTTACTCATTTCGAGCATGTTTAGAATCAAAAGACTCAAACTTTATGCATGTTTCCTATATTTTTTAGTTTTGAGTAATGCAACACTAAAACTTAAGTAGTTTTACTCATTTCGAGCATGTTTAGAAACAAAAGATTTAAACTTTATGGTGTTCCTATGATTTTTGAATTTTGAATAATACAACACCCAAGCTTTAGTGGTTTTACTTGTTTCGAGCATGTTTAGAATCAAAATATTAAAACCTTATGCATGTTTCATATAATTTTTAAGTTTTGAATAATGCAACACCAAAACCTAAGTGGTTTTACTCATTTCAAGCATGTTTAGAATCAAAAGTTTCTAACTTTATAAGTGTTTCCTATAATTTTTGAGTTTTGAATAATGTAACACCAAAGCTTAGGCGGTTTTTCTCATTTAGAGCATCTTTACAATCGAAAGATTCAACTTTAAGTGTGTTTCATATAATTTTTGAGTTTTGACTAATGCAACACTAAAACTTAAGTAGTTTTATTTGTTTCAAGCATGTTTAGAATCAAAAGATTCAAACTTTATGTAGGTTTCTCATAAATTTTGAGTTTGGAATAATGCAACACCAAATTCAAGCAGTTTTACTCATTTTGATCGTGTTTACAATCAAAAGATTCAAACTTTATGTGGGTTTCCTTAAATTTTTTAGTTTGTGATAATGTAACACCAAAACATAAGTAGTATTACTCATCATGATGAGCATGTTTACAATCTAAAGATTTAAACTTTATGCATATTTGCTATAATTTTTGAGTTTTGAATAATTCAACACCAAAACTTGAGGGGTTTTACTCATTTTGAGCATGTTTATAATCAAAAGATTCAAAATATATGTGGGTTTCCTAATTTTTTTAAATTTTAAATAATGCAACACCAAAACTTAAGCGGTTTTACTCATTTGGAGCATGCTTATAATAAAAAAATACAAATTTTACATGGGTTTCCTATACTTTTTGAGTTTTGTATAATGCAACACTGAAACTTAAGTGGTTTTACTCATTTTGAGCAAGTTTAGAATCATAAGATTCAATATTTGTGCCTGTTTCCTATAACTTTTGAGTTTTGAATAATGTAAAATCAAAACTTAAGTGGTTTTACTCATTTCGAGCATGTTTATAATTAAAAAATTAAGACTTTATGCACATTTCCTATAATTTTTGAGTTCTTAATAATGCAACACCAAAATTTGAATGGTTTTCCTCATTTTGAGTATGTTTAGAATATAAAGATTCAAACTTTATGTGCATTTCCTATAATTGTTGTGTTTTGAATAATGCAACATGAAAACTTAATAGTTTTTACTCATTTCAAACATGTTTAGAATAAAAAATTCAAACTTTATGCACATTTCCTATTGTTCTTGAGTTTTGAATAACGCAACACCAAAACTTAATCGATTTTACTCATTTTGAGCATGTTTAGAATCAAAAGACTTAAACTTTATGTGCATTTTAAGCATGTTTACAATCAAAAGATTCAAACTTTATTTGCATTTCCTAATATTTTTGAGTTTTGAATAATACAACACTAAAATTTAAGTGCTTTTACTCATTCTGAGAATGTTTAGAATCAAAAAATTTAAACTTTATGCACATTTCCTAATAATTTTGAGTTTTGAATAATACAACACAAAAAATTAAGTAGTTTTACTCATTTTGAGCATGTTTTGATTCAAAAGAGTCAAACTTTATGCGTGTTTTTGATAATTTTTTAGTTTTGAGTAATGTAACATTAAAACTTAAGTAATTTTACTCACTTTAAGCATGTTTAGAATCAAGAGATTTAAATTTTATGCACATTTTCTATAATTTTTTGAGTTTTGAATAATGCAACAACAAAACTTAAGTGGGTTTACTTGTTTTGAGCATGTTTACAATCAAAAGATTCAAACCTTATGAACGTTTTGTATGATTTTTGAGTTTTGAATAATGTAACACCAAAACTTAAGTGGTTTTACTCATTTCAAGCATGTTTAGACTTAAAAGATTCAAATATTTTGTATGTTTCCTTTAATTTTTGAGTGTTTTATAATGCAACACCAAAACTTTAGTAGTTTTACTCAATTTGAGCATGTTTATAATCAAAAGATTCAAAATCTATGCAAATTTCCTATAATTTTTGAGTTTTGTACAATGCAACACAAAACATAAATAGTTTTACTCATTTGAAGCATGTTTAAAATCAAAAGATTTTAACTTTATTTGTGTTTCCTATCATTTTTGAGTTTGTAACAATGCAACACCAAAACTTACATAGTTTTATTCATTTCGAGCATGCTTACAATCAAAAAATTCAAACTATATGTGCCTTTCCTATAATTTTTGAGTTTTGAATAATGCAACACCAAAACTTAGGTAGTTTTACTCATTTTGATCATGTTTACAATCAAAAGATTCAAACATTAATCATGTTTCTTCTAATTTTTGTGTTTTGAATAATATAACACTAAAACATATGTGGTTTTAATTTTTTTGATCATATTTAAAATAAAACAATTCAAATAGTTTTCATTTTTCCTATAATTTTTTAGTTTTAAATAATGCAACACCAAACTTATGCGATTTTACTCATTTTGAGCATGTTTATAAACAAAAGATTTAACTTTTATGCATGTTTCTTGTAATTTTTGGGTTTTAAACAATGTAACACAAAAAACATAAGAAATTTTACTCATTTCAAGCATCTTTAGAATCAAAAGATTCAAACTTTATGCGGGATTCATATAATTTTTGATATTTAAAAAATGCAACACTAAAAATTAATCAATTTTACTCATTTCAAGCATGTTTACAATAAAAAGATTTCAACTTTTTGTGTGTTTTCTATAATTGTTGAGTTTTGAATAATACAACACCAAAACATAGGTGGTTTTACTAAAATCAAGCATGTTTAAAATCAAAATATGTAAACTTTATGCGTGTTTCCTATAATGTTTGAGTTTGAATAATGCAACACCCAAACATAGGTGGTTTTACTCATTTTGAGTATGTTTACAATCAAAAGATTCAAACATTATGCAGGTTTCCTATAATTTTTGAGTTTTGAATAATGCATCATAAAATCTTAAGTAGTTTTACTCATTTTAAGCATGTTTAGAATCAAAAGATTCAAATTTTATGTGGGTTTCCTATAATTTTTTAGTTTTGAATAATGCAGCACCAAAACTAAATTGGTTTTACTCATTTCAAGCATGTTTAGAATCAAAAGTTCCAAACTTTATGTACATTTCCTATAATTTTGAGTCTTGAATAATGCAACACCAAAACTTAAGTGTTTTAACTCATTTTGAGCATGTTTGAAATGAAAAGACTCATATTTATGCATGTTTCCTATAATTTTTGAGTTTTGAACAATGCAACTCGAAAACTTATTTACTTTAACCCATTTCAAGCATGTTTACAATGTAAATATTTTAACTTCATGCATGTTTCCTATAATTTTTGTGTTTTGAATAGTGCACCACCAAAATCTAAGCACTTTCACTCATTTTGATCATGTTTACAATTAAAAGATTCAAACTTTATGCACATTTCTTATATTTTTTTAGTTTTGAATACTACAACACCAAAACTTAAGTAGTTTTACTCATTTCGAGCATGTTTATAATGAAAAAATTCAATCTTTATGTGTGCTTCCTATAATTTTTGAGTTTTGAAAAATGCTACACCAAAACATAATTAGTTTTACTCATTTTGAACATGTTTAGAAGTAAAAGATTCAAACTCTATGGGTATTTCTTATAGTTTTTGAGTTTTGAATAATGCAACACCAAAACTTATGTTTTTTTACTCATTTCGAGTATGTTTGGAATCAAAAGACTAAAACTTTATGCACATTTCTTATAATTTTCATGTTTTGAATAATTCAACACCAAATCTTAAGTGGTTTTACTCATTTTGAACATGTTTATAATCAAAAGATTCAAATATTATGCATGTTTCCTAACATTTTTGAGTTTTGAATAAAGTAAGACCAAAACTTAAGTGTTTTTATTCATTTCGAGCATGTTTAAAATCAAAAGATTCAAACTTTATGCGTGTTTTCTAATATTCTTGAGTTTTGAATAATGTAACACCAAATCTTAAGTGGTTTTACTCATTTCAAGCATGTTTGGAATCAAAAGATTCAAACTTTATGCATGTTTCATATAGTTTTTGAGTTTTGAGGTAAGGTAACACCAATATTTAAGTAGTTTTACTCATTTCGAGCATGTTTATAATCAAAAGATTCAAACTTTATGCACATTTCCTATAATTTTTTAGTTTTGAATAATGCAACACAAAAACTTAAGAGGTTTTACTTATTTTGAGCATATTTAGAATTAAAATATTCAAACCTTATGCGTGTTTCCTATAATTTTTGAGTTTTGAATAATACAACACCAAAAATTAAGTGGTTTTACTAATTTAGAGAATATTTAGAATCAAAAGATTCAAACCTTATCCATGTTTCCTATAATTTTTGTGTTTTGAATAATGCAACACAAAAACTTAAGTGATTTTACTCATTTTAAGCAGGTTTAGAATGAAAAGATTCAAACTCTATGCGTGTTTTCCTATAATTTTTGACTTTTTACAATGCACCACCAAAACATAAGTGGTTTTAATTGTTTCAAGCATGTTTAAAATCAAAAGGTTCAAACATTATGCAAGTTTCCCATAATTTTTGAATTTTGTACAATACAACACAAAACTTAAGTAGTTTTACTCATTTTGAGCATGTCTATAATCAAAAGATTCAAACTGTATGTGTGTTTCCTATAATTTTTGAGTTTGTAATAATGCAACATGAGAACTTACATGGTTTTACTCATTTTGAGCATGTTTACAATAAAAATATTCTATCTATTTGCTTGTTTCCTACAATTGTTTAGTTTTGAATAATGCAACACCAAAACTTAGGTAGTTTTACTTGTTTCAAGCATGTTTACAATCAAAAGATTCAAATATTATGCGTGTTTCCTATAATTTTTGTGCTTTGAATAATGCAATACCAAAACAAAGGCAATTTTATTTGTTTTGAGCTAATTTACAATCAAAATATTCAAATAGTTTGCATTTTTCCTATAATTTTTGAGTTTTGAATAATGCAACCCAAAAACTTAAGTAGATTTACTCATTTCAAGCATGTTTAGAATCAAAAGATTTAAACTTGATGTGGGTTTCCTATAATTTTCTTGTTTTGAATAATACAACACCAAAACTTAATCAATTTTACTCATTTCGAGCATGTTTAGATTTAAAAGATTCAAACTTTATGCATGTTTCCTATAGTTTTTAAGTTTTGAATAATGCAACACCAAAACATAAGTTATTTTACTTATTTCAAGCATGTTTGAAATTAAAATATTTAAACTTTGTCCATATTTCCTATAATTTTTGAGTTTGGAATAAAGCAACACCTAAACATAGGTCGTTTTACTCATTTTAAGTATGTTTACAATCAAAAGATTCAAATGTTATGCATGTTTCCTATAATTTTTGAGTTTTAGAAAATACAACACCAAAACTTCTATGGTTTTACTTATTTCAAGCATGTTTACAGTCAAACAATTCAAACTTTATGCACATTTCCTATAATTTTTGAGGTTTGAATAATACAAAACCAAAATTTGAGCGGTTTAACTCATTTCAAGCATGTTTATAATCCAATGATTCAAATTATATGTGTGTTGCCAATAATTTTTGAGTTTTCAATAATGTAACACTAAAACATAAGTGGTTTTACTCGTTTAGAGGTTATTTAAAATAAAAATATTCATACTTTATGTAGGTTTCCTATAGTTTTTGAGTTTTGAATAGTGCAACAAGAAAAATTAAGTAGTTTTACTCATTTTGTGCATATTTACAATAAAAATATTCAAGCTATATGCACATTTCCTATAATTTTTGAGTTTTGAGTAATGCACCACCAAAACTTAAATGATTTTACTCATTTTGAGCATGTTTACAATCAAGAGATTTAAAATTTCTGTGTGTTTGGTATAATTTTTGAGTTTTAAATAATATAATACCAAAACAAAAGTGATGCACTACCAAAACCTAAATGATTTTACTCATTTTGAGCATGTTTACAATCAAGAGATTTAAAATTTCTGTGTTTGGTATAATTTTTGAGTTTTAAATAATATAATACCAAAACAAAAGTGATTTTACTTATTTACATCATGTTTATAATATAAATTTTTAAACTTTACTCATTTTTATTATAATTTTTGAGTTTTGAGTAATGCAACACTAAAACCTAAGTATTTTTACTCATTTCAAGCATGTCTAGAATCAAAAGATTTAAACTCTATGTACGTTTCCTATAATTTTTGATTTTTTAACAATGCAACACCAAAACTTAAGAGGTTTTACTTGTTTTGAGCATCTTTAAAATCAAAAGATTCAAATGTTATGAACATTTTATATAATTTTTAGGTTTTAGATAATATAAAACTAAAACTTAAGTGGTTTTACTCATTTCAAACATGTTTAGACTTAAAAGATTCAAAATTTATGGACGTTTCTTATAATTTTTGAGTTTTATATAATGCAACACCAAAACTTAAGTAGTTTTACTCATTTCAAGCATGTTTAGAATCAAAAGATTCAAAATTTGTGTAGGTTTACTATAATTTTAGAGTCTTGTATAATGGAACACAAAACATAAGTAGTTTTACTCATTTTAAACATGTTTAAAATCAAAAGATTCAAACCTTATGTGTGTTTCCTATAATTTTTGAGTTTACAATAATACAACACCAAAACTTATGTGGTTTTACTCATTTTGAGCATGTTTACAATCAAATCATTCAAACTATATGCACACTTCCTATAATCTCTGAGTTTTAAATAATGTAACACCAAAACTTAGGTGGTTTAACTCATTTTGAGCATGTTTAAAATTAAAAGATTCAAACATTATGCATGTTTACTATACTTTTTGTGTTTTGAATAATGTAACACTAAAACATAAGAAGTTTTACTTGTTTTGATCATTATTACAATAAAAAGATTCAAATAGTTTGTGTGTTTCTTATCATTTTTGAACTTTGAATAATGCAACACAAAACTTAGGTTGTTTTCTCATTTTGAGCATGTTTAGAATCAAAATATTCAACCTTTATGCAATTTTCTTATAATTTTTGAATTTTGAATAATGTAACATCAAAACTTAAGCAGTTTCACTCATTCTGATCATGTTTAAAATAAAAAGATTCAAACTTTATGTGTGTTTCTTATAATTTTTTGGTTTTGAATAATGTAACAGTAAAATAATCAGTTTTAATCTTTTCAAGCATGTTTAGAATCAAAAGATTCAAACTTTATGTAGGTTTCCTATAATTTTTGAGTTTTGAATAATGCAACACTAAAACTTGATCAATTTTTCTCATTTGGAGCATGTTTACAATCAAAAGATTCAAACTTTATGCACATTTACTATAGTTTTCAAGTTTTGAATAATGCAACACCAAAACATACATAGGTTTACTCATTTCAAGCATGTTTAAATTAAAAGATTCAAATTTTATGGTTGTTTCCTATCATTTTTGAGTTTTGAATAATGCAACACCAAAACATAAGTAGATTTGAATAATCAAACACCAAAATTTAGGTAGTTTTACTCATTTTGAGCATGTTTACAATTAAAAGATTCAAACTTTAAGGGTGTTTCATAAATTTTTTGAGTTTTGAATAATGTAACATGAAAACTTAAGTGTTTTACTCATTTTGAGCATGTTTACAATCGAAATATTCAATCTTTATGTGAAATAATGAAACTTCAATTGATATTTAAATGATAACACAAGTGGAAGTATATACAAGGAAATATTAGCTATAAAAATGTTAACTGAATGACACCTAAGCACTTGGCATAACTGTTCAATCTGATATAGTGCCTAACTAAGCTAAAGCTAAATAATGTAATAAGCATATTAACTATGCCAACATTCTCCCCTTTATTGCATTATTTTTACAAATGTAACCCTAAAATAGAACAAATTTCACCTTGCCAAGAGGCTTAGTGAGAATATCTACTATCTATTAACCCATCAGGCAGTACTGGAGCTAAATATGGTGGTTTAAAACTTGTTCTCTGATGTAATGAAACTAAACCTCAATGTGTTTGTTTCATTCATGAAAAATTGGATTCTTCACAAGCTTCAACACACCTTGATTGTCATAGAATAGAATTGGTGGTTAATATTTAGGAATCTCCATATCAAACAAAATGTGATGTATCTATATTACCTCACACACAACTCCTCATATAGAACGATACTCTACTTCCATGGATGAGAGAGCAAGTATTGACTAATTTTTTAATCCATGAAATGGGTCTAGATCTAAGATGAAAAATGTATCCTGAAGTATATTTTCTATGATCAATAGATCCATCATAATTTGAATCAGTGTACCCTTGTAAGAAGAATTGACTATTCTTCTTGTGTTTGAGACCATACTCAAGTGTGCCTTATACATATCTCAAAACACATTTTACTACAACCCAATGACATTTATTTAGCTCTTACATAAATTTAGGAAGATGGCTCACAAAAAACATATATATGACCTAGTGTAGGTCAAGTAGATGAGATTCCCAATGATTTATCTTTAAAGAGTTGCATCTACTTGAGGAGAATCCTAAAATCAAGAGAGTTGTAAGCCTTTTTCCATCAGTATCAAAAGAGGTTTATAGTCTGACATTCTATACTTTTCTAGGAGTGTCTTGGTGTATTTCATCTTGGAGATAAAGATGTGATTATATTTTTTCCAATCTCCATGCCAAGACAATAATGTAGTAGCTCCAAATCAGTCATATCAAAGGATTTTTTTAGGTCATTCTTTATTGCATCAACAAGATCATCTAAACTACTGATGATCACAAGATCATCCACATATAAGACAAGAATGATAATATTTGTACCAATCTTGATATACAAATTGGAATCAAAGGGGATATAAATGAAACCATGTTGTAATAGGTAATCATCTTTTTTTATGTACCATGCTCAAGGTGCTTGTTGAAGTCCATAAAGAGACTTAACTAGATGACATACCTTTTGTGGATGTTTTTCATTGATGAAACCTTCAATTTGGGTCATGTATAATTCTTTCAGATCACCATTCAGGAAATCACTCTTAACATCCATCTACTAAAGTTTCCATCCATATTGTGCTGCTAGTGTGTAAACAATTCTGATGGTCTTAATCTTTGCAATGGGTGCAAAGGTCTCCTCATAATCAATTCCCTCTTTCTAAGTATAACCCTTTGTAAAAAGTCATGCTTTGTGTTTTTTTAAGGATCTATCTACTTTTTACTTTATTTTGAAGATTCATTTGTAGCCAATGGATTTCTTCCCAATAGGTAGATCAATAATTTCCCTTGTCCCATTCTTGATGAGGGCATCATATTTTGTATCCATAGCTTTATTCCACTAGGTTTGACTTAAGGCCTCTTGAACTGTCTCTGGTTTGGTGTTGTCAACCACTAAACTCATGAGTGCAATATTGAATTCATCTCTCACATGTCTTCTTGTTTGAACTCTTGATGATGTGTCTGGAGGAGAGATTAGGTATGAGTCCTTGATTATGGAATCTAGCCATTTAGGACATCATTGTGGCTGTTGATTTGATGAATAACTACCCTATAGATTACCAAGATCAATGAACAATTCTCCTTCTTACAACTCACCTTCTTCATGTTCATCATCTAACTATGGGAATAGTCTATGAGAGGTGGTATGGTTTATCTCCTTCTATGCTAATGAGTCAAATGATGACTCATCATAGACCACATCATAACTTTCATAAATATTCTTCATCCCAGGATCTATGAGATGGTATGCTTTAGAGGTAATGCTATACCCCAAGAAAATACATTGGAGGGATTTTGGTTCAATCTTCTTCCTCTTATTATTTGGAACATGCATATAATAAGTACAACCAAATACTCAAAGATGAGAAATAGATGGTTTATGACCACTCCATACCTCCTTTAGTGTCTTTTCTAGCAAGATCTTTATTGGTGATCTATTGAAAAGATAGACAATCATCTATACTACTTCTACCCAAAATTATGCTATCAAATTTGTAGTGGATAGCATGAAATGAGCCATCTCTATGACTGAGTGATTATGTCATTCTATTATTATATTATGCTAAGGCATGTAGGGAGTAGTCAGGTGTTGCTTGATGTCATGTTGCTTTAAGAATGCTAAGAACTCTTTTGATGTGAATTCCCCCTTGGTTTGAGTGGAGGAGTTAAAGTTTCTTCCCAGACTGTGTAACAACACATTGATAGAAGGTCTTGAAATGTGAAAGAGCTTCACTCTTCATTTTTGAGAAAGAAAACCTAAATCTTATGAGAAAAGTCATCAAAAAATAATTGAAAGTACCTAAATCCTTGATGGGATACTAACATGGGTCCACATAGATCAGTATGCACCACAAAAAATCATTCTTTGGCATGTGAAGAATTCGGCTCAAATGGAACCCGATGTTGTTTGCTTAAAAGACAACCAGAACATATTGGTAAAGAATAAGAAAGTTGAGGAAATTCATGTACCCTTACCTTAGAATTGAACTAGAAAAGAGAACCAGTAGATAGATGCCCATAGTAGTACTGCCAAAGTGCAGTGGATTTTGTTGTAGAGGTAGTGAGTGTAACTTCACTACTTGAAACTACATCTAAGGCAAATAACCGATCCTTCAAGAAGGCTTTAGCAAGAACTTGACCTTCTCAAGAAATGAGACATGATTTGATGCCTTCTTAGAATAGAAACTCTAATTTTATCTTATGATTCAATAATTGAATGACAGATAAGAGATTTATTGTCAAACCAGGGACATAGAGTACCTTTGTGAGACCACAGTGTCTTGTCTTGAGAGGAATGGTGACACATACAATTCCTTCTACAATGTACTCTTTATCATCAATAATTCAAACTTGATCTCTAGTTGGATGAGTTGTCAGTGAATTGAAGAGTTCCTTACATCCAGTCATGTGTTTGCTAGCACTAGAGTCTAATAACTAAACTTTGCTCATTTTTGTCAAGGTTTGGTAGACTAGTATAAGATCATCATGGGCTCCATATGCTATTTCTTATATTATTTCATCATCAGATGATTTCTCTTCTTGTATTTTGTGTTGTTACATACCCTTTCTACTTCCATTATTGAGGATGTCTTTTAGATTTATTTGAATCTTCTTTACTAGAAGAGCCCTCTTGACTGGATTAGCCTTGAGCCAAGTCATTATACGAACAATGATTAGTATCATACATGTGGGTTTTAAAAATATAACACCACCACTTTAACTTCTCAGTCTTCTACTATTGTTGATGTTGTTGTGGTTGCTTATGAGATCCTTTCTTGAATTTTGGACACTATTTCTTGGAGATTAGGGCTTTATCCTTACATTTTTCATGCAAGGACTAAAGTGATTCCTCTTGTTGAAGCAAATTGACTAGTTCTTTAAATGACACTACTTACATGGAAATGTTGAGTGTCATAATGAATGTGCAAAACTACTATGTGAGAGATCTTATCATGATCAAAACCAACATCTTGTCCTTGATCTTTTCTCCAAGTGCAATAAGTTCTGTAACCTGACGTAAGAACTCTTCAACCTTTTTGATTGATTTCATACTGAGTGTATGAAGAAGTGATTTCAAATGTAGAATTTTTGTTTGGTTCTTTACCTCATAAATTGTGGAAAAAATGTCCCATGCCTCCTTCGATGTCTATGCATCATTTGTACTTCATCAACAATACTGAGAGTTATTAGCATGAGCACTTTCACATCTGACTTGTCAAACTTATTTTGCTTATATAGTCTAGTGGGATGGGTCATTGTTCTAGCGATGATGCCCCATAATTCTTTAAATTGAAGAATCATTCACATCTTCATCTTCTAGGTGGAAAAATTAGGCCTTTTTCAAGAGCTGGGCATCTGATATTAACAACTTAGGTGCAGATATATTTTTGTATGTTTTCTTACTTTATTTTTGTAAAAAAATACAAGAAAGAATAATATTTATGGTTTCAAAGTTTCAGAAATCTATATAAATCAATTTACCTTAGATGGATTTGCTCTAATATTTCACATCCCATGGTTTTGGATATTTGATTGCACTCTCTTAGTTTTGAGGAATGCTTAATGGACTATTGTAGCTGCAGGTCTAGACCGTAGTCTACAAACACCTCCTTTGCACAATGTCCTAACCTTTTACCAATGATGGACTATTCTCTGATGCTCTCAATACATGTGATGCAATGCCTCTTTTTTAATGGATCCAAAACTCTGATTTATGCTTGGTTAGGCTGCTCACACAAGGCTTTAAATGCTTTCACCTTTTTATGCAGGCTTTGCTCTTGGCTTTGAATGCTTTCAATAGACTTCAAAATTGGTGTATATCTTTTGGTGTTGCCACTTTTGAAGGTAGTGATCCTTTCAAGATTTCATGTTTAGCTTTGACCATTCTTTGTAGGATCAGTAACTATGTCAACTAGGTGTTTTACTCTCTTATTAGGTGTGGCACTAGCTGATGCTCTTTCTGTGGGCTCAAGC
Organism: Torreya grandis; assembly: GCA_037957365.1. NCBI lineage: Eukaryota > Viridiplantae > Streptophyta > Pinopsida > Cupressales > Taxaceae > Torreya > Torreya grandis. Next base: position 888,950 of record JARHVA010005719.1, read on the forward strand.
AAAATCATATTTCTTCCTATAATGGCATTGACTAAGGCTTTTGTCCATTGTCTTTTACTTTATGTTTCTCTAAGCTTGCATCGATTCCAAGCTTGTACCTTGCTCTCTTGGCTTCTACTGCCTTACTAACTTGTGTTCAGATTTCACCATGGCTCTTTCTATTACTAGTTACATGGTATTGCTTTGACACCAAAGTGTGAAATAATGAAACTTCGATTGATATTCAAATGATAACACAAGTGGAAATATATACAAGGAAATATCAGTTATAAAAATATTAATTGAATGACACCTAAGCACTTGACGCAACTGATGCAATCAATATAGTGCCTAAATAAGCTAAAGCTAAACAATGTAATAAGCATATTAATTACACCAACACTTTATGCATATTTCTTATAATTTTTGAGTTTTAAATAATGCAACGCCAAAACTTAAGTAATTTAACTCAATTTGAGAATGTTTAAAACCAAAACATTCAATATTTATGCATGTTTCATATAATTTTTGAGTTTTGAATAATACAACACCAAAACTTAATTAGTGTTACTCATATCGAACATGTTTAGAATCAAAAGATTCAAGCTTTATGCATATTTCCTATAGTTTTTGAGTTTTGAATAATGCAACACCAAAATATAAGTTGTTACACTCATTTCAAGCATGTTTAGAATCAAAAGACTCAAAATTTATACACATTTCTTATAATTTTCAATTTTTGAATAATGCAACACTAAATCTTAAGCACTTTTATCATTTTGAGCATGTTTAGAATCAAAAGATTCAAACTTTATGTGTGTTTCATGATATTTTTTATTTTTGAATAAACCAACACCAAATCTTAAGTGGTTTTACTCATTTTCAGCATGTTTAGAATCAAAATATTCAAAATTTATGCGTGTTTCCTATAATTTTTTATTTTTGAGTAATGTAACACCAAAATTCAAGTAGTTTTACTCATTTTGAGCATGTTTAGATTCAAAAGATTCAAACTTTATGCACATTTCCTATAATTTTTGAGTTTTGAATAATGCAACACAAAAACTTAAGTGATTTTACTTATCTTGAGCATGGTTAAAATCAAAAGATTCAAATCTTATGCATGTTTCCTATAATTTTTTATTTTTGAATAATGCAACACCAAAACTTAAGCAAGTTTACTCGTTTCAACCATGTTTAGAATCAAAAGATTCAAACTATATGTGCATTTCCAATAATTTTTGAGTTTTGTACAATTTAACACCAAAACTTAAGTGATTTTACTTGTTTTGTACATATTTATAATCAAAAGATTCAAACATTATATAGGTTTCCTATAGTTTTTTAAATTTGTACAATGCAACACAAAAATTAAGCAGTTTTACTCATTTCAAGCATACTTATGATCAAAAGATTCAAACTTTATGTGTGTTTCCTATAATTTTTTAGTTTGTAATAATGCAACACCAAAATTTATGTGGTTTTACTCATTTCAAGCATGTTTACAATCAAGAGATTCAAACTATTTGCTTGTTACCTATAATTTTTGTTTTTTGAATAACACAACACCAAAACTTAGGTGGTTTTACTCATTTCAAGCATGTTTACAATAAAAAGATTCAAATATTATGTGCATTTCCTATATTTTTTGTGTTTTGAATAATACAACACCAAAACATAGGTGGTTTTACTTGTTTTGAGCATGTTTACAATCAAAAGTTTCAAATAGTTTGTGTGTTTCTTTTAATTTTTGAGTTTTGAATAATTCAACACCAAACTTAGGTGGTTTTACTAATTTTGATCATGTTTAGAATTAAAATAGTTAACCTTTATGATTCTATAATATTTGATTTTTCAATAGTACGACACCAAAACATAAGTGGTTTTACTCATTTTGAGCATGTTTAAAATAAAAATTCAAACTTTATGTGGGTTTCTTATAATTTTTGAGTTTTGAATAATGAAACACAAAAACTTAAGTGGTTTTACTCATTTCAAGCATGTTTAGAATTAAAAGATTCAAACTTTATGTGGGTTTCCTATAATTTTTGAGTTTTGAATAATGTAACACCAAAACTTAATCATTTTTACTCATTTCGAGCATGTTTAGAATCAAAAGATTCAAACTTTATGCACATTTCCTATAATTTTTGAGTTTTGAATAATGCAACACCAAAATATAGGCCGTTTTACTCATTTCAAGCATGTTTAAAATCAAAAGATTTAAACTTTATCCACGTTTCCTATATTTTTTATGTTTTGAATAATGTAACACCCAAACATAGGTCATGTCTCATTTCAAGTATATTTACAATCAAAAGATTCAAACATTATGCGTGTTTCCTATAATTTTTATGTTTTAAAAAAATGTAACGCAAAAACTTTGGTGGTTTCAATTATTTCAAGCATATTTACGATCAAACGATTCAAACTTTATGCACATTTCATATAATTTTTGAGTTTTGAATAATGCAACACCAAAACATAAGATGTTTTACTCATTTTGAGCATGTTTACAATCAAAAGATTCAAACTTTATGCACGTTGCCTATAATTTTTGAGTTTTGAATAATGTAACACGAAAACATAAATGGTTTTACTCGTTTAGAGAGGTTATTTAAAATAAAAAGATTCAAACTTTATGTACATTTCCTATAATTTTTGAGTTTTAAATATGCAACAATAAAACTTAAGTGGTTTTATGCATTTTAAGCATATTTAGAATAAAAATATTCAAACTATATGTGCATTTCCTATAATTTTTTACTTTTGAGTAATGCAACACTAAAACCTAAGCAATTTTACTCATTTTGAGCATGTTTACAATCAAAAGATTCTACTTTGTGTGTTTCATATAATTTTTAAGTTTTGAATAATGTAATACCAAAACAAAAGCGATTTTACTCATTTTCCATCATGTTGACAATAAAAAGATTCAAACTTTATTCATGTTTCCTATAATTTTTGAGTTTTGATTAATGTAACACCAAAACTTAAGCATATTTATACTTTTTGAGAATGTTTAGAATCAAAAGATTCAAACTTTATGCATGTTTCATATAATTGTTATGTTTGGAATAATGAAACAACAATATTTAAATAGTTTTTTGTGTTTTGAGCATGTTTAGAATCAAATGATTCGAACTTTATGTGTTTCCTTTAATTTCTGAGTTTTGAATAATGCAACACCAAAACTTAACTGGTTTTACTCATTTCAAGCATGTTTACAGTTAAAAGATTCAAATTTTATGCATATTTCTTATAATTTTTGAATTTTGAATAATGTAACACCAAAACATAAGTGATTTTACTCATTTTAAGCATGTTTACAATCAATAGATTCAAAATGTATGTGGGTTTCTTATAATTTTTGAGTTTTCAATAATGCAACACCAAAACCTAAGCATGTTTACTCATTTTAAGCATGTTTGCAATTACAAGATTCAAACTTTATATGGGTTTCCTATCTTTTTTTAGTTTTGAATAATGTAACACCAACACTTAAGAGGTTTTACTCATTTTGAGCATGTTTTTAATCATAAAATTTAAACCTTATGCATGTTTCCTATAATTTGATTTTTGAATAATAACATCAAAACTTAAGTGGTTTTACTCAAGTTAAGCATGTTCACAATCAAAAGATTTATAATTTATGTGTATTTCCTATATTTTTTTAGTTTTGAATAATGCAACACCAAAACTTACTTAGGTGGTTTTACCCATTTTGAGCACATTTAAAATCAAAAGATTCAAATTTTATGTGCATTTCTTATTACTTTTGTGTTTTGAATAATGCAACACCAAAACATAGGTGGTTTTACTCATTTTGAGTATGTTTACAATTAAAACATTCAAATTATATGTGCTTTTCCTATAATTTTTGAGTTTTGAATAATGCAACAAAAGCTTAAGCAGTTTTACTCATTTTGAACATGTTTATAGTCAAAAGATTCAAACTTTATGTACATTTTCTATGATATTTAAGTTTTAAATAATGCAACACCAAAACTCAGGTGGTTTTACTCATTATGAGCATGTTTACAATTAAAAGATTCATACTCTATGAATGTTTCATATAATTTTTGAGTTTTGAATAATGTAACACAAAAACATAGGTAATTTTACTTGTTTCGAGCATGTTTACAATAAAAAGATTCAAACTTTATGTGGCTTTCCTATAATTTTGGAGTTTTTGAATAATGTAACACTAAAACTTATCAATTTGACTTAATTTGAGCATTTTTTCAATCATAACATTCAAACTTTATGGGCATTTCCTATATTGTTTTGTTTTGATTAATGGAACACCAAAACTTAGGCAGTTTTACTCATTTTAAGCATTTTTAAAATTAAAAAAATCAAACTTTATGCATGTTTCCTATAATTTTTGAATTTTGAATAATACAAAACTAAAACCTAGGTTGTTTCAATCATTTCAAACATGTTTATAATCAAAAGACTCAAACTTTATGCATTTTTTCTATAATTTTTGAGTTTTGAATAATGCAACACCAAAACTTAAGTGGTTTTACTCATTTTGAGCATGTTTACAATAAAAAGATTCAAACTCTATGTGTCTTTCCTATATTTTTTGAGTTTTGAATAATGCAACACCAAAACTTAGGTGGTTTTACTCATTTAGAACATGATTACAATCAAAATATTCAAATGATATGCACATTTCCTATAATTTTTGAGTTTGAATAATGAAACATCAAAACTTTGGTAGTTTTACTTGTTTTGAGTATGTTTATAATCAAATGATTCAAACTCTATGTGCATTTCTTATAATTTTTTAGTTTTGAATAATGCAACACAAAACTTTAGTAGTTTTACTTGCTTCAAGCATGTTATAATCAAAATATTCAAAATTTATGTACATTTCCTATAATTTTTGCATTTTGAATAATGCAACACCAAAACTTCAATTGTTTCTCTCATTTTGAGCATGTTTACAATCAAAAGATTCAAATTTTATGCATGTTTCCTATAATTTTTTAGTTTTGAATAATGCAACCCCAAAACTTAGGTGGTTTTCCTCATTTCTTTCATGTTTACAATCAAAAGAATTAAATGTTATGCACATTTCTGATAATTTTTGAGTTTTGAATAATGCAACACCAAAATTTAGGTTTTTTTACTCATTTTGAGCTTGTTTAAAATCAAAAGATTAAAATTTTATGCATGTTTCTTATAATTTTCAAGTTATGAATAATGCAATACCAAAACATAAGTGGTTTAACCCAAGTTGAAAATGTTTAAAATCAAAAAATTCCAACTTTATGTGCATTTCCTATTTTTTTTGAGTTTTGAATAATGTAACTCTAAAACATAGGTGGTTTTACTTGTTTCGATCATGTTTACTATCAAAAGATTCAAACATTACGTGTGTTTCTTAAAATTTTTGAGTTTTGAATAATGCAACACTAAAACTTAAGTGTTTTTTTTTTGTTTTGAGCATGTTTACAATTAAAAGATTCAAATTTTATGCGTGTTTTTTTATAATTTTTGAGTTTTTAATAATGTAACACCAAAACTCAAACTGTTTAACTCATTTTGAACATGTTTAAAATCAAAAGATTCAAACTTTATGTGCATTTCCTATAATTTTTGAATTTTAAATAATGCAACACCAAAACTTATCTGGTTTAACTCATTTCGAGCATGTTTACAATCAAAAGATTCAAACTTTATGTGTGTTTCCTATAATTTTTGAGTTTTCAATAATGTAACACCAAAACTTAAGTGGTTTTACTCATTTCAAGCATGGTTACAATTAAAATATTCAAACTTTATGATCATTTCTTATAATTTTTGAGTTTTGAATAATGCAACACCAAGACTTCAGTGGTTTTACTCATTTTAAGCATTTATAAAATCAAAACATTAAAACTTTAAGCATGTTTCTTATAATTTTTGAGTTTTAAATAATACAACATGAAATCTTAATTAGTTTTAATCATTTTGAACATGTTTAGAAATAAAAGATTGAAACTTTATGTGAATTTCTTATAGTTTTTGATTTTTTGATAATGCAACACCAAAACTTAATCGGTTTTACTTGTTTCAAGCATGTTTAAAATTGAAAGACTAAACCTTTATGCACATTTCCTATAATGTTTGAGTTATGAATAATTCAACACCAAAATTTAAGTGGTTTTACTCATTTTGATCATGTTTAGAATCAAAAGATTCAAACTTTGTCCTTCCTTATATTTTTGAGTTTCAAATAATACAATAGATAAACTTCAGTGCTTTTACTCATTTTGAGCATGTTTAGAATCAAAAGATTCAAACTTTATGTGTGTTTCCTAATGTTTTTGAGTTTTGAATAATACACAACCAAAACTTACATGGTTTTACTCATTTCAATCATGTTTAGAATCAACATATTCAAACTTTATGTGTGTTTCCTATAATTTTTGAGTTTTGAGTAATGCAACACCAAAACCTAAGCAGTTTTACTCATTTAGAGTAGGTTGAGAATAAAAATATTTGAACTTTATGCATGTTTCCTATCATTTTTGAGTTTTGAATAGTGCAACACCAAAACATAACTGGTTTTACTCATTTCAAGCATGTTTAGAATCAAAAGATTCAAACTTTATGCACATTTTCTATAATTTTTGGGTTTTATAAAATGCAACACCAAAACTTAAGCAATTTTACTTGTTTCAAGCATGTTTAGAATCAAAATATTCTAAATTTATGTGCATTTCCTATAATTTTTGAGTTTTGTGCAATGCAACACAAAACTTAAGTAGTTTTACTCATTTTGAGCATGTTTACCATCAAAAGATTCAAACTTTATGTGTGTTTCATATATTTTATGAGTTTGTAATAATGCAACACTAAGAACTTAAATGGTTTTATTCGTTTCAAGGATGTTTACAATCAAAATATTCAAATTATATCTATATTTCTTACAATTTTTGAGTTTAGAATAATGTAACACCAAAACATAGGTGGTTTTATTCATTTCCAACATGTTTACAATCAAAAGACTCAAATAATATGCATGTTTCCTATAATTTTTGAGTTTTGAATAATGCAACATGCAAACTTAAGTGGTTTTACTCATTTCAAACATGTTTAGACTCAAAATATTCAGTCTTTATGCTCGTTTTCTATAATTTTTGAGTTTTGAATAATGGAACACCAAAACATAATCAATTTTATTCATTTTGAACATGTTTAGAATCAAAAGATTCAAACTTTATGGGCATTTCCTATAGTTATTGATTTTTCAATAATGTAACACCAAAACGTAACCAATATTACTCATTTCAAGCATGTTTAGAATGACTCAAACTTTATGCATGTTTCCTATAATTTTTGAATTTTGAATATGCAACACCAAAACATAAGAAGTTTTACTCATTTTGAGCATGTTTAGAACCAAAAGATTCAAAGTTTATGTGCATATCCTAATATTTTTGAGTTTTGAAAAATGCAACGCCAAAACATAAGTGCTTTTACTTATTTTGAGCATGTTTAGAATCAAAAGATTAAAACTTTATTTGTGTTTCCTAATATTTTTGAGTTCTAAATAATGCAACACAAAAACTTAAATGGTATTACTTGTTTCAACCATGTTTAAAAATAAAAGATTCAAACTTTATGTGTGTTTCCTATAATTTTTGAGATTTGATAATGCAATGCCAAAACTTAAGCAATTTTTGTCATTTCAAGATTGTTTAAAATGAAAAGATTTAAAATTTATGCATGCTTCCTATAATTTTTTAGTTTTGAATAATTCAAAACCAAAACTCAAGTGGTTCTATTTGTTTCAAGCATGTTTAGAATCAAAAGATTCAAACCTTATCCGTGTTTCCTATAATTTTTGAGGTTTGAATAATGCAACACCAAAACTTAAGTAGATTTACTCATTTCAAGCATGTTTGGAATGAAAAGATTCAAACTTTAAGCATGCTTCCTAATTTTTTTGAGTTTTTCACAATGCAACACCAAAACTTTATTGGTTTTACTCATTTCAAGCATGTTTAGAATCAAAACATTCAAACTTTATGTGGGTTTCCTATAATTTTTGAGTTTTTTCCAATGCAACACAAAACTTAAGCAGTTTTACTAATTTTGAGCATGTTTATAATCAAAAGATTCAAACTTTATGTATGTTCCTATAATTTTTGAGTTTGTAATAATGCAACACCAAAACTTACATATTTTACTCATTTAGATCATGTATACAATAAAAATATTCAAACATTATGTGCATTTTCTATAGTTTTTTTTGTTTTAAATAATGCAATATCAAAACATATGCAATTTTACTTGTTTCGAGCATGGTTACAATCAAGAGATTTAAATAGTTTGCACATTTCTTATAATTTTTGATCTTTGAATAATGGAACACCAAACTTAGGTTGTTTTATTCATTTTGAGCATGTTTAGAATCAAAGGATTCAACTTTTATGCACATTTTTCATAGTTTTTGAGTTATGAATAATACAAAACCAAAAATTAAGAGTTTTTACTCATTTTGAGCATGTTTAAAATCAAAAGATTCAAACTTTATGAGGGTTTCTTATAATTTTTTAGTTTTGAATAATGTAACATAAAAACTTAAGTAGTTTTACTCAATTCAATCATGCTTAGAATTAAAAAATTTAATCTTTATGCAAGTTTCCTATAGTTTTTTATTTTTGAATAATGAAACACCAAAGCTTATTCAGTTTTACTCATTTTGAGCATGTTTAGAATGAAAAGATTTAAACTTTATGCATGTTTCCTATAATATTTGAGTTTTACATATTGCAAAACCCAAACTTAGGTGGTTTTACTCATCTCAAGCATAATAATATCAAAAGATTTAAATTTTATGCACATTTCTTATCATTTTTGAGTTTGACTAATACAACACCCAAACATAGGCAGTTTTACTCATTTTGAGTATGTTTACAATCAAAAGATTCAAACATTATATGCATTTCCCATAATTTTTGAGTTTTAAAAAATGCAACAATAAAACTTAGGTGGTTTTAATTTTTTTGAACATGTTTACAATCAAATGATTCAAACTTTATGCACATTTCCTATAATTTTTGAGTTTTGAATATTGCAACCCCAAAACATAAGCAATTTTACTCATTTTGAGCATGTTTACAAATAAAAAATTCAAACTTTATGCTCGTTTCTAATAATTTTCTAATTTTGAATAATGCAACACCAAAACTTAGGTGGTTTTACTCATTTCAAGCATATTTACAATCAAAAGATTAAAATTTTATGCATATTTCCTATAATTTTTGAGTTATGAATAAAACAATATGAAAACATAAGCGGTTTAACTCGACTTGAGAATGTTTAAAATTAAAAGATTCAAACTTTATGTGCATTTCCTATATTTTTTGAGTTTTGAATTATGCAACTCTAAAACATAGGTGGTTTTACTTGTTTTGAGCATGTTTACAATCAAATAATTCAAACGTTACGCACATTTCTTATAATTTTTGAGTTTTGACTAAAGTAACACCAAAACATAAGCAGTTTTACTCCTTTTGAGCATGTTTACAATCAAAAGATTCAAACTTTATGTGCATTGCCTATAGTTTTTGAGTTTTGAATAATGTAACTCTAAAACTTAAGCAATTTGACTCGTTTAGAGCATCTTTAAAATCAAAAGATTAAAACTTTATGCGTGTTTCCTATAATTTTTGAGTTTTGAATAATGCAACACCAAAACATAGGCAGTTTTCTTCATTTTGAGCATGTTTACATTTAAAAGATTTAAACTTTATGGGCATTTCCTATAATTTTTTAGTTTTGAATACTGCAATACCAAAACTTAAGTGGTTTTACTCATTTCGAGCATGTTTACAATTAAAAGATTCAAACATTATGCATGTTTCTCATAATTTTTGAGTTTTGAATAATGCAACATAAAATATTATTTAGTTTAACTCATTTCGAGCATGTTTACAATCAAAAGATTAAAACTTTATGTACATTTATTTTAATTTTTGAGTTTTGAATAATGCAACACCAAAACCTAAGCAATTTCACTCGTTTGAAGCATGTTTACAATTAAAATATTCAAACTTTATCCGCATTTCCTATAATTTTTGAGTTTTAAATAATGCAACACCAAAACTTAATCAATTTTACTCATTTCAAGCATGTTTAGCATCAAAAGATTCAAACTTTATGCATGGTTACTAATATTTTTGAGTTTTAAATAAAGTAATACCAAAACTTAAGTGCTTTTACTCATTTTGAGCATGTTTAGAAACAAAAGATTCAAACTTTATGTGTGTTTCCTAATATTTTTTGAGTTTTGAATAATACAACACCAAAATTTAATGAGTTTTACTCATTTTGAGCATGTTTAAAATCAAAATATTCAAACTTTATTCATGTTTCCTATAATTTTTGAGTTTTAAGTAATGCAACACCAAAATTCAAGTAGTTTTATTCATTATGATCATTTTTAAAATTAAAAGATTTAAAATTTATGCATGTTTCCTATAATTTTTGAGTTTTAAATAATGTAACACCAAAACCCAAGCGGTTTTATTTGTTTCGAACATGTTTAGAATCAAAAGATTCAAACCTTATGCATTTTTGCTATATTTTCTGAGTTTTGAATAATACAACACCAAAACTTAAATGGTTTTACTCATTTTAATCATGTTTAGAATCAAAAGATTAAAATTTTATGTATATTTTTTATAATTTTTGAGTTTTGAATAATGCAACACCAAAACCTAAGCAGTTTTACTCGATTCAAGCATGTTTACAATTAAAATATTCAAACTTTATCTGTAATTCCTATAATTTTTGAGTTTTAAATAATGCAACACCAAAACTTAATCAATTTTACTCATTTCAAGCATGCTTAGCATCAAAAGATTCAAACTTTATGCATGGTTACTAATATTTTTGAGTCTTAAATAAAGCAATACCAAAACTTAAGTGTTTTTACTCATCTTGAACATGTTTAGAAACAAAAGATTCAAACTTTATATGTGTTTCCTAATATTTTTTGAGTTTTGAATAATACAACACCAAAACTTAATGGGTTTTACTCATTTTGAGCATGTTTAAAATCAAAATATTCAAACTTTATTCATTTTTCCTATAATTTTTGAGTTTTAAGTAATGCAACACCAAAAATTAAGTAGTTTTACTCATTATGATCATTTTTAAAATTAAAAGATTCAAACTTTATGCATATTTTCTATAATTTTTTAGTTTTAAATAATGTAACAGCAAAACCCAAGCGGTTTTATTTGTTTCGAACATGTTTAGAATCAAAAGATTCAAACCTTATGCATTTTTGCTATATTTTTTGAGTTTTGAATAATACAACACCAAAACTTAAATGGTTTTACTCATTTTAATCATGTTTAGAATCAAGAGATTAAAACTTTATGTATATTTTTTATAATTTTTGAGTTTTGAATAATGCAACACCAAAACCTAAGCAGTTTAACTCGATTCAAGCATGTTTACAATTAAAATATTCAAACTTTATCTGTAATTCCTATAATTTTTGAGTTTTAAATAATGCAACACCAAAACTTAATCAATTTTACTCATTTCAAGCATGCTTAGCATCAAAAGATTCAAACTTTATGCATGTTTACTAATATTTTTGAGTCTTAAATAAAGCAATACCAAAACTTAAGTGTTCTTACTCATCTTGAACATGTTTAGAAACAAAAGATTCAAACTTTATGTGTGTTTCCTAATATTTTTTGAGTTTTGAATAATACAACACCAAAACTTAATGGGTTTTACTCATTTTGAGCATGTTTAAAATCAAAATATTCAAACTTTATTCATGTTTCCTATAATTTTTGAGTTTTAAGTAATGCAACACCAAAATTCAAGTAGTTTTACTCATTATGATCATTTTTAAAATTAAAAGATTTGAAATTTATGCATGTTTCCTATAATTTTTGAGTTTTAAATAATGTAACACCAAAACCCAAGCGGTTTTATTTGTTTCGAACATGTTTAGAATCAAAAGATTCAAACCTTATGCATTTTCCCTATATTTTTTGAGTTTTGAATAATACAACACCAAAACTTAAATGGTTTTACTCATTTTAATCATGTTTAGAATCAAAAGATTCAAACTTTATGCGCATTTCCTATAATTTTTATGTTTTTTAAATGCAACACTAAAAGTTAAGTGGTTTTACTCATTTCAAACATGTTTAAAATCAAAAGATTCACACTTTATGTGTGTTTCCTATAATTTTTGAGTTTTGTACAATGTAACACAGAACTTAAGTAGTTTTACTCATTTTGAGCTTGTTTACAATCAAAAGATTCAAATTTATGTGTATTTCCTATAATTTTTGAGTTTTTAATAATGTAACACCAAAACTTATGTGGTTTTACTCAGTTCGAGCATCTTTACAATCAAAAGATTCAAATTCTATGCACGTTTCCTATAGTTTTTGAGTTTTGAATAATGCAACACCAAAACTTAGGTGGTTTTACATGTTTCAAGCATGTTTACTATTCTAAAGATTCAAATAATGTGTGTATTTCTTATAATTTTTTGTGTTTTGAATAAACTAACATCAAAACATAGGCGGTTTTACTTGTTTCAACCATGTTCACAATCAAAAGATTCAAATAGTTTGTATGTTTCCTATAATTTTTGAGTTTTGAATAATGTAACACCAAGCTTAGGTAGTTTTACTCATTTTAAGCATGTTTAGAATTAAAAAATTCAAATTTTATGCATGTCTCTTATATTTTTTGAGTTTTGAATAATGAAACACTAATACTTAAGTGGTTTTACTCATTTCGAGCATGTTTAAAATAAAAAGATTCAAACTTTATGTAGTTTTCCTAAATTTTTTGAGTTTTGAATAAAGTAACACAAAAATTTAAGCAGTTTTACTTGTTTCAAGTATGTTTGAAATCAAAAGATTTCAATTTTATGTGGGTTTCCTATAATTTTTGAGTTTTGAATAATACAACACCAAAACTTAAGTTGTTTTACTCATCTGAAGCACATTTAAAATCAAAAGATTTAAACTTTATGGACATTCCTATAACTTTTGAGTTTTGAATAATGCAACACCCAAAAATATGTCATTTTACTCATTTCGAGTATGTTTACAATCAAAAGACTCAAACATTATGCACATTTTGTATAATTTTTGAGTTGTAAAAAATGCAACACCAAAACTTAGGTGGTTTACTTTTTTTGAGCATGTTTACAATCAAATAATTCAAAATTTATTCACATTTCCAATAATTTCTGAGTTTTGCATAAAGCAACACCAAAACTTAACTATTTTTTGCTCATTTCAAGCATGTTTACAATCAAAAGATTCAAAATTTATGCATATTGCCTATAATTTTTGAGTTTTGAATAATGAAAAACCAAAACATAGGTAGTTTTTCTCATTTTGTGCATGTTTATAATCAAAAGATTCAAATTTTATGCACATTTCCTATAATTTTTTATTTTAAAATAATGTAACAACCAAATATTATGCAATTTCAATAATTTTGAGCATGTTCACCAAAACTTAGGTAGTTTTACTCATTTTGAGCATGTTTACAATAAAAAGATTCAAACTTTAAGTGCATATCTAATAATTTTTGAGTTTTGAATAATACAACACCAAAACATAAGCGATTATACTCATTTGGAGCATGTTTACAATCAAAAGATTCAAACTTTATGCAGTTTTCCTATAATTATTGAGTTTTATATAATGCAACACAAAACTTAAGTAGTTTTACTCATTTTGAGCTTGTTTACAATCAAAAGATTCAAAATTTATGTGTTTCTTATAAATTTTTAGTTTTTAATAATACAACACCAAAACTTATGTGCTTTTACTCATTTGGAGCATGTTTACAATCAAAAGATTCAAACTATATACATGTTTCCAAAAAAATTTAATTTTTGAATAATGCAACACCAAAACTTAGGTGGTTTTACTTGTTTCGATAATGTTCATAATCAAGATATTCAAACATTATGAGTGTTTCCTATTATTTTTTGTGTTTTGATTAATTTAACACCAAAACATAAGTAGTTTTACTTGTTTTGAGCATGTTTACAATCAAAAAATTCAAATAGTTTGCATGTTTCCTATTATTTTTTAGTTTTGAATAATACAACACCAAACTTAGGTGGGTTTACTTGTTTGGAGCATGTTTAGAATTAAAAGATTCAACATTTATGCACGTTTCTTATATTTTTGAGTTTTGAATAATAAAACACCAAAATTTAAGTAGTTTTACTCCTTTTGATCATGTTTAAAATTAAAAGATTCAAATTTTATGTCGGTTTCCTATAATTTTTGAGTTTTGAATAATGTAACACAAAAACTTAAGAAGTTTTAGTCATTTCAAGCATGTTTAGAATCAAAAGATTCAAACTTTATGCATGTTTTCCATATTTTTTGGGTTTTAAATAATACAACACTAAAACTAAATCGGTTTTACTTATTTTGAGCATGTTTAGAATGAAAATATTTAAATTTTATGCATGTTTCCTATAATTTTTGTGTTTTGAATAATGTAACACCAAAACTTAGGTGGTTTTACTTATTTCATTCATGTTTAAAATCAAAAGATTTAAACTTTATGCATATTTCCTATAATTTTTGAGTTTTGAATAATGTAACACCCAAACATAGGTAGTTTTACTCATTTTGAGTATGTTTACAATCAAAAGAATCAAACATTATGCACGTATCCTATATTTTTTGTGTTTTAAAAAATTCAACACCAAAACTTAGGTGGTTTTACTTGTTTTGAGCATGTTTACAATCTAATAATTCAAACTTTATGCACATTTCCTATAATTTTTGAGTTTTAAATAATGCAACACTAAAACTTAAGTGGTTTTACTCTTTTTAAGCATGTTTACAATCAAAAGTTTCAAAATTTATATGCATTGCCTATAATTTTTTAGTTTTGAATAATGAAACACTAAAACTTAGGTAGTTTTACTCATTTAGAGCATGTTTAAAATCAAAAGATTTAATCTTTATGCATGCTTCCCATAATTTATGAGTTTTGAATAATGCAACAATAAAAATTAAGAGGTTTTACTCATTTTGATCATATTTACAATAAAAAGATTCAAACTATATGTGTATTTCTTATAATTTTTCAGTTTTGAATAATACAACACCAAAACATAAATGGTTTTACTCATTTTGAGCATGTTTACAATCGAAAGATTTAAACTTTATGCATGTTACCTATAATTTTTTAGTTTTGAATAATGCAACACCAAAACTTAAGTGGCTTTACTCATTTAGAGCATGTTTAAAATCAAAAGTTTCAAATTTTGTGCACATTTCTTAGAATTTTTGAGTTTTGAACAATGTAACAACAAAACTTAAGCAATTTTACTCATTTTGAGCATATTTACAATAAAAAGATTCAAACTATGTTTGCATTTCTTATAATTTTTTAGTTTTGAATAATGCAACACCAAAACATAAGTGATTTTACTCATTTCGAGCATGTTTAAAATCAAAATATTTAAATTTTATGCATGTTTCCTATAATTTTTGAGTTTTGAATAATGTAACACCTAAACAAAAGTATTTTTACTCATTTTGATCTTATTTACAATAAAAAGATTCAAACTTTATTCGTGTTTGATATAATTTTTGAGTTTCTACTTGTTTCAAGTATGTTTACAATCAAAAGATACAAACTTTTTATGCATTTCCTATAATTTATGGGTTTTGAATAATGCCACACCAAAACTTAAGAATATTTATGTTTCAAGGATGTCTAGAGTCAAAAGATTCAAATTTAATGTGTGTTTCCTATAATTGTTGAGTTTTGAATAATGAAACCCCAAAATTTAAGTGGTTTTACGTGTTTTGGGCTTGTTTAGAATCAAAGGATTCAAATTTTATGTGTGTTTCTTTTAATTTGTGTGTTTTGAATAATGCAACACCAGAACTTAAGTGGTTTTATTCATTTCATGCAAGTTTACAATCAAAAGATTCAAACTTTATACATGTTTTCTAAATTTTTGAGTTTTGAATAATGCAACAACAAAACATAAGCATTTTTACTCATTTGGAGCATGTTTAGAGTCAAAAGATTCAAAATTTATGTGTGTTTCCTATAATATTTATTTTCAATAATGCAATACCAAAACATAAGTGGTTTTGCATGTTTTGAGCATGTTTAAAATCAAAAAATTTAAAAACTATGCATATTTCCTATAAATTTTGAGTTTTGAATAATGCAACACCAAAATTAAAGTGGTTTTACTTGTTTCGAGCATGTTTACAATCAAAAAAATCAAATTTTATGTGGGTGTCCTATAATGTTTGAGTTTGTAATAATGTAACACCAAAATGTAATCAATTTTACTCATTTCAAGCATGTTTATAATCTAAGAATTCAAACTTTATGTAGGTTTCCTATATTTTTTGAGTTTTGAATAATGTAACATAAGAACTTAAGGGATTTTACTAATTTTAAGCATATTTACAATTAAAAGATTCAAAATTTATGCATGTTTTGTATATTTTTTTTAGTTTTGAATAATGCAACACTAAAACATAAGTAGTTTTACTCATTTCAAGCATGTTTACAATCAAAAGATTCAATATTTATGCGGGTTTCTTATATTTTTTGAGTTTTGAATCATGCAAAACCAAAACATAAGTGGTTTTTCTCATTTTAAGCATGCATAAAATCATAATATTTAAACTTTATGCCCATACCTATAATTTTTGAGTTTTAAATAATGCAACACCAAAACTTAGGTGGTTTTACATGTTTCAAGCA
The DNA here is from genome assembly GCA_037957365.1 of Torreya grandis. NCBI lineage: Eukaryota > Viridiplantae > Streptophyta > Pinopsida > Cupressales > Taxaceae > Torreya > Torreya grandis. Next base: position 905,696 of record JARHVA010005719.1, read on the forward strand.
TGCTTACAATCAAAACATTTAAAATTTATTCACATTTCCTATAATTTTTTAGTTCTAAATAATGTAACAACAAAACTTAGGCAATTTTACTCATTTTGAGCACATTTGCAATTTAAAGATTCAAATTTTATGCGCATTTCCTATAATTTTTGTGTTTTGAATAATGCAAAACTAAAACTTAGTCTATTTTAATCATTTTGAGTATGTTTACAATCAAAACATTCAAACAATATTCACGTGTCCTGTAATTTTTGAGTTTTGAATAATGTAACACTAAAGCTTAGGTAATTTGACTCATTATGAGTATGTTTATAATCAAAAGATTCAAACTTTATGCACATTTCCTATGATTTTTGAGTTTTAAATAATGCAACACCAAAACATAGGTGGTTTTACTCACTACGAGCATGTTTATAATTAAAAGATTCAAACTTTATTTGGGTTTCCAATAGTTTTTGAGTTTTGAATAATGTAACATTAAAACTTAGGTGGTTTCAATCATTTTGAGCATGTTTACAATCAAAAAATTCAATATTTATGGGCATTTCCTATAATTGTTTAGTTTTGATTAATGCAATACAAAAACTTAGGTGGTTTTACTCGTTTTGAACATTTTTAAAGTTAAAAGAGTCAAACTTTAAATGTGTTTCCTATAATTTTCTAGTTGTGAATAATGCAACACCAAAACTTATGCAATTTTAATCATTTCAAACATGTTTACAATCAAAAAATCTAAACTTTATATGTGTTTCCCATAATTTTTGAGTTTCGAATAATGCAACACTAAAACTTAGGCAATTTTACTCATTTCTAGCATGTTTACAATCAACAAATTCAAACTCTATCCATGTTTCTTAGAATGTTTGAGTTTTTAATAATGCAACACTAAAACATAAGCAGTTTAACTCACTTTGAGCATGTTTACAATCAAAAGATTCAAATTATATGCATGTTTACTATAATTTTTGAGTTTTGAATAATGCAACACCAAAATTTTCATAGTTTTACTCATTTCAAGCATGTTTATAATCAAAAGATTCAAACTGTATTCATGTTTCTTATAACTTTTTAGTTTTGAATAATACAACATAAAACTTTGACAGTTTTACTTGTTTCGATCATTTTTACAATCAAAAGATTAAAACGTTATGCATGACTCCTATAATTTTTGAGTTTTGAATAATGCAACACTAAAACTTAGGTTGTTTTACTCATTTTAAGCATATTAAAATCAAAAGATTCAAACTTTATTCGTGTTTACTATAATTTTTGAGTTTTGAATAATACAACACCAAAACTTAGCTGGTTTTACTCATTTTGAGCACGTTTACAATCAAAAGATTAAAAATTTATGCATGTTTCCTATAATTTTTTGGTTTTGAATAATACAAAACCAAAGCTTAGGTAGCTTTACTCATTTTGGGCATGTTCACTTTCAAAAGATTCAAAGTTTATGCACTTTTCCTATAATTTTTGAGTTTTTAACAATGTAACACCAAATCTTAGGCTGTTTTTCTCATTTTGAGCAATGTTTACAATTAAAAGATTCAAATTTTATGTGTGTTTCCTATAATGTTTGAGTTTTGAATAATACAACACCAAAACTTAGGTGGTTTTACTCATTTTGAACATGTTTAGAATCAAAAGATTCCAACTTTATTTGTGTTTTCTATAATATTTGAGTTTTGAATAATGAAACACCAAAATTTAATCGAGTTTACTCATTTTGAATATATTTTTTGATTTTTTTAGTTTTGAATAATGCAACACCAAAATTTAAGTGGTTTTAATCATTTCAAGAATGTTTACAACTAAAAGACTCAAAATTTATGTGCATTTCTTATAATTTTTGAGTTTTGAATAATGCAACACCAAAACTTAAGTGGTTTTACTTATTTTGAGCATGTTTAGAATCAAAACATTCAAACTTTATGCATGGTTCCTAATATTTTTGAGTTTTGAATAATGCAACACTAAAAACTTAAGTGCTTTAGAAGCAAAAGATTCAAATTGAGCATGTTTAGAAGCAAAAGATTCAAATTTTATCTGTGTTTCCTAATATATTTTATGTTTTGAATAATGCAACACCAAAACTTAATCGATTTTACTCATTTTGAGCATGTTTAGTGTAAAAAGATTCAAACATTATGCATGTTTCTAATAATTTTTGAGTTTTGAGTAATGCAACACCAAAACTTAAGTGGTTTTACTTGTTTCAAACATGTTTAGAATCAAAAGATTCAAACCTTATGCGCATTTCCTATAATTTTTGAGTTTTGAATAATGCAACACCAAAATTTAATTAATTTTACTCATTTCAAGCATGTTTATAATCAAATGATTTAAGTTTTATGTGCATCTCTTATAATTTTTGAGTTTTTTACAATGCAACTCCAAAATTTAAGCAGTTTTACTCATTTTGAGTATGTTTAGAATTGAAAGATTCAAATTTTATGTGGGTTTCATTTAATTTTTGAATTTTTTACAATACAACACAAAAATTAAGTAGTTTTACTCATTGCGAGCATGTTTATAATCAAAAGATTAAAATTTTATGTGTGTTTCCTATAATTTTTGAGTTTGTAATAATGTAACACCAAAACTTACACACTTTTACTCATTTCGAGCATGTTTACATAAAAAGATTCAAACTATATACACGTTTCCTAAAAATTTTAAGTTTTGAATAATGCAACACCAAAACTTAAGGAGGTTCACTTGTTAAGAGCATGTTTACAATCAAAATATTCAAACATTATGCACATTTGCTATAATTTTTTGTGTTTTGAATAATGCAACACTAAAACATAGGTAGTTTTACTTGTTGTGATCATGTTTACAATAAAAAAAATCACATATTTTGCACGTTTCCTATAATTTTGAGTTTTGAATAATACAACACCAAACTTAGGCAGTTGCAATCATTTGGAGCATGTTTAGAATCAAAAGATTCAACCTTTATTCACGTTTCTTATAATTTTTTATTTTTGAATAATGCAACACCAAAACTTAAGTAGTTTTACTAGTTTTGAGGATGTTTAAAAATCAAAATATTCAAACTTTATGCAGGTTTCTTATAATTTTTGAGTTTTGAATAATGCAACACAAAAACTTAAACAATTTTACTCGTTTCAAGCATGTCTAGAATCAAAATATTCAAACCTTATGTAAGTTTGCTATAATTTTTGAGTTTTGAATAATACAACACCAAAACTTAATCAGTTTTACTCATTTCGAGCATGTTTAGAATCAAAATATTTAAACTTTATGCATGTTTCTTATAATTTTTGAGTTTTAAATAATGGAACACCAAAACTTAGGTGGTTTTACTCATTTCAAGCATGTTTAAAATCAAAATATTGAAACTTTATGCATGTTTCCTATATTTTTTGAGTTTTGAATAATGCAACACCCAAATATAGGCAATTTTACTCATTTCTACAATCAAAAGATTCAAAAAAATTGTGTGATTCCTAAAATTTTTGAGTTTTAAAAAGTGTAACACAAAAACCTAGGTGGTTTTACTTGTTTTGAGCATGTTTACAATCAAATGATTCAAACTTTATGCACATTTCCTATATTTTTTTAGTTTTGACTAATGAAACACCTAAATTAAACAGTTTTACTCATTTTGAGTATTTTTAAAATAAAAAAATTCATACTTTATGCATGTTGCCTACAATTTTTGAGTTTTGAATAATGCAACACCAAAACCTAAGTAGTTTTACTCATTTAGAGCATCTTTAAAATTAAAAGATTTAAACTTAGTGCATGTTTCTTAGAATTTTTGAGTTTTCAATAATGCAACAATAAAACTTAAGTGGTTTTACTCATTTTGATCATATTTACACTAAAAAAATTTAAATTATATGCACATTTCATATAATTTTTGAGTTTTGAATAATGAAACACCAAAACTTAAGTGGTTTTACTCATTTGGGCATGTTCAAACTTTATGCATGTTTCCTATAATTTTTTAGTTTTGAATAACACAACACCAAAACTTAAGTGGTTTTACTAATTTCAAGCATGTTTATAATTAAGAGATTTAAAATTTATTTACATTTCCTATCATATTTGAATTTTGAATAATGCAACACCAACACTTAGGTGGTTTTACTCATTTTGTACACATTTACAATCAAAAGATTAAAATTTCATGTGCATTTCCTATAACTTTTGTGTTTTGAATAATGCAACACCAAAACATAGGCAATTTTACTCATTTTGAGCATGTTTACAATCAAAACATTCAAACTATGTGTGTGTATCCTATAATTTTTTAGTTTTGAGTAATTTAACACCAAAGCTTAGGTGATTTTAGTCATCTTGAGCATGTTTATTATCAAAAGATTCAAAATTTATGCGCATTTCCTATGATTTTTGAGTTTTAAACAATGTAACACCAAAACTTAGGTGGTTTTCCTCATTATGAGCATGTTTACAATTAAAATATTCAGTCTTTATGCACATTTCCTATAATTTTTTAGTTTTGAATAATGTAAAATCAAAAATTAGGCAATTTTACTTGTTTCAAGCATGTTTACAATCAAAAGATTTAAACTTTATATGGGTTTCCTATAGTTTTTGAGTTTTGAATGATGCAACACTAAAACTTAGGTAGTTTTACTCATTTTGAGCTTGTTCAAAATCAAAAGATTCAAAATTTATGGCATTTCCTATAATTTTTTAGTTTTGATTAATGCAATACCAAAACTTAAGCAACTTTACTCATTTTGAGCATTTTTAAAGTTAAAAAAGTTAAAATTTACACATGTTTCCTATAAATTTTGAGTTTTGAAAAATGCAACACCAAATGTTAGGTAGTTTTAATCGTTTCAAACATGTTTACAATCAAAAGATTCAAATTTATGCATGTTTCCTATAATTTTTGAGTTTTGAATAATGTAACACCAAAACTTAGGTAGTTTTACTCATTTTGAGCATGTTTACAATCAAAAGAATCAAACTCTATGTATGTTTCCTATAATTTTTGAGTTTTGAATAATGCAATATTAAAATTTAGGTGGTTTAGCTCATTTTGAGAATGTTTACAATCAAAAGATTTAAATTATATGCATGTTTTCTATAATTTTTGAGTTTTGAATAATGCAATACCAAAACTTTGGTGGTTTTACTCATTTCAAACATGTTTAAACTCAAAAGATTCAAACTCTATGCATGTTTTTTAAAGTTTTTTAGTTTTGAATAATGTAAATCAAAACTTTGATGGTTTTACTCATTTTGATTATATTTACAATCAAAAGATTCAAACTTTATCCATGTTTCCTATAATTTTTTGAGTTTTGAATAATGCAACACCAAAACTTAGGGTCTTTTACTCATTTTGAGCATGTTTAGAATCAAAAGATTCAAACTTTATGTGTGTTTTCTATGATTTTTGACTTTTGAATAATGCAACACCAAAACTTAAATAGTTTTACTCATTTCCAGCATGTTTAAAATTAAAAGATTCAAATTTTATATGCATTTCTTCTAATTTTTTAGTTTTGAATAATGCAACACCAAAGCTTAGGAAACATTACTTGTTTCAAGCATGTTTACTATCAAAAGATTCAAAATTTATGCGTGTTTCATATAATTTTTTATTTTTGAATAATGTAACACCAAAATGTAGTGGTTTTACTCATTTTGATCATATTTACTATCAAAAGATTCAAACTTTATGCATGTTATATATATTTTTATGTTTTGAATAATGCAACACCAAAACATAGGCTATTTTACTCATTTCAAGCAATGCTTACAATCAAAAGATTCAAATTTTATGTGTGTTTCCTATAATTTTTGAGTTTTGAATAATGCAACACCAAAAATTAAGTAGTTTTACTCATTTTGATTATGTTTATAATCAATAGATCCATACTTTATGTGTATTTCCTACAATATTTGAGTTTTGAATAATGTAACACCAAAACTTAGGTTGTTTTACTCATTTTGAGCATATTTAGAAACAAAATATTCAAACTTTATGCATGTTTCTTATAATTTTGGAGTTTTGAATATTGCAACACCAAAACTTAAGCAATTTTACTAGTTTTAAGAATGTTTTGAATCTATAGATTCAAACTTTATGCATGTTTCCTATAATTTTTGACATTTGAATAATACAACAAAACCAAAGTGATTTCACTTACTTCGATCATGTTTAGAATAAAAATATTTAAACTTTATGCACATTTCTTATAATTTTTGAGTTTTGAATATTGTAACACCAAAATTTAATTGTTTTTACTCATTTAGAGCATGTTTAAAATCAAAAGATTTAAACTTTATGTAGGTTTCCTATAATTTTTTTAGTTTTGAATAATGAAACACCAAAACATAAGTGGTTTTACTCATTTTGAGCATGTTAAGAATTAAAAGATTCAAACTTTATGCACATTTCCTATAATTTTTGAGTTTTGAATAATGCAACAATAAAAAGTAAGTGGTTTTACACATTTCAACTATGTTTAGAATCAAATGATTCAAACTTTAAGCATATTTCTTATAATTTTTGAGTATTGAATAATGCAACACCAAAAATTAATAAATTTTCTCATTTCAAATATGTTTAAAATCAAAAGATTCAAACTTTACACACATTTCCTTTAGTTTTTGAGTTTTGAATAATGCAAGACCAAAACATAAGTGATTTTAATCTTTTTCAGCTTGTGTAGAATTAAAAGACTCAAACTTTATATGCATTTCTTATAATTTTTGAGTTTTGAATAATGCAACACCAAAATGTAAGCATTTTTACTCATATTGAGCATGTTTAGAATCAAAAGATTCAAACTTTGTGTCCATTTCTTAATATTTTTGAGTTTTGAATAATGTAACACTAAAACAGAAGTGCTTTTACTCATTTTGAGCATGTTTAAAATAAAAATATTCAAACTCTATGCACATTTCTTAATATTTTTGAGTTTTGATAATGCAACACCAAAAACTAAGTGGCAGTACTTAGTTTGAGCATGTTTAGGATTAAAAGATTCAAACTTTATCCATGTTTCTTATAATTTTTGAGTTTTGAGTAATGCAACATCAAAACATAAGAAGTTTTACTCATTTTGAGCATGTTTAGAATGAAAAGAATTAAACTTTATTCAAGTTTCTTATAATTTTTGAGTTTTGACTAATTGAACATCAAAACTTAACTGGTTATACTTGTTTTGAGCATGTTTATAATCAAAAGATTCAAACCTTATGCACGTTTTGTGTAATTTTTGAGTTTTGAATAATGCAACACCAAAACTTAAGTAGTTTTACTCATTTCAAGTATGTTTAGAATCAAAAGATTCAAACTTTATGCATATTTCCTATAATTTTAGAGTTTTTTACAACGCAACATTGAAACCTAAGTGGTTTTTTCTCATTTCTACCATGTTTAGAATCAAAAAATTCAAACTTTTAGTGGGTTTCTTATAGTTTTTGAGTTTTATATAATGCAGCATAATACTTAAGTGGTTTTACTCATTTTGAGCATGTTTACAATCAAAAGATTCAACATATATGTGTTTCCTATAATTTTTGAGTTTGTAATAATAGAACACCAAAACTTATGCATTTTTACTCATTATGAGCATGTTTATAATCAAAAGATTCAAATTATATGTGTGCTTCCTACAATTTTTTAGTTTTGAATAATGTAAGACCAAAACTTAAGTAGTTTTAATCATTTTGAGCATGTTTACAATCGAAAGATTCAAACATTGTGTGTGTTTCTTATAGTTTTTGTGTTTTGAATAATGCAACATTGAAACATAGACAATTTTTCTTATTTCGATCATATTTACAATCAAAAGATTCAAATAGTTTACATGTTTCCTATAATTTTTGAATTTTGAATAATGCAACACCAAACTTAGGTAGTTTTATTCATTTTGAGCATGTTTAAAATTGAAAGATTCAACCTTTTTTTATGTTTCCTATAATTTTTAAGTTTTTAATAATACAACATAAAAACTTAAGCGATTATATTGGTTTTGAACATGTTCAAAATCAAAAGATTCAAACTTTATCCGGGTTTTATAGAATTTTTGAGTTTTGAATTATGCAACATAAAAACTTAAGAAATTTTACTCCTTTCAAGCATGTTTAGAATCAATATATACAAACTTTATGCATGTTTCATATAAATTTTTGAGTTTTGAATAATGCAACACTAAAACTTAATCAGTTTTACTCATTTCAAGCATTTTTAGAATAAAAGATTCAAACTTTTAGCATGTTTCTTATAAGTTTTGAGTTTTAAATAATGTAAGACCAAAACTTAGAAGTTTTACTCATTTCAAGCATGTTTAAAATCAAAAGATTTAAATTTTAAGCATGTTTCCAATAATTTTTGAGTTTGAATAATTCTACATCTAAACATAGACAATTTTAATCATTTTGAGTATGTTTACAATCAAAATATTCATACATTATGTAGGTTTCTTATAATTTTTGAGTATTAAAAAATGCAACACTAAAACTTAGGTAGATTTACTTATTTCTATCATGTTTATAGTTAAAAGTTTAAAACATTATGGCCATTTCCTATAACATTTCCTATATTTTTTGAGTTTTGAATAATGCAACACAAAAACGTAAGCAATTTTACTCATTTCAAGCATGTTTAGAATTAAAAGATTCAAACTTTATGGGTGTTTCCTATCATTTTTGAGTTTTGAATAATGCAACACCAAAACTTAATCAATTTTACTCATTTTGAGCATGTTTAGAATCAAAAGATTCAAACTTTATGCGTGTTTTCTCTAATTTTCTAGTTTTGAATAATGCAACACCAAAACTTAGGCAACTTTACTCATTTTGAGCATGTTTACAATTAAAAGATCCAAATTTTATGCCTATTTCCTATAATTTTTGAGTTTTAAATAATGCAACACCAAAACTTAGGCAATTTTACTCGTTTCGAGTATGTTTACAATCAAAAGATTATAACTTGATGCACGTTTCCTATAATTTTTGAGGCATTCATAATGGGACACCAAAAGTTAGGTAATTTTACTCATTTTGAACATGTTTATAATTAAAAGATTCAAATTTTTTGAGTGTTTCCTATAGTTTTTGAGTTTTGAAAAATATAACACCAAAATTGAAGCAATTTTCCTCATTTTGAGTATGTTTATAATCAAAAGATTCAAACGTTATGTGCATTTCCTATAATTTTTTAGTTTTGAATAATGGAACACCAAAACATAAGCGGTTTAACTCATTTTGAGCATGTTTAAAATCAAAAGATTCAAATTTTATGCATGTTTCCTAAAGTTTTTGAGCTTTAAATAATGCAACACCAAAATTTATTCAGTTTAACTCATTTCAAGCATGTTTACAATCAAAAGATTCAAACTTTATGTGTGTTTCCTATAATTTTTTTAGTTTTAAATAATGCAACACCAAAACTTAAATAGTTTTACTTGTTTCAAACATGTTTACAAGTAAAAGAATCAAACTTTATGTGCATTTTCTATATTTTTTGAGTTTTGAATAATGCAACACCAAAACTTAAGTGGTTTTACTCATTTCAAGCATGTCTAGAATCAAAATATTCAAACTTTATGCAGGTTTCCTATAATTTTTGAGTTTTGAATAATACAACACAAAAACTTAATCAGTTTTACTCATTTTAAAGATGTTTAGAATTAAAAGATTTAAACTTTATGAATATTTCCTTTAGTTTTTTAGTCTTGAATAATGCAACACCAAAACTTAAGTTGTTTTATTCATTTCAAGCATGTTTAGAGTCAAAAGACTCAAATGTTTTGCATATTCCCTATAATGTTTGAGTTTTGAATAATGGACATTTTGAGTGTGTTTAGAATTAAAAGAATCAAATTTTATGAATGTTTCCTAATTTTTTTGAGTTTTGAATAATGCAACACAAAAACATAATTGCTTTTACTTGTTTTGAACATGTTCAGAATCAAAAGATTCAAACTTTATGCACCTATCCTAATATTTTGTAGTTTTAAAAAATGCAACACCAAAATTTAAGTGGTTTTACTTATTATGAGCATATTTTGAATCAAAAGATTTAAACTTTAAGTGTGTTTCTTATAATTTTTGAGTTTTGAGTAATGCAACAACAAAACTTAAGTGATATTACTCATTTAGTGCATGTTAAGAAGTTTCCTATATTTTTTGAGTTTTAAATAATGCAACACCAAAACTTAAGTGGGTTTTCTTATTTTGATCATGTTTAGAATCAAAAGATTCAAACTTTATGAACATTTCCTATAGTTTTCAAGTTTTGAATAATGCAAAACCAAAACATAAACAATTTTACTCATTTTGAGGATGTTTAGAATCATAAGAATCAAACTTTATGTGCATTTCCTATAATTATTGAGTTTTCAATATTGATACACCAAAATTTAAGTGGTTTTACTCATTTCGAGCATGTTTATAATCAAAAGATTCAAACTTTATGTGTGTTTCCTAATATTTTTGAGTTTTGAATAATGCAACACCAAAACTTAAGTGCTTTTACTTGTTTCAAGCATGTTTAGAATCAAAAGATTTAAACTTTATGCGTATTTCCTAATATTTTGGAGTTTTCAATAATGCAACACCAAAAATTAAGCGGTTTTACTCATTTTGAGCATGTTTAGAATCAAAAGATTCAAACTTCATGCATGTTTCCTATAATTTTTGAGTTTTGAGTAATGGAACACCAAAACTTAAGCAATTTCACTCATTTTGAGCATGTTTAGAATCAAGAAATTTAAACTTTACACACATTTCTTATGATTTTTGAGTTTTGAATAATGCAACACCAAAACTTAAGTGATTTTACTTATTTTGAGCATGTTTGAAATCAAAAAATTCAAATTTTATGTGCATTTCATATAACTTTTGAGTTTTGAATAATGGAACACCAAAACATAAGCGATGTAACTCATTTCAAGCATGTTTAGAATCAAAAGATTCAAACTTTATGCACATTTCCTATATTTTTTAGTTTTGTATAATGCAACACCAAAAGCTACATGGTTTTACTCATTTTGAGCATGTTTAGAATCAAAGATTTAAAATTTATGTGGGTTTCCTATAATTTTGAGTTTTGAATAATGCAACACCCAAACTTAATCAGTTTTACTCCTTTTGAGCATGTTTAGAATCAAAACATTTAAACTTTATGCATGTTTCCTATAATTTTTGAATTTTGAATAATACAACACCAAGAACTAGGTGTTTTACTCATTTCAAGCATGTTTAAAATCAAAATATTTAAACTTTATGCATGTGTCCTATCATTTTTGAGTTTTGAATAATGCAATACCCAAACATAGGCAGTTTTACTCATTTCAATATGTTTACAATCAAAAGATTCAAACATTATGCATGTTTCCTATATTTTTTAATTTTTAAAAAATGCAACACTAAAACGTAGGTGGTTTTACTTATTTTGAGCATGTTTACAATCAAAAAATTCAAACTTTATTCACATTTCCTATAATTTTTGAGTTTTGAATTATGCAACACCAAAACTTAAGCAGTTTTACTCATTTTGTACACATTTACAATCAAAAGATTCAAATTTTATGTGCATTTCCTATAATTTTTGTATTTTGAATAATGCAAAACCAAAACTTAGACTATTTTACTCATTTTGAGCATGTTTACAATCAAAACATTCAAACTATATGTGCATATCCTATAATTTTTGACTTTTGAATAATGTAACACCAAAGCTTAGGTGGTTTTACTCATTTCAAGCATGGATATAATGAAAAGATTAAAATTTTATGCACATTTTTGATGATTTTTGAGTTTTAAATAATGCAACACCAAAACTTAGGTGGTTTTACTCATTACAAGCATTTTTACAATTAAAAGATTCAAACTTTATGCACGTTTCCTATAATTTTCATGTTTTAGATAATGTAACACCAAAACATAGGTAGTTTTATTTGTTTAAAGCATGTTTACAATCAAAAGATTCAATATTTATGTGGGTTTCCTATAGTTTTTGACTTTTAAATAATGTCACACTAAAACCTAGGCAGTTTTACTCATTTTGAGCATGTTTAGAATCAAAAGATTCAAAATTTATTTGAATTTCCTCTATTTTTTTGGTTTTGATTAAGGCATTACCAAAACTTAGGTAGTTTTACTCATTTTGAGCATTTTTAAAGGTAAAAAAGTTAAACTTTACATGTGTTTCCTATAATTTTTGAGGTTTGAATAATGTAACACCAAAAGTTGGGCAGTTTTAATCATTTCAAACATATTTCCAATCAAAAGATTCAAACTTTATGCATTTTTCTTATAATTTTTTAGTTTTGAATAATGCAACATCAAACTTAGGTGGTTTTACTCATTTATAGCATGTTTACAATCAAAAAATTCAAACTCTATGCATATTAACAATAATTTTTTGAGTTTTGAATAATGCAACACCAAAACTTAGGTAGTTTAACTCATTTTAAGCATGTTTACAATCAAAAGATTCAAATTGTATGTACGTTTCCTATAATTTTTGAGTTTTGAAAAATGTGACACCAAAACTTTGGTAGTTTTATTCATTTTGAGCATGTTTATAATCAAAAGATTGAAACTCTATGTGTGTTTCTTATAATTTTTTAATTTTGAACAATGCAACAAAAAACTTTGATGTTTTTACTCATTTTGATTATGTTTACAATCAAAAGATTGGAACTTTATTCACATTTTCTATAATTTTTGAGTTTTGAGTTTTACTCATTTTGAGCGTGTTTATAATCAAAAGATTCAAATTATAGGTGTGCTTCCTATAATTTTTTAGTTTTAAATAATGCAACACCAAAACTTAAGCAATTTTACTTGTTTCGAGCATGTTTAAAATTAAAAGATTCAAACTTTATATGCATTTCCTATAATTTTTGAGTTTTGAATAATGCAACACCAAAGATTAGGTGGCTTTACTCGTTCAAAGCATGTTTACAATCAAAAGATTCCAACTTTATGCATGTTTCCTATAATTTTTGAGTTTTGAATAATGCAACATAAAAACATAGGCAACTTTACTCGTTCTGAGCATGTTTACTATCAAAAGATTCAAAACTGATGTGCATTTTCTATAATTTTTGAGTTTTGAATAATGCAACACCAAAACTTAAGCTATTTTACTCATTTCAAGCAATGTTTACAATCTAATGATTCAAATTTTATGTGTGTTTCCTATATTTTTTTTAGTATTGAATAATGCAACACCAAAAATTAAGCAAATCTACTTGTTTCGAGCATGTTTACAATCAATAGATCCAAACTTTATGTGCTTTTCCTATAATGTTTGAGTTTTGAATAATGCAACACCAAAACTTAGGTGGTTTTTCTCATTTTAAACTTGTTTACAATTAAAAGATTCAAACCTTATGTGTATTTCCTATAATTTTTGAGTTTTGAATAATGCAACACTAAAACTTAGGTGATTTTACTCATTTTGAGCATGTTTACTATCAAAAGATTCAAACTTTTTATGGGTTTCCTATAATTTATGAGTTTGTAATAATTCAACACAAAAAACATAAGCGTTTTTACTAGTGACAAGAATGTTTAGAATCTAAAGATTTAAACTTTATGTAGGTTTGCTATAATTTTTGAGTTTTGAATAATACAACACCAAAACTTAAGGAGTTTTACTCATTTCGAGCATATTTACTATCAAAAGAATCAAAATTTATGTAGGTTTCCCATAAATTTAGAGTTTTGAATAATGCGACACCAAAAATTAAGTGGGTTTACTTATTTTGAGCATGTTTACAATCAAAAGATTCAAACTTTAAGTGGGTTTCCTATACTTTTTGAGTTTTGTATAATGCAACACCAAAATTTAAGTGGTATTAATCATTTTGAGCATGTTTAGAATCACAAGATTAAAACTTTATGTGTGTTTCCTATATTTTTTGAGTTTTGAATAATGCAACACCAAAACTTAAGTGGTTTTACTCATTTAGAGCATGTTTAGAATTAAAAGATTCAAACTTTATGCACATTTCGTATAATTTTTTAGTTTTAAATAATGCAACATGAAAATGTAAGTGGTTTTACTCATTTTGAGCATGTTTATAATTTTTGAGTTTTGAATAATACAACACAAAAACTTAATCAGTTTTACTCATTTCAAACAAATTTAGAATCAAAAGATTCAAACTTTATGCACATTTCTTGTAGTTTTTGAGTTTTAAATAATGCAACAACAAAACTTAAGTGATTTTACTCATTTTGAGCATGTTTACAATCAAAAGACTCAAACTTTATGTGCATTCATATAATTTTTGAGTTTTGAATACTGCAACACCAAATTTTAAGTAGGTTTATTTGTTTTAAGCATGTTTAGAATCAAAAGATTCAAACTTTATTTGTGCTTCTTAATATTTTTGAGTTTTGAAAAATGCAACACCAAAACATAAGTGCTTTTACTCATTTCAAGCATGTTTAGAATAAAAAGATTCAAACTTCATGCACGTTTCTTAATATTTTTGATTTTGAATAATGCAACACCAAGAACTAAGTGGTAATACTCATGTTGAGCATGTTTAGAATCAAAAGATTCAAACTTTACGTGTGTTTCCTATAATTTTTGAGTTTTAAATAATGGAACACCAAAACATAAGAAGTTTTAGTCGTTTTGAGCATGTTCAGAATCAAAAGATTTGAACTTTATGCATGTTTCTTATAACTTTTGAGTTTTGAATAATGCAACACCAAAACGTAAGTGGTTTTACTTATTTCGTGCATGTTTAGAATCAAAATATTCAAACCTTATGCACATTTGATGTAGTTTTTGAGTTTTAAATAATGCAACACCAAAACTTAAGTGGTTTTACTCATTTCAAGCATGTTTAAAATCAAAAGATTCAAACTTTATACATGTTTCCTATAATTTTTGAGTTTTATATAATGCAACACCAAAACTTAAGCTATTTTAATTGTTTCAAGCATGTTTAGAATCAAAAGATTTAATTTGTATCGTGTTTCCTATATTTTTTGAGTTTTGAATAATGCAACACAAAAAATTAGGCAATTTTACTCATTTTGAGCATGTTTACCCTTAAAAGATTCACAATTTATGTGCATTTTCTATAATTTTTGAGTTTTGAATAATGCAACAGTAAAAATTAGGCTAATTTACTCATTTTGAGCAATGTTTACAATCAAAAGATTCAAAAATGCAACACCAAAACATAAGCAATTTTACTCGTTTTGATCATGTTTACAATCAATTGACCCAAACTTTTGTGCATTTCCTGTAATGTTTGAGTTTTGAATATTGCAACACCAAAACTTACACAATTTTAGTCATTTTGAGCATGTTTAGAATCAAAAGATTCAAACTTTATGCACATTTCTTATAAATTTTGAGTTTTGAATAACACAACACTAAATTTTAAGCAATTTTACTAGTTTTGAGAATGTTTAGAATCTAAAGATCCAAACCTTATGTATGTTTCCTATAATTTTTGAGCTTTGAATAATGCAACACCAAAACCTAAGTGGTTTTACTTGCTTCAATTATGTTTAGAATCAAAATATTCAAATTGTATGCGCATTTCCTATAATTTTTAAGTTTTGAATAATTTAACACCAAAATTTAAGTGTTTTTATTCTTTTTTAGCATGTTTAGAATAAAAGCATTCAAACTTTATGCATGTTTCCTATAATTTTTAAGTTTTGAATAATGCAACAATAAAACTTAAGCATATTTACTCATTTTGAGAATGTTTAGAATCTAAAGATCCAAACCTAATGGTTGTTTCATATAATTTTTGAGTTTTGAATAATGCAACATCAAAATTTAAGTGGTTTTACTCATTTCAAGCATGTTTAGAATCTAAAGATTCAAAATTTATGCATATTTCCTATAATTTTTTAGTTTTGAATAATGCAACACCAAACCATAATTTTTTTTAATCATTTATAACATGTTTACAATCAAAAGATTCAAACTTTATGCATGTTTCATATACTTTTTGAGTTTGTAATGATGCAACACCAAATCTTATGCAGTTTTACTCATTTTGAGCATGTTTATAATCAAAAGATTCAATAAAATTTGTGTTTTGTATAATTTTTGAGTTTTGAATAATGCAACACCAAAGCTTAAGCAATTTCACTCATTTCGAGCAAGTTTACAGTCAAGAGATTTAGACTTTATGTGCATTTCCTACAATTTTTGAGTATTGAATAATGCAACACCAAAACATACATAGTTTTCCTTATTTCAAACATGTTTACAAACAAAAGATTCAAACTTTATGCACATTTCCTATTATTTTTGAGTTTTGAAAAATGAAACACAAAAACATAAGTTCTTTTACTCATTTTGAGCATGTTTACAATTAAATTATTCAAACTTTATGCCCGTTTCCTATAATTTTTTAGTTTTTAATAATGCAACACCAAAACCTAGGTGGTTTTACTCATTGCGAGCATGTTTACAATTAAAAAATTCAAGATTTATGCAATTTTCTTATAAATTTTGAGTTTTGAATAATGCAACACCAAAAACTTTGGCATTTTTACTCGTTTCAAGCATGTTTACAATCAAAAGATTCAAACTTTACGGACATTTCCTATAATTTTTTGGTTTTGAATAATGCAATACCAAAACTTAGGTAGTTGTACTTGTTTCAAGCATGTTTTTAATAAAAATATTCAAACACTATGTGTGTTTCCTATATTTTTTGAGTTTTCGAAAATGAAACACTAAAATTACATGGTTTTAGTCATTTTGAGCATGTTTACAATAAAAAGATTCAAACTTCATGCATGTTTCCTATAATTTTTCAGTTTTGGATAATACGACACCAAAACTTAAGTGGTTTTACTAGTTTCAAGCATGTTTACAATCAAAAGATTCAAATTTTATACATGTTTCCTATATTTTTTGAGTTTTGAATAATGCAATACCAAAACTTAAGCAGTTTTTCTTATTTTGAGCATGTTTAGAATCAAAAGATTCAAATTTTATGTATGTTTCCTATAATTTTTGAGTTTTGAATAATGCAACACCAAAACTTAAGCATTTTTACTTATTTTAAGCATGTTTACAACCAAAAGATTCAAACTTTATGCATATTTCCTATAATTTATGAGTTTTAAATAATGTGACACCAAAACATAAGGAACTTTATACATTTTGAGCATGTTCAAAATAATTTTTTTAACTTTATGTGCATTTACTATAATTTTTGAGTTTTGAATAATGCAAAAATGAAACCTAAGTAGTTTTATACATTTTGAGAATGTTTAGAATCCAAAGATTCAAACTTTAAGTGCATTTCCTATAATTTTTGAGTTTTGAATAATACAACACTAAAATTTAAGTGGTTTTACTCATTTCAAGCATGTTTAGAATCAAAAGATTCAAACTTTATTCATGTTTACTATCATTTTTGAGTTTTGAATAATGCAACACCAAAACTTAAGTGGCTTTACTCATTACAAACATGTTTATAATAAAAAGAATCAAACATTATGCGTGTTTCCTATATTTTTCATGTATTGAATAATAAAACATAAAAACTTAAGCAGTTTTACTTCTTTGAAGCATGTTTACAATCAAAAGATTCAAAATTTATCGAGGTTTCTTATATTTTTTGAGTTTTAAATAATTCAACACCAAAACTTAAGTCATTTTACTCATTTTGAGCATGTTTAGAATTAAAGGATTCAAACTTTATGGGGGTGTCCTATAATTTTTGAGTTTTGAATTATACAACACCAAAATTTAAGTAGTTTTTTCCCATTTCAAACATGTTTAGAATTTAAAGATTCAAACTTTATGTAGGTTTCCTATAATTTTTGAGTTTTGAATAATGCAATAACAAAATTTAAGTGGTTTTATTTATTTTCAGCATGTTTACAATCAAAAGATTCAAAATTTATGTGGGTTTCCTATAATTTTTGAGTTTTAAATAATGCAACACCAAAACTTAAGTGGTTTTACTCATTTTGAACATGTTTACAATCAAAATATTCAAACTTTATGTGGGTTGCCTATAATGTTTCAGTTTTGTATAATGCAACACCAAAACCTAAGTGGTTTTACTCATTTAGAGCATGTTTACAATCAACAGATTCAAACTTTATGCACATTACCTATAATTTTTGAGTTTCTAATAATACAATACCAAAATTTAAATGGTTTTACTCATTTCGAGCATGTTTACAATCAAAAGATTTAAACTATGTGCATGTTTTGTATAATTTTTGAGTTTTGAATAATGAAACACCAAAACTTAGGTGGTCTTACTCATTTTGAGCATGTTTATGATCAAATGATTCAAAATTTATGTGCATTTCCTATATTTTTTGAGTTTTCAATAATGCAACACCAAAACATAGGCAATTTTACTTGTTTTGAGCATGTTTACAATCAAAAGATTCAAACTATATGCATATTTCCTATAATTTTTTATTTTAAAATAATGTAACATAAAAGCTTAAGTAGTTTTACTTGCTTCAAACATGTTTACAATCATTAGATTCAAACAATATGCATATTTCCTATAATTGAGTTTTGAATAATACAACATAAAAACTTAAGCAGTTTTACTTTTTTCAAGCATGTTTATAGTCAAAAAATTCAAAATTCATGCATGTTTCCTATAATTTTTTAGTTTTGAATAATGTAACACCAAAGCTAAATGGTTTTAATACTTTTAAGCATGTTTTTTATCAAAAATTTGAAATTTATTCATGTTTCTTATAATTTTTTAGTATTGAATAATCTAACACCAAAACATAGGTAGTTTTAGTCATTTTAAGCATATTTACAATCAAAAGATTCAAACTTTATGAGCATTTCCTATAATTTTTTAGTTTTGTGTAATGCAACACCAAAACATAGGTAGGTTTACTCATTTTGAGTATTTTTAAAATCAAAAGATTTAATCTTTATCCATGTTTCTTATAATTTTTGAGTTTTGAATAATGCAACACCAAAACTTAGGTAGTTTGTCATTTCAAACATGTTTACAATCAAATGATTCAAACTATGTGCATGTTTACTATAATTTTTGTGTTTTGAATAATGTAACACCAAAACTTATGTGCTTTTACTCATTTTGAGCATTTTTACAATCAATAGATTCAAAATATATGCACATTTCCTATAATTTTTGAGTTTTGAATAATGCAACACCAAAGCTTAGGTTGTTTTACTCATTTTGAGCATGTTTATAATCAAAGATTCAAACTTTATATGCATTTTCAATAATTTTTGAGTTTTGAATAATGCAACACCAAAACATAGGTATTTTTACACATTTCGAGCATGTTTACAATTAAAATATTAAAATCTATGCTAGTTTCATATAATTTTTGAGTTTTGAATAATGTAACACCAAATCTTATGCAATTTTACTCATTTATGAGCATGTTTATAATTGAAAGATTCAAATGTTGTGCACATTTCCAATAATTTTTGAGTTTGTAATAATACAACACAAAAACTTATGCGATTTTACTCATTTCGAGCATGTTTACAATAAAAAAATCTAAACTATATGCCCTTTGCCTATAATTTTTGAGTTTTGAATAATGCAGCAACAAAACTTAAGTAGTTTTACTCATTTAGAGCATGTTTAGAAACAAAAGATTCAAAATTTATTCATTTTTCCTATAATTTTTGAGTTTTGAATAATACAACACTAAAACTTAAGTGGTTATTCTCATTTAGAGCATGTTTACAATCAAAAGATTAAACTTTATGTGTGTTTACTATAATTTTTGAGTTTAGAATAATGGAACACAAAAACTTAAGTGGTTTTACTTGTTTTCAACATGTTTAGAATCAAAAGATTCAAAATTTATGTGGGCTTCCTATAAATTTTGAGTTTTGAATAATGTAACACCAAAATTTAAGTGGTTTTACTTGTTTTGAGCATGTTTACAATCAAAAGATTTAGACTTTATGTGGGTTTCCTATAATTTTTGAGTTTGTAATAAATTAACACCAAAACATAAGCATTTTTACTCGTAACAAACCTTTTTAGAATATCAAGATTCAACCTTTATGTAGGTTTACTACAATTTTTGACTTTTGAATTTTGCAACACCAAAACTTAAGGGGTTTTACTCATTTTGAGCATGTTTACAATCAAAAGATTTAAAATTTATGTGGGTTTCCTATAAATTTGGAGTTTTGAATAATGCAACACTAAAAATTAAGTGGTTTTACTTATTTTTAGCATGTTTACAATCAAAAGATTCAAAATTTAAGTGGGTTTCCTATACTTTTTTGAGTTTTGTATAATGCAATAATAAAATTTAAGTGGTTTTAATCATTTTGAGCATGTTTACAATCATAAGATTCAAACTTTATGTGTGTTTCCTATAATTTTTGAGTTTTGAATAATGCAACAGTTAAAATTGAGTGGTTTTACTCATTTCAAGCATGTTTATAAATAAAAGATTCAATTTTTTTGTGCATTTCTTATCATTTTTGAGTTTTGAGTAATGCAACACCAAAATATAAGTGTTTTTACTCATTTCAAGCATGTTTGTAATCAAAAAATCCAAAATTTATGCATGTTTCCTATAATTTTTGAGTTTTAAATAATGCAACACCAAAACTTAAGTGGTGTTCCTCATTTTGAGCATGTTTAGAATCAAAAGACTTGCACTTTATGTGCATTTCCTATAATTTTTTAGTTTTGAATAATGAAACACTAAAACTTAAGTGGGTTTAGTCATTCTGATCATGTTTAGAATTAAAAGATTCAAACTTTATGTGTGTTTCTTAATATTTTTGAGTTTTGAATAATGTAACATGAAAACATAAGTGCTTTTACTCATTTTGAGCATATTTAAAATTAAAAGATTAAACTTTATTAGTATTTCCAAATATTTTTGAGTTTTGAATAATGCAACACCAAAAACAAAATGGTAATACTCATTTTAAGCATTTTTAGCATCAAAAGATTCAAACTTTATGTGTGTTTCACATAATTTTTGAGTTTTGAGTAGTGCAACACCAAAACATAAGATGTTTTACTGATTTCAAGCATGTTTAAAATCAAAAGATTTAAACTTTATGCACATTTACTATAATTTTTGAGTTTTGAATAATGCATACCAAAACTTAAGTAGTTTTACTTGTTTCTAGCATGTTTAGAATCAAAAGATTCAAAACTTATTCGTGTTTCATGTAATTTTTTATTTTAAATAATGGAACACCAAAACCTAAGTGGTTTTACTCTTTTCAAACATTTTTAGAATCAAAAGATTCAAACTTTATGCACGCTTCTTATAATTTTTAAGATTTGTACAGTGCAACACCAAAACTTAAGTGGTTTTACTCATTTAGAGCATGTTTAGAATCAAAAGATTCAAACTGTATGTAGGTTTCCTAAAATTTTTTAGTTTTGTACAATGCAACATAAAACTTAAGCAATTTTACTCACTTTGAGCATGTTTAAAATCAAAAGATTCAATTTTCATGTGGGTTTCCTATAATTTTTGAGTTTTGTACAATGCAACACAAAAATTAAGTTATTTTACTCATTTCAAGCATGTTTACAATCAAAAGATTCAAACTTTATGTGTATTTCCTATACTTTTTGAGTTTGTAATAATGTAACACCAAAAATTATGTGGTTTTACTCATTTTAAGCATGTTTACAATAAAAATATTTAAACTATATGCATTGTTCCTATAATTTTTGAGTTTTGAATAATGCAACACCAAAACCTAGGTAGTTTTACTCATTTTGAGCATGTTTACAATCAAAAGATTCAAACATTATGTGTGTTTCCTATATTTTTTGTGTTTTGAATAATGCAACACCAAAACATAGGTGGTTTTACTTGTTTTGATCATATTTACAATCGAAAGATTCAAATAGTTTGCACATTTCCTATAATTTTTGAGTTTTGAATAATGCAACACCAAACTTAGGTAGTTTTACTTATTTTGAGCATGTTTAGGATCAAAAAATTCAACCTTTATGTATGTTTCTTATAATTTTTGAGTTTTGAATAATGCAATACCAAAACTTAAATGGTTTTACTCATTTTGAGCATGTTTAAAATCAAAATGTTCAAACTATATGTGGGTATTCTATAGTAGTTTTGAAATATGCAACATAAGAACATAAGAAACTTTACTCATTTCAAGCATGTTTAGAATATAAAGATTAAAACTTTATGTGCATTTCACATAATTTGTTGAGTTTTAAATAATACAAAACCAAAACATAATCAATTTTACTCATTTCGAGCATGTTTAGAATCAAAAGATTCAAACTTTATGTGCATTTCCTATAATTTTTGTGTTTTGAATAATGCAACACCAAAACTTAGTTAGTTTTACTCATTTCAAGCATGTTTAAAATCAAAATATTTAATCTTTATGCACATTTACTATAATTTTTGAGTTTGAATAATGCTACGCCCAAACATAAGGGTTTTTTCTTATTTTAAGTATGTTTACAATCAAAAGATTCAAACATTATATAGGTTTCCTATAATTTTTGAGTTTTAAAAAATGCAAGACCAAAACTTAGGCAGTTTTACTCATTTCAAGCATGTTTACAATTAAAATATTAAAGCATTATGGGTGTTTCCTATAATTTTTAAGTTTTGAATAATACAACAAAAAAACTTAAGCAGTTTTACTCATTCAAGCATCTTTAGAATAAAAAGATTCAAACTTTATGTGAGTTTCCTATAATTTTTGAGTTTTAAAGAATGCAACACCAAAACATAATCAATTTTACTCATTTCAAGCATGTTTAGAATCAAAAGATTCAAACTTTATGCATGCTTCCTCTAATTTTTGAGTTTTGAATAATGAAACAATAAAACTTAGGTAGTTTTACTCTTTTTGAGCATGTTTACAATTAAAATATTTAAACTTTATGCTTGTTTCCTATAATTTTTTATTTTTCAATAATGTAACATTAAAACTTAGGAGTTTTACTCATTTCAAGTATATTTACAATCAAAAGATTAAAACTTTATGAACATATCCTATAATTTTTTAGTTTTGAATAATGCAACACCAAAAGTTATGCATTTTTACTCATTTTGAGCATTATTACAATTAAAAAATTCAAACCTTATGGGCATTCCTATAATTTTTTTATTTTTGAATAATGTAACACCAAAACTTAAGTGGTTTTCCTCATTTTGAACATGTTTACAAACAAAAGATTCAAACTTTATGCACATTTCTTATAATTTTTGAGTTTGAATAATGTAACATCAAAACTTAAGCAGTTTAAGTCGTTTCAAGCATGTTTAAAATCAAAAGATTCAAACTTTATGCATGTTTATTATAATTTTTGAGATTTGAATAATGCAAGACTAAAACTTATTCAATTTAACTCATTATGAGTGTAGACACCAAAATCGTGTCTAACCCTTGGTCATCTTCCCCCTTGGGTCCATTCCTAACCCATTCTTAAACGATCCACTTACTAATTTAAAAATAATAATTTATTATTAATATCCTCCCCTTTGACACATCACCTATAACACCTCCCCTGACACCTCGCCTTGGACTATTTCCCACCCTATGACTCACCCAAGACCTATTCTTACTTCTTTCTAACTGCCTAACCAACTCTCGTGCGTATTTAGCCCAACCTTTGATAATTCTCCAATGGGTAGTGCACTTGGCGGATGGAGAACAGGCTTGGTGGCTCTTTTACTCGTTCTCCACCCGTCGACATTGGTCAAATGTCAGTTGACGCCGGCGGGATTGCCGACATCAGTTTTACTTAAACCAAAATTTCTAACCTTTGGAGGAATCTAATCACAAATCGTTAATCTTTAGAGCTAATCACGAATCTCAAACCCTCTTCCAGTGAAACAAAGTTCTCATGTTTTTGCTTTCTAGTGTTCTGGCTTCTTGTTTTCTTACAAGGATCAGCATTCTTGATAGCATTTTCTAGGCACTGAGGTCTTGCATCAAACATTCTGCACAGGGATTACACGATATCTCCATCACCAGTGACAATGAAAACACAGCTTCTGCACCATTTCCAACTCATGTCACAGCTAAGTATTTGTACTATTTTTATTTCAATGTCATTTCAAATATATTAGCATTCTATCTACTGTCTATTCCAAGCATCCTTGACCCAACCTTCCCTATTCTTCTTGGAGAGGCTGAAAAGCCTTCTCTCATCCCTTATTCCCTTTTCTTTACCTCTGACACCCCTTTAATCTCTCTTTAGACAATACCCTCTGTTCAATCAACTCAGCATAAGCTATCAGAGACCTATAGACCATCTTAAGACCAATCTAATCAACCTGACTAAATTGCTTCACGAAAAGGCTAAAAGGCCTTTTTCCTATCCCTTACCCCTTTTTCTAACAACATACCCTCTGCCTTAGTTCTTATTAAAGATTATATCTACTATTTTACCATCCCAAACAAACTCCCTAACTCACAGACAAGACCACAGTTCATCTTACAGACCAGAAACTAGACTTGTAACC
The DNA here is from genome assembly GCA_037957365.1 of Torreya grandis. Classification (NCBI taxonomy): domain Eukaryota; kingdom Viridiplantae; phylum Streptophyta; class Pinopsida; order Cupressales; family Taxaceae; genus Torreya; species Torreya grandis. The sequence goes on from JARHVA010005719.1 coordinate 930,140, forward strand.
CGTCCCTGGCCATTACCCCGACTGACCTCGTCCATTTCCCCTACCGATGTCGGTAGTCTAACTAACATCGGCGACTTCCTAACCGACGCTGGCAATATCACCGATGTCAGCGACTGTGCTAAGCAGATTGTAGCTTATCAGGTATGCATTTGCTTCCAGTTCTTTATTTTCAGTCTTTTATTATTTCTCTTTTCTGTCTCTATCATATTCTATTTTAACAATGGATTGTCATCCTCCAAGAAGCCTTAGTGCTTCTAGGACCAAGCTTTTGCTTGGCAATCCACCCTCTTATCAGCTAACATTTTTCATGTTTTAGTGTCTATCTCTTTTAGGTGTCATCCTCCACAACCAAAGAGGAGTTCTCACAACGTCTGGATAATGGTGCACACGACTACATCCAGGTACATACAAGCCTTGACCATTTCTTTAAGTTTCTCATTTTCTCTCTTTGAATGTGAAAGCGAAAATAGCGTAGAAACATTCTGGCACGCCCGGTGGGACCCTTAGGGCCTTCCTTGGGTTCCTTTCCTTCTTTTTTCATTTAGGTGCATTAGGTTTCTCCCTCTTCACCTCTTTCTTTTCTTCTAAAAGACATCATAAGCAGGAATAAAAAGAACTTTTCTTTCTTTTCTTGCATTTCTAGACTAGTCAAAAATCATATTCTTCAACCCTTTCTCAACTTGTTTTCATTCCAATTTAACATTTTGACTTGGGGCTTAAAAATATATTGCATTCCATTTCTATTTGCTTGCATTTCTTAGTCCACACTTAGTAATTAATAAACCACATATTGAATTAATCATAGATCACTTGATGTTACACAACCAAACCACGTGCACTAAATCAAACATCAAACTCACCTGAGACAAGGCCTGCCTGGGATTTCATCACCCAGCGGATACCTTACCCGTCCCGACAATCATACTTGGATTTCACCACCAAGGGGAAAGCCCACTCTATTCTCTGGCAGAGTCTAATCTATAGGGAAAGTATATTTTGGCTAAGCAAGACCAGCTTACCATTGGAATCATGAAGTGAGGGGAGCTTGCTCCTTAGCACCAGGCCAAGTACGAAACCTAACACAGACTTTTGAGTGCCTAAACATACCTGAAACCATCTTTAGACTACCTCTTCTAGGACCCTTCTAACAACCAACCTCCCCAAACATCACTTTAAAGCATGAGCCACACGAGCTTAATAATTTATTTCTAGGGATTTAACGCTTAGGATATGCCTATCTTCATCCTATTTTCTATTTTTATCTATTTTTTTGAGCTGGTAAGGACGTCTTCTTTATTTCCAAAAACTTTTAAATTTTTTGAGTTTCTGGAAAACATAGTCACCGGCATCGGCTTTACCACTGACGTCGGCAACCTCCCTCCACCAGCATCAGTTATCTGATCAACATCAGCCATCTTTGTCACTGACATCAATTTTTCAACCGACGTCGGTCACTGTCACAGTCCTTTTTTCTCAAAATAGTAGTTTAAAACCCGACTCTTTTCCTGCCAAAAACCCCCATTCTGAGTTTTTGAAACTGAAAAAACACAATTTCTGGAACCTGACCCTTCTTGTCTTGAATGGTTTTGACACACAGTCAAACCAAGGCTCTTCTTGACCACGCTAGGCAACAACTGCTTCCACCTTCACCAACCATAACCAGTCCTATAATGGAGTTCCACTCAGAGACTGAAAGAACTCCTACTCGCCCAACCCCACCCCAGACTCCTACTGTCCCAGAAGGGGACCAAGATTTTGCATGATTCTTGGACCTCAACATCAAAGCCTTACAGCACTATCTCGTGCATAACCAAACACGAGACTCCCTATGCAACCCAATCTATGGGATGCCGACTTCCTTAGTCAAGACAAGAATCACATCAACAGCATCTACAATTCAACCTATAGACAATCAAGCCAACACCTTGACTAATAACCCAACCATGTCCTACTGTCTCCTTCTAGACCTACCTCCATGGGGGTTTCGGTACCCCCTCAACCTCAAACTACTCAACCAAATCCTACACCTTTCCAAAACCTAGTGGTCTCTATCCCCCCTACTCTTGCACCTATCAACACAAGAGTAACTATCTACCCTTCAACAAGTGTGGCTACTCTTCAACCATCTTTGATGGCCCCTATCCAATTTGTGCATACCAACCCCATAACACAAGTGCCCTTGGCTTCAACTTTCACCCCGATAACTAGTTACCCATATGTTGCATCTACGCAACCAACCACGTCATATGCCCCTCTCAATATCTTTCAAGTGCCTTATAATCTAGGGGGCGCTCAACCCACCAATCCGTCAGTAGATATCATCAAAATGCTGATGGACAAGATGTCTAGCATAGAGACCTCTGTTTCTGGCTCACGCAATGCTCTCTCATATGAGCAAATTTTCAATGAGCCCATTCATCCTTCTATCCCAATTAGGCCATACCCCAACTAGTGGGAGCTTCCCAAATTTTCTCACTTTCAAAGCAAGGAAGACCCACAACAGCACTTACGGGCATTCAGACATGCCTATTACCTTATTGCCCATGACGATGCATTACTCTTACACACATTTGCTATGTCTCTCTCTGGTGTTGTGCTTGACTGGTACAGCTCTCTTGCCAGCCATTCCCTCTTCACATTTACACAGCTGGCCCAGCTCTTTCTTAATCACTTCTCCATTAACATCACCAAGAAGGTCTCGATCACGGACCTCTATTCTATCTGCTAATTCAAGGATGAATCTATAGCTGACTTTGTTTCTCACTGTAGAGGCCTCATCAATCAAATCTCCTTTTCCTTATCCCAACCCAAACTTATTGAAATTTTCTCTCGAGCCTGCACCAAACATATTTCTTCCACCTTATGGGTTCAGACCTTCCGCACCTTCAACAAAGCCTTCACGATGGCCTAAAAACTTGAATTACGTGCCATCAAGGAGAATAAAGTCAAGTTGCAGAGCAAGAATCCCAACTCTAAGATCAATGACTCCTCTTCTTCTAAACCTTCATCATCCAATCCTACGTCTAAAGCTTCAGCTAATTTTGTGGTTGTTAGACCTTCGTTCTCTTCAACCAATCAACCTGAGCCATCCACATCTCAGAGCGCCACCCGCCAATTCTAGTAGAGATACATACAATGACGTCTATTCTAGAAAAACTTGTTAGATAGGGGGTTCTCAATCTCCCCCAGATCTGACCACCTCCACAATTTGATCCCTCACGCACCATCCCTGCGTGGTATAGGGAAAATGACTTCTGTAATTACCACCGTGTCAAAGGTCATGACACAGGTAATTATAAGACCTTTAAAAACATAATCCAAGACATGCTTGAAAAGGGTGACCTCGTCCTAGATAATCCCAATGCACCTCCTAATCAGGGCATCGACATCTTCAAGCAACCATTCCCCAATCATCCACCAACCCAAAACAATGTACAGACCTTGATTGACAACACTCATGAACACAACATTCAAATAGTCAATACGGTCTCACCCTTCATCCCCTACCAACCTCAAGAGGTTAGTCCATCTATCAGTCCATCATGTGTGGATGAACCTCTTTCCCTGGTTAGTTCTCCGTCAACCTCTCTCATCTTGGAGGATGCCTCAACCTTACCGGCACCACTGGTCTCACCATCCTCCTTCCTGTTGCCTATGGAGGAGCCAACCCTTCCTACTCCTCAACCGTAAGTGGAGGGCACCATCATCCCTTCCCTTTATCCCCTTGAGGAGCCACATTCTCTAGTTCCTTTTCCACCAAGAGAAGAACCTAACTCTCCATCTTCTTCGACCAATGACAATCCAGTTATAACTCCTACACACCTTGAGTCTGAGACTACTGTGACACCTAACACATTTTCAACCCCACAACCACTCACATCTTCTGAAGGACCGAAGTCTCATCCTACAACTTCCCAACCATTATCTTGATTAGTAGAGAAATTATGACTTCTCTAACCAAGGAAAGTGGAACATCAAGCATTAAGGGAGCAAATCAAAGCTCCTCATCTTACTCAGCCTATCTCATCTCATGCCGCTAACTCTCTTGTGACAAAATCCCCCAAAGTCTTTGACACAAATCAGACCTCCACTTCTAAACCTTTGAAACATCAACCATTCATATCAGAACACAAACCCTCATCTACCCCATCTAAACCGATCAAATCACTCGGCGTTCGCCCTGTCTCTACCCTCACTCACCCACAAGTGAAGGTGGACTTAGACCAGACCTCGACCAATAGTAGTCTTCCAACCAAGTCGAAGAAGACTGCCAGACCACAAAAGCAAACCCCTCCTCCATCATCAACATTACCCTCCATTTTAGGCCCTCATCCTTCTACCCTAATCAGAGTGCTCCCTACTCTGACCCTTAACAAAAAAAAATTACCTCCATTACTTCCTTTGCCCACCATAAGTCTACCCCCTCTCAAAAATTTGGCACCTCTCATGAAGAAAGTGCCGTCTTCACATGTGGCCGTACCACCAACCCAAAAGGTGGTACGGAAGCCTTCTTGAACACCTCCCAAGCAAAAGTCACCAACACATCATGCATCAACAGGCACAAACCCCTTAGTAGGTTCATATGCTTTGATATTACACCAACTTTTGTAGACTTCTAGCATAACCCTTCCATCTATCAAGCCATTCCAACCCCTTGGGTCAAAACCTTCCTGGTTCGACGATACGAAGATTTGCTTATACCATCGTACGCCAGGACACGATACTGAGACTTGCTATGCCCTCAAGGCAGTCATTCGCCGCTATATAGAGAAGGACACTCTTCTCCTTGAAGACACTCTTGACCGAACCCCAACACCTTCCCATCCAACCTCTTCAACCACATCAACATCTCACCAGCAGGCCATAACCCCTTCTTCACCTCCTATCTTTGAAATCAATGATATCCACATAACCACTAGGTCACAAAAGGACAAGGCAAAAGAAAAATCTAATATTCCTTGGACCTATCCTTTTGTCCAGTCACCTCAACCACCAAAACCCAAGATTTCCATCTTAGGTGCATCCCAATCCCCTTCTTCAGAGGCAATCAAAGACTCTATGATAAAACAACTTCACCAAACACCTATGAAGATGACCTTATATGACCTTATCCAAAGCTCCCCCAGCATCGTCAAGCTCTAATCAAAGCCTTACAGGCAGTGGAGGTCCAACCTGAAGACCCTCAACCACTAGCTGCCCTAGTCCATTCTTTATCCCCCATCACCTCTATCACTTTCAATGATTCTGAAATTCCTACCTCTACCTTGGAAGATCAGGACACTGCTCTTTTCATCACAGCCTACATTGATCAAACCTGCATTAAGCGAGTTATGATTGATGGGGGTGCTAGCATTAATATCATTTCTACCCACGCCTTTGATCAATTAGCTCTTCCCAAAAATTGCGTATTGAAAACCGACGCAATCCTTAGATCCTTTAATGACACCACCACTAACACTATTGGCACTGTTGTCCTCCATATTCGCATTGGTCCATGCACAATCCCAAATCCTGGAGCTCTTCTACATCATTGAGGGAGAATTCCAATATAACATGCTATTAGGATGACCCTGGATTCACACCATGACTTTCATCCCTTCAACACTTCACTGTTGTGTCAAATTTGAACATGACAAATAAGTCCATGTCATTCCTGCCGACCCATCCCCTTTTAAGACTTGTAACACAACTTATCGACCAAATGACATTCTTATTCCTCTCAAGGCACCAACCCAAATAGCATCTCCATCCGCAGAAGCATCAACTAGTACACAAACAGTGGTTGCCATCACATCACCTTCTCAAGTAACAACCAAGGACCCCATGGATGATATCTTCCAAAGACTTTCACTTGGGGAATATCACTTACTCTAGACATGCTCCAAGACTCCTCAAGAGTATGGACAACTTCATCAAAATCCAAGCTATGACCGTTGGATCAGAATGGTCATTCTTTATGGTCCTCCTAGCCTTCGAACCAATCTCATCTATGGGGGGCTGGATCAAGCTCCTACTGACGGGAATCCTTCTTCCTCACCTCAACTATTCACATCCAATTTCTCCTTTCTTGGCAACCCCACCTTTGCACATACCTACCTTTATAAGTGTGCATGGAAGGGTTTTGGCTTTGGGTGCTATGAACAAGGCTCCCATCGGCCCATCGAACCACCCAATGACGATAATGAAAAGAAACGATATGGACTGGGTTTCCAAGAACCCACTGAGGCTTCCGTAAACCTTTGCCCCGAACCCACCATTGACCAATTTCTTTCAAACTCACCTATTCTTCCATCTTCACCTACGGAGTCTATGGTTTCCATCCCTCCTAGTTTTTTTTGCATAAACATCATCCACTTGGAACCCTTAACCTATCAACTCAATGGGGTTCCCAGGTCTCTCCCTCTCGTTTATCCTAGCATTATAGACAATGAATCAGCAACCATCAACACTATCCACTGCATAGATGACGATGCCATTCTTACCTATATGGGTGCCGATGATTCTTTCATTCAACACTCCCTCCCTTCTGAAATGCAGGTTATGTTAAATGAATCAACCATTGACATTAACCTTCCATCTTCTGGTGTTCCTCATGTCTTAAAGATTGGTTAATCTTTAGACACCCAGGAGCAGATTGACTATACCACATTTCTCTTAGACAATCGCAAAGCCTTTGCCTGGACCTACGCTGACATGCCTGGCATCGACCCTAACATTGTCACTCATAACATTGTCACAAACCCAAAGGCTAAGCCTGTTAGGCAAAAGCTTCGCAAAATGCATCCTCATGTTACACTTCTTGTCAAATAGGAGCTTCCGTGGCTTCTCTCTGTCTCTTTCATCCAACCCATTGATTATCCATAGTGGGTATCTAACATCATTCCTATCACCAAGGTGACTGGGGGGATCTGGATCTGCACAGACTATCGTGACCTTAACCTGGCTTGTCCCAAAGACCACTTTCCTCTTCCAAACATTGACCAACTTGTTGATTTTATGGCTGGCCATGAGATGTTATCACTCATGGATGGATTTTCAAGATATAACCAAATCCTAATTGCACTGAAAGATTAGCACAAAACCACCTTCATTACACCATGGGGAACTTTCTACTATCAGGTCATGCCTTTTGGTCTGAAAAATGTAGGTGCCACATATTAGCGTGCCATGACTTACATTTTTCATGATCTCCTCCATAAAATCATGGAGGACTATGTAGATGACCTGCTTGGCAAGTCTAAGCTTTGTCGCGACCATTTGACTATCCTCAAGATCATCTTCTCTCACCTTTTTCAGTACAATGTCCATCTTAACCCCAAGAAATACGTCTTTGGGGTCCTCTGAGGAAAACTCCTGGGGTTCATTGTCTCTCTTTGTGGCATTGAGATAGATCCCACCAAAATTTGTGCTATCCTGAAGATGCCACCTCTGACCAATCTCAAGCAACTTCGTAGTCTGCAAGGGAAGCTCCAATCCATCCGCCACTTCATTTCATAGCTTTTTGACCGCTGCCAACCCTTTCATCATCTCCTCAAGAAGGATGTCTCCTTTAAATGGGATAAAGATTGCCAAGAGGATTTTAAGGCCCTCAAACACTATTTGGTCTCTCCACCAGTCCTTATTCCACCAAAAGATGATTAGCCCTTCTACCTCTACATCTCAGCAACCAATCATTCGTTAGGTTCCATGATCGCGCATCGAGATGAGCAACACCGTGAGCAAGCGGTCTACTACATAAGCCGAACACTTGTTGACTATGAAACTTGGTATACTCATACTGAGAAACTCTTTTTGGCATTAGTCTTTGCCACTACCAAGCTCCATCACTATCTTCTTAATCACAAAACCTTTGTCATCACTCACACTGACCCTCTTAAATACATGCATTCTAAGCCATATCAAAACCAGCGTATGGCTCGTTGGCTCATGCTTTTTGCTGAGTTTGACTTAGAATTTGTCTAGCAAAACTCTATAAAGGGGCAAAAAATCACTGACCAACTAGTGGATGCCCCTCTTCCCGATAATCAACCTTCTCAGTACGAGTTTCCCGATGAATCTATTGCCACTCTCTCGACTGATGACACATTCTACCAAATGACGATGTTCTTCGACGGCTCCAAATGTCAACTCAGTGGGGGTGCGGGGGTCATCCTCATCCCACACGAGGGTGAGCCCATGACCCTATCTTTCAAACTTGACTTTGAGTGTACCAATAATATGGCCGAATATGAAGCCTTAATTTTGGGACTTCAAACTGCCCTTTCTTTAAATATCAAGACCATCAACATCTTCGGTGACTCACAACTTGTCGTCAATCAAATCAATGGTTCATATCTTTGTAAAAATAAAATTTTACAAAGGTACAAGCACTGTGTTGACACCCTTCTAGCATCTTTCGACCATCACTTATTGCAGACTGTCCCTCGATCTACGAATAAGTTTGCTGACACCATGGCTTCCCTCGCCTCGCATATTCCTTCTTCATCATCGTCATCAAGAATTCATGTCATGTTACATCGTGTGCCATTGCTTTCATACATTTCCACTGACATCAACCTCATCCACACCATAGACTCTAGTTCACAAGATGTATGATATAAACAACTTGTGGACTACTTGGCTCATTCTATCATTCCTCCCAACCTCTCTAGCAATGCACAATGGGCTTTCACCAAGCACACTGCTCGCTATACTATGCTAGGGGTCTTCTCTATAAAAGAGGTTTTGACAGCCTTCTCCTCTGCTGTTTACACTCCACTAAAGCCTCTCATGCTATTAAACAAGCCCATGACGGGATTTGTTGTGGACACTTCAGTGGTAACTCAGTTGCTAAGGGCATCCTTTTCTTGGGTTATTATTGGCCCACTCTTCATCAAGACTGTAGCGATTATGTTTGGCATTGCATCAAGTGTTAGCAGCATGCTAACTTGCTTCATCTCCCTAGCCATGCCTTACAAGTTGCTCAAGATTTCTGGCCTTTTTCACAATGGGGCTTAGATCTCATCAGCGAGATTAACCCTCATTCGTCTCTTCCTCATCAGTCCATCATTACTGCCACCAAGTATTTCACTAAATGGGTGGAAGCTATTCCTCTCGTCTCCATAAAATTTGACAAGATTGTCGACTTCATCAACATCCACATCATCTGTCATTTTGGTGTACCTCACAAAATCATCACCGTTAACGGAAAGTCATTTAAAAACAAAACTATCCAGAAACTTTGTGACTCCTTTGGTATTAAGCTCAGTTTTTCTTCGCCTTACTACCCACAAGCAAATGGGAAGGCCGAGGCTTCTAACAAATCTTAACTAAAATTCTCATGAAGGTGGTCAACAACACTGGAAGGGATTGGCACATTCATATTCCCTTCGCTTTGTGGGCCTACCGCACTAGTATCCAAACCTCTACAAGTGCTACCCCTTTCTCTCTAGTGTACGAAACAGAGGCTATCTTACCTCTCGAAGAACAAATCCCATCTCTTCGCATTTCACTCCATGACATTCTTTCTAATGATGACTTTCATCAAGATCGATTAGCTCAACTTGAGTTACTCGATGAATGTCATCTTGCTGCCCTCAACCATCTCCATGTCTATCAAAATCGCATCAAACGAGCCTATAACAAAACTCTGAGAGAAAGAGATTTCAATATCAGAGACCTCGTCCTCAAAGAGAACCAACATGTGACCAATATGGAATGGAGTAAAAGAGGCAAATTTGCTCCTAATTGGCTCAGACCTTATATCATCATGCACAAGTATGGATCAGGGACTTATCATCTGTCTTCTCTTGAAGGCTGACCAGAACCTGAGCCCCTTAATGCTTTGCATCTGTGAACATTCTACTGTTAGTCAAGTACTCATCCACTTAACATTTAACTTGAGCTCATCCCTTGAGCAATCCCTATCCTTTTAATCTTCAATCCTTTCCACCCTTTTTCCCTTAACAAAATCCTCTACATCCCTTTTATGACATATGGATGCTTCGTCTTAATAAAAGGGAGCCCTTGACCTTCTATAAGTCTTGTCCATGACTCAATATTCTGTCAAAACTAAATCAAGATGTCAAAATATCCAAGGTCACAAAATCAAATAAAAAAGCAGACTGCTCCCTTGAAGGACAACTGTACTATCATTGATGTAGCTAATAGACTGCTCCCTCGAAGGACAACTATTCAAAAGCCCTTAAATTTATAAAGCAAAATATAGACCACTCCCTCAAAGGATGGCTATGACTAAATCTTGCTACAAATAACACTTTCTTAGAAGCTTCTCGCATTGATCAGCTTCACAAATGACCACCAAGCAAAGTGACATCTCTATGTGGACTTCCTGCATCGACTTGACTTGTAGTTGTCTCAGGGTCTCCTATAAAAAGGGGCAAAGTTATCCCTACTCTAAAACAGGTTACCCTCTCCTCCTATCACATCACCTACTCAAGGGACTTTGAGCTCACTTTAATGTCAAAGTGATTCGATTACCGCTCTAACACAACTCATGGTCAACGATGCAATGCATGAATGGGGCTCTTGGTTCTAACAACCCCTATCTATGCTGTCATTTTGGTCCTTGTCAATAAAAGGGTGCTTATGCCTTTTACTTTCTACCTACACTTTGGTCACATTTAACCACATCATTTGTCCACACAATTCAACCTGACTCTTTTTTAACCACTCACATAGCCTAATCATTCTGGTTTCCATAGACATCAATACACATGGAAACTATCAACCACACAATTTATGTCAAGCATAAACCATTACTTGTTGAAGCATAAATCGACCTACAATTCATTTTTAGCATTCATCCATCACGAATATGGATAGTTGCTAGGGATGAGGAACCCCAACTAATGTTATAGAATACAACATTTGGAAAAGGCTGTAGCATCATCTTCTCCTCATCATTTTAAGCATGTACCCTCAGACATATGGGAAGTGCTATATCATTATCATGACCAAAATCAACCACTTCAATCTTTTTCCTCCCTCTTGGGAGAACTACATTGGCCTGAGGCCCTAACAACAGGGGCTATGTAGGTAGCACTCAGTTGACATGGGGTCTTCTGGGGTTAGCTCGGCCATTCCTTCATCACACTTCTTCCATCACATTTTTTTCATTTCATCACCTGCCAATCACATCACAAACAATCACCTATTTTCATAATCATTACCATTAATCATTTACATCCATATCATTAATCATTAATCCTAATCATACATTCATCATCATATAAATACAATAATCTCAGCATCATAATCTTAAACATCATATCAAAACATGTATCAAATCAAAATAACATACAAACACATCCATAACATTTTTCATAACACATCAATGATCAAAATCACATCATATATATATATATATATATATCAATGTTTTACAATGGCATAATCTATGCCTCTGTCTCTCTCTCAAAAAATCAAATACATCTCACATCATCGGCTCGCAGGCCGGTATATACATAATATCAAAATCTACCCTCAAGGCTGTGGCTGTGGTGGTGGTGGCAGTGGCTAGGAAGATGTTGTATCCTCTCCCCCCTCTGATTTGTGTCGTCTGTGAGACCCAGAAGCCATCACTCGTGACATAGACCGTTGTTGGCTCAGCTCTGCCCTCATCTCAAAGTATCATTGTATCTGAGGGAACCCCCTGATGGCCCTCTCATAATAAGCGATCTCGTCCAGCACATCATTGTATCTAACTATAGATATAGTCTGCGGTGAACCCATCAGACCTGCTGCCGTGCCCTGCACTGAACCCTGCTGCTGTGAAAACCCTGGCTGCACTGACGCTGACTGCGTAGGCTATTGAACTAGCTACTGCGATGGATACTGCATCAAGCCCTGTCCTCTCAAACCCTATCATGCCAATGCATGTGCTTGGGTTGCAGCCAACTGCCCCTACAAAATGGTAACCTATCCTCGTGCTGCATCCCTCTCCTAGATGGCAGCATCTCTCTCTTATTGAGCCACATCTCGCTCTCTGATCACTATCTGTAGATCCAGTTGTGGTCTTGCCTGTATCCTTGTATACTAACATGCCCACCATGTTGAGTAGGCCTCTGTACATCTTGGGTCTGCTCTCCCGAGGCCTATTGGTAACTCCTCAAAATTTGGCCCCTCTATCTCCTCTGGTAGTGGAAGTGGTGCCTCTATGTCATCCCATCTATACAGTGGAAAGACAGGCAACACATCCTAAAGCAGCCCATACTGGCACCACACCCTCTCCACTGGCACCCTCTCAAGCTCACCGGCTCGTCTGCCCCTGACCCACCTAATGCTCTGCACTCTAACCAACTACTCTCCCTGATCTCTGAACATTGGATACACCAGGTACGGTCTCCAGATAATGTCTATCGAGATCAAGGCCTCTAGCACCCCTCTATAATGGTCAATATCTCTGACCACTCTGTCCACCCACATCTATGCCATCACCTCGCACCACTGCCTAAATCTAACTCTGAAACTAGCCTAAATTGCCATTGGGAGGCTGAGAGGTCATGTGACCACGATGTGCTCGTAAGCTCAGCAATGCAGGAGGTGGCCGACACACAAGCTATACCATCACTATCGACTAATGTCCCATAGGTCTCTATACACTTGGGCCAAAAAGACAAGTGCCTAAGCAAACACTGTATGCCACTCTATCATATCTATCAAAACTCTGGTCATAGTGACTAAAAACTTGCCTCCCTCTGCATTTGGCAATGCATAGACTGTGATGCCTATCATCATCAGGATAACTAGCTGATGTGCATCCTCATCTGCCACGTACAGAGGCTCATAGGCAAAACTAGCTGAGTGATAACTTGCTTCAGTTGCATGCTCACCAAATAGCATAACCATATGAATATCATGCACCTCTCTCGAGCATGCATATAGGTCTGCTCCGTGTACCGGCAGCTATAAAATCTGGTATACATCCTCCACTGTGACCATCATCTCTCCAGTGGGCAGGTGGAAAGTGTTAGTGGAATCATCCCACCACTCAATCAGTGCCACCATCAAGCTCACATCTCGTGCCACTCTGCAGTAGCATCGCAGCCCGCCTAGTCCTACTATGCTCATCTGTGCCCACTCCTCTTCTGTGATGTCCCGACGCATCCACGTCAACAATGTCAGTAGTCGATCCCGCAGCATTAGAGTTTGCCTCACCTACATCCACCCAAGTCAATCTCATGTTAAAAATTTCCCTCCTCTTTCTATTTTGACCAACCTATTTGACCATCTACACCTGACTCAACCCCCGAGAAGCCCTTGGCATAGCTTCGACCCCTCAACTTGACCATTTTTCATCCCTCTTTTGATCAGGCAGCCACCGACATCGATAAGCATGCCAGTGATGGCACTCACCTAACCGATGTCAGTCACTTAGTGACTGACGTTGGTAGGTTAGTGACTGACGCCGGTCACTAGTTAGCCGATGTCGACGAACACGCCGATGTCGGTGACTGGTTTGGCCCTAGGGCTGAACAGGTCGAGCCCTAAATTTAGGGATTCCCCATTTCTACCCCCCAACACCCCCCAAAACCCTCTCAATGCCTCCTAACCTATCCTAGATCCCTTCCCCACCCTCCTAGCTACCCTCCCCCCTCAATTTCTACCTAAATCAACCAAAATTTCAAAAATCAAATCACAACAAATATCAACCAAATAGGGCTTAGAGAACCTCCTACCTCGTCTCGACGTCGCCGGCATGGTGGTATGATGGGTGCTACTAGTGGTGGACCTCCCACAGGTCCTCTACTGCCCTCTACCATCACTTTTGTGTCACTATGCCCTCAAGCTCCTCTTGGCACACAAACGTCTCTACAGCCTCCAATCTCTCTCCATGCACCTCTCTCTCTCCACCAATGTTTCTCTGACACCTCACATTGCCCCTCGGTCAACTTAGTGTCACTTTCACTCAAAGACTGACAGAGCTCTTTTTTTCTCTCAGTCAAATAGCACAAATGACTTTTGGTGGGCTGCCAATCCAGTTTTGTCAGATTTGGCAGGCCGCTGACGTTGGCATCAGCATGCCCTAGTCTGCCGATGTCGACCGATATCCTGCCAACATCGGTCCCTTTATGTCTCTAACGTCAGTTTTATCATCGACGTCATTAACCTTCAAACCTCCTTTTTTCATCACGTTGCCCCAAAATCATGCCCCCAATAAGTCAACCCTCCAATACAAGTCATTTTTGCCCCCTAAGGCACACTTGAGATCACTTTTGCCTCCGTCCATCGACCACCAGACCTTGGAGATCATGACCATCTCCTCTAACCGCGACTACTTCCAAAGTGATTTTGCCTTGGTTGTTTTTGCATGTATGTTACCTCATGATTGGTTAGCAAAATTGTGCGCATATTTTTAACTTGCACAAGTATAGGATCACAAGCCGGTTGATCCCCACTACTTCTGACATTTTCATGTTTCTGGGAGCACTTCCTGAGCCCGAGATACCTAAAACATGACAAAAATTGGAGCTTCAGCTTAGATTGAATAACCCAATCAGTAGACGACTAAATGCTGGGGCCCAGTTATTTCAATTTTGGCACTCTTCGACCCTCAACCTGCGATAATTTGACCTGACCATCTCGTGAAGTGGTGTACGTGCAATCACGACTTTTGCAGCATTCTCACTCTATCTTCACCCTTTTCATCCACTCTCTATTAAATCAGCACCCGATTCCAGGTTCCCTTCTCTCGACTCTTGCTTTGAGGGGGAATACCTCATCCATAATCGGGGCAACCAACCCTCCTATTTTTGTCTTGCAGTTCACTTAAACAACCAACAAGACAAAATCAGCCTTATCCCATACCTGGGGTAACCAACTCCTATTTTTGTCTTGCAGTTCGTCTAGAGCAACCAACAAGACAAAAAGGGGCAAATGTAGACACTGAAATCATGTTTAACCCTTGGTCATCTTCCCCCTTGGGTCCATTCCTAACCCATTCTTAAACCATGCACTTACTAATTTAAAATTAATAATTTATTATTAATATCCTCCCCTTTGACACATCATCTATAACACCTCACCTGACACCTCGCCTTGGACTATTTCCCACCCTATGACTCACCCAAGACCTATTCTTACTTCTTTCTAACCACCTAACCAACTCTCGTGCGTATTTAGCCCAACCTTTGACAATTCTCCAATGGGTAGTGCACTTGGCAGATGGAGAATGGGCTTGGTGGCTCTTTTACTCATTCTCCACCCACCGACATCGGTCAAATGTCAGCCGATGCTGGCGGGATCGCTGACGTCAGTTTTACTTAAACCAAAACTTCTAACCTTTGGAGGAATCTAATCACAAATCGTTAATCTCTGGAGCTAATCACGAATCTCAAAACCTCTTTCGGTGAAACAAAGTTCTCGTATTTTTGCTTTCTAGTGTTTTGGCTTCTTGTTTTCTTGCAGGGATCAGCATTCTTGATAGCATTTTCTAGGCACTGTGGTCTTGCATCAGACATTCTGCACAGGGATTGTATGATATCTCCATCACCAGCGACAACAGAAACATAGCTTCTACACCTTTGCCAACTCATGTCACAGCTAAGTATTTGTATTGTTTTTATTTCAGTGTCATTTCAAATATATTAGCATTTTGTCTACTATCTATTCCAAGCATCCTTGACCCAACCTTCCCTGTTCTTCCCGGAGAGGCTGAAAAGCCTTCTCTTATCCCTTATTCCATTTTCTTTACCTCTGACACCCCTTTAATCTCTCTTTAGACAATACCCTCTGTTTAATCAACTCAACACAAGCTATCAGAGACCTACAGACCATCTTAAGACCAATCTAATCAACCTGACTAAATTGCTTCACGGAAACGCTGAAAGGCCTTTTTCCTATCCCTTACCCCTTTTCCTGACAACATACCCTCTGCCTTAGTTCTTATTAAAGATTATGTCTACTATTTTACCATCCCAAACAAACTCCCTAACTCACAGACAAGACCACAATCCATCTTGCAGACAAGAAACTAGACCTGTAACCCATCCTTGGCCATTACCCCGACCGACCTCGTCCATTTCCCCTACTAGCGTCGGCAGTCTAACCGACGTCGGTGACTTCCTGACTAACGTCGGCAATATCACCGACGTCGGTGACTGTGCTAAGCAGATTGCAGCTTATCAGGTACGTATTTGCTTCTAGTTCTTTCTTTTCAGTCTTTTATTATTTCTATTTTCTGTCTCTGTCATATTCTATTTTAACAGTGGATTGTCATCCTCCAAGAAGCCTTAGTGCTTCTAGGCTTTTGCTTGGCAATCCATCCTCTTATCAGCTAACATTTTTCATGTTTTAGTGTCTGTCTCTTTCAGGTGTCATCCTCCACAACCAAAGAAGAGTTCTCACAACGTCTGAATAACGGTGCACATGACTACATCGAGGTACATACAAGCCTTAACCATTTCTTTAAGTTTCTCATTTTCTCTCTTTGACTGTGAAAGCGAAAATAGCGTAGAAATAATGAGCATGTTTACAATCAAAAGATTCAAATTTTATGTGTGTTTACTATATTTTTTTATTTTTGAATAATGCAACACCAAATCTTAAGTAGTTTTACTCCCTTCAAGCATGTTTACAATTAAAAGAATCAAAATCTATGTGCATTTCTTATAATTTTTTATTTTTGAATAATGCAACACCAAAACTTAAGTGGTTTTACTCATTTTGAGCATGTTTAGAATCAAAATATTTAAACTTTATGCATTTTTTCTATAATTTTTGACTTTTAAATAATGCAACACGAAAACATAATTATTTTTACTCATTTTAAACATGTTTAGAACTAAAAGACTGAAACTTCATGTGTATTTCCTATAGTTTTAGAGTTTTGAATAATGTGACACTAAAACTTAAGGTCTTTTACTCATTTTGAGCATGTTTATAATCAAAAGACTCAAACTTTGTGCACATTTCATATAATTTTCAATTTTTGAATAATGTAACACCAAAACATTAGCAAATTTTCTCATTTTGAACATGTTTAGAATCAGAATATTTAAACTTTATGTGTCTTTCCTTCTTTTTTTTTTTTCGTTTTTGTGTTTTGAGTAATGCAACACCAAAACTTAAGTGTTTTAAATCATTTCGAGCATGTTTAGAATTAAAAGATTCAAACTTATGCACCTTTCCTAATATTTTTGAGTTTTGAATAATGCAACACCAAAACTTAAGTGGTTTTACTCATTTTGAGCATGTTTAGAATCAAAAGATTCAAACTTTATGCATGTTTCATATAATTTTTGAGTTTTGAGTAATGCAACACTAAAACTTAAACAATTTTACTCATTTCAAGCATGTTTAGAAGTTTCCTATAATTTTTGAGTTTTGAATAATGTAGCACTAAAACTTAAGTAGTTTTACTTGTTTTGAGCACGTTTAGAATCAAAATATTCATACTTTATGTGAATCTCCTATAATTTTTGAGTTTTGAATAATGCAACACCAAAACTTAATTGGTTTTACTCATTTCAAACATGTTTAGAATCAAAAGATTAAAACTTTATGTACATTTCCTAGAAATTTTGTGTTTTGAATAATGCAAAACCAAAACTTAAGTGGTTTTACTCATTTTGAGCATGTTTTGAATCATAAGACTCAAAATTTATTTGCTTTTCCTATCAGTTTTAAGTTTTGAATAATTATACACAAAAACATAGGTGGTTTTACTCATTTTGAGCATGTTTAAAATTAAAAGATTCAAACTTTATGTGCATTTCCTAATATTTTTTGAGTTTTCAATAATGCAACACCAATACTTAAGTGCTTTTACTCATTTCAAACATGGTTAGAATCAAAAGATTCAAATGTTATACATGTTTCCTAGTATTTTTGAGTTTTGAATAATACGACACCAAAAATTATGTGGTTTTACTTGTTTTAAGCATATTTAGAATCAAAAGATTCAAACTTTATGTGTGTTTCCTATAATTTTTGAGTTTTGAGTAATCCAACGCCAAAACTTAAACAATTTTACTCATTTTGAGCATGTTTGGAATCAAAAGATTTAAAATTAATGCATGTTTCCTATAATTTTTGAGTTTTGAATAATGCAACACCAAAACATAAGTTGTTTTACTTGTTTTGAGCATGTTTAGAATCAAAATATTCAAACCTTATGCACATTTCATATAAATTTTGAGTTTTGAATAATGTAACACCAAAAATTAAGTGGTATTACTCATTTCAAGCATGTTTAAAATCAAAATTTTCAAACCTTATGCACGTTTCCTATAATTTTTAGTTTTGTACAATGTAACACCAAAACTTAAGTTTTTTTACTCATTTTGAAAATGTTTAAAATCAAAAGATTCAAAGTTTATGTGGGTTT
Organism: Torreya grandis; assembly: GCA_037957365.1. Classification (NCBI taxonomy): domain Eukaryota; kingdom Viridiplantae; phylum Streptophyta; class Pinopsida; order Cupressales; family Taxaceae; genus Torreya; species Torreya grandis. The sequence continues at coordinate 948,468 of JARHVA010005719.1, forward strand.
GTTATAATATTTTAGTTTTCTACAATGAAACACAAAACTTAAGTAGTTTTTCTCATCTTGAGCATATTTACAATCAAAATATTCAAAATTTCTAGGTGTTTCCTATAATTTTTGAGTTTGTAATAATGTAACACCAAAACTTATGCAATTTTATTCATTTCAAGCATGTTTAAATCAAAATAGTAAAACTATATGTATTCTTCCTATAATTTTTGAGTTTTGAATAATGCAACACCAAAACTTAGGTGGTTTTACTCATTTTGAGCATGTTTACAATCAAAAGACTCCAACATTATATGCATTTCCTATAATTTTTGTGTTTTGAATACTGCAACACTAAAACATAGGTAAATTTACTTGTGTCAATCATATTTACATTCAAAAGATTAAAATAGTTTGTGTATTTCCTAAATTTTTTGAGTTTTGAATAATACAACACCAAACTTATTCAGTTTTACTCATTTTGAGCATGTTTAAAATCAAAAGATTCAACCTTTATGCATGTTTCTTATAATTTTTGAGTTTTGAATATTGTAACACCAAAATTTTAGCTATTTTACTCATTTCAAGCAAGTTTAAAATCAAAAGATTCAAAATTTATATGGGTTTCCAATAATTTTTTAGTTTTAAATAATGTAACATAAAAGCATAAGTAGTTTTACTCATATCAGCCATGTTTAGAATCAATAGATTTAAACTTTATGCAAGTTTCCTATAATTTTTTTAGTTTTGAATAATGCAACACCAAAACTTAATGGGTTCCATTTCAAGCATGTTTAAAATGAAAATATTCAAACTTTATTCACACTTGTTATAATTTTTGAGTTTTGAATAATGTGACACCAAAACTTAGGCATTTTTACTCATTTCAAGCATGTTTAAAATCTCAAGATTTAAACTTTATACATGTTTCCTATAATTTTTGTGTTTGAATAATGCAACACCCAAACATACACGGTTTTACTTATTTCAAGTTGTTAGAGGTACAATCAATAGGGGTGAATCTATAATCCCAAATATTTTAATTAAAATTAGAGTCCTTTCAAATTATTAAGCATTCAACATATATCAACTTGATCAATCAGCATTAACAAGAGAGCTCATTCATTTAATGCATATGAAAGATCAACCACATAACACATAGTTCTTGTGGGAAACCCTTATGGAGAATAAGAGTCACTCTCAAGCCGATAATATAAATGGACTACTATCTTATAAGAAATTACAAATAAGAGACTGATCAACTCCTTTAGACCAATAAACCTCTCTCCTTCTTCACTCAAACTATCCTCATATACACACTTAGACCTCTTGACATATACTCAAATTATAAGAGAACTATTTTAACATTAGGAACATGACTTGTAGGTTATACACATAGTAAAAAAAATATTATACACCTTAATTTAACCATCAGGCACACTACTTATCTTTCACTCCACAAACCACACACATAAGCTTCCATAAATCTCTCCCAAGTGTCTCACTTGCAAGTCTAGAAACCAACACATTTGGTTTCACTATATAGAGAGAATCCATGAATTAACAAGAAAAAAATATTTCCTTATCATCCAAAATACATTCATTCACCCTTAAGGTATTTCACATGGGTCACACTTAAGCACAATCCACTTTCAAATAGGCATAAATCACTTTTAGGTCTTATAGAGACCCATTCCACTCTTTAACATTTATTCAAGAAAAAAAAGAACATAAAAACATTTTAAAACAACATGGACCCATTAAACATGACCCTTTTGTCATCCTCAAATGATCACAATCACCAAAACACTCTTCTATTAAATCCCAAATAGGTCAAACACTTCTTTGTACACATAGTCATTATGAAAGAAAACATAGTCAACTTCAAAACCTTTATTCATTATAAATATGATTGGTAAAGCCTTTAATATACACACAAATCATCTTCATAGATTCTAAAACACTTCTCAATATCCAATTCACCAAGATATATCGAAATAATATAAAAATAATCTTAATTACCCTTTTTGGGTTACTTGTAGAACATGCACAAACACACATTTAACTTTGGAGCTCAATATATTTGTTTGTATATAAAATTAAACCTTAAAATTAGTTTTTTTATATTTTCTTGGAATCCTCTACAACTTCACCTTTTACACCATGAGAAGATTCCACATAGATCGAAAGATATGGCACAAAAACTAGAAACTAGTATTTTCCTTTACAAAATTCAAATATTCAAATTCAAACAGTCATGGTTAAACTTTGAACACTAAGATCACATCTTGTATCTTCATTGCTCAAATAAATTACTTACCATTTATCTTTTTAAAACTTTAATGCATAGGTACCAATGCTAAAATGTTAAACGTCATCCACTTTGACCTCCTCTCATGTAATCTTGAAACTCGACTCAACACACTTCATCAATCACTGTAGAAATCAGGGCTTTATCATGCATCTCACACCATTTGATCAATATTTATAAACACCCTCTAACCATTATATCCTTATCCTAACCTTTTTTTTTCATTAAACATTATACACCTTTCCTCATCTCACCACTTCCTAACTTCTTAGAGCAATGTGCATTGTCGATCTTTCTTGAAATTTAACTTGTGAAGAATGACTAAGTATGGGAACCTTACCTATCTACCTAGAAGGTCAACTTTAGACCTTAATAACTTTCACCAAAATTTAATGAATGATCTCAAATTTAGACCAAATGACCTCTTCATATAGTAAAATCCAATCCACATACGTGCGAGATATGTCATCATCAATATGCTCACTTAGAATTTTCTCCATAGAGCCAACTATGATTATAATTTATTTGGAAGACCAACTTTTATCCTACATAACTTTTTTCATGATTTAGCACATGATTTTAAATTTAACATAAATAAAATAAGCTTGAAAATTAACAAACCCATATGATCAATTTCTCTTGACACCTTCACAGATGTAATATATAGTACCATCAAAATGCCTACTAAGATTTTCTTATCACACAAAAATTTGGCTAAGTATGTAAAAACATAGTCAAACTACCTGGGAGCCCAACTTTGCATATGGATGTATTTTGATGCACTTTGTCACATGATCTAAAAATTAGTGTAAAGAAACTAGGCACAAAAATTAACAAACCCATATTATCACCTTCTCTTGAAACATCAACACATATGAGATATTCCACCATTAAAATGATTACTCGGCTCCTCTTGCCACTTTGTAAAATTGGCTAAGTATGGGAAAATGTTGTCAAAATGTGTGGGAACCCAAATTTACACCCATATATCTTTGACTATACTTAGGTGCATGACCTAAGCTTTAGTTCATAAAAAATAGGTATAAATGTGATCAAAAAAATATGATCAACTACCCCTAACTCATCTACACTTGATAATGGTGACCTCAACAAACCATCTACTTAGTTTTTTTGCCACTAAACCCAAACTGTCTAGGTGAAACTTATGGACTACCAGATGATTTCCACTTATGCACATAATATATAAAAACTAGATAACATCTTAGGGAAATATTTCACATGATAAAATCACCATAATCATCCTTGAACATCTCTAATTATGCCAAAATTGAAGATCAACCAAGCCTCCTTTAAGCACACTAGGATAAGCACATTGCACACCTTGTCATTTTTACTTAGGCTATTAAAGCACTTCATCCACTCACCATGACACCTTCATGAAATTACCATAACATCAATGAAAACTCTCCAACAATATTACATTTTGTCAATTATGTCAAAAAACATTAAATATAATAATATACAACTCACCTTCTCTCTCTTCCAGCACTCCCATAATAGGAACTTTCTCCCCTTCAAAAAAATGAAAAAGTGGGTACCAACTTATCTTGAGGACTTAAAATTATCATAAATATAAAAGGAACATCTTACCAACACTTTATATACCATGTTTTTATATATCCAACTTATCTTGAGGACCTAAAAAGATCACAAATAAAAAATGATCTTTTCTTGCCTTGAAAATCTTCCTTTTGCTCCATGCCAACACTCTTCTTCACAAGCACAACAACTAATGAAGATATAACACATAAAAACATTGAAATCTGATGTAAATAACCAAGAAACATCTAAGAGGGACTCCCCCTAAGGCCTCTAAGTCATTGCATCATTTGAGCATCTTCAAATCTCCACACACAATGAAGAACCAACATACAGGCTTACAAGCCTTCTCTATCAAACCTTTTCAAGGACCAACAACAAAGCTTCATGCTACTCACAAAATAGGAAACATGCTCTCAACCAACTTGAGAACACTCTTTGAAACTAATATGCCTTTCTATTTTGAATAAACTAAGCAAAAAATCACTCTTCTTCAAACTACGCTTATCTAGCTTCCTTGTAGCCCTACCTAGAACTTAAAGAGCCCATAATTTTCAATAGACACATCTTCAAGACTTGAAATTTTATATCTAGATCACAATCATATACCCCCTTAATCTCACTAGTTTGTATCACCAAGATCATCCTCTACAATATACTTCTTTCACAAATCTACTAGCTAATTAGCCCTCCATAATAACAAAAACTTGAATATTTTGAGAACCAAAAACCTTTAATTCTATGTGAATCTTGATTTTACAATCCATCTATCCCATTAAACTCATTAAGAATCCTTAGATCTCAACTTATAAGGTAGACCACTTTTGTAGCATAGCTTAAAACCCCAGAATCTCAAAATAAGTTAAGTCAACAAACCTTTTTCTAGTCAATGCACACTTTTGAAACTTCTTGCACACCTGGAGATAGCCATTATACACTTCTAGACCAATATTTGAGTTTCCAAACCATTGGGAACCTTGACTTCCTATAACCAATTTTAGGACTTGCAAGCTCTTAAGCACAAACTAGGAAACCCAAGAACTAACAAAAAACTCCAAATTGACTTCATCATACCTTCATATCACAAAACCACCTAGAGCATGGTAGAATAAGGTCAATATATATTTCTATGAAAAAATATCATCTTGAAAAAACACAAATCCTCCTTTACCATCTAGGAACCTTCAATCTAACCCTATAGACTATTCTATATATAGATATCAATATCATGACAACATCTTAACATATCTTCCACCTAGACATACTAATCCAAATTAAAACGCTCATCTCTAGCCTTTTAGGACCATCTCAAGAATACCACAAAAACACTTACTTATTCACTAAAACTAGTATCTTTAAGAAGTATAGATAGAGACATCCTTTGCACCACAATTCTCTAAAACAAATTGAAGGCAGGAGTGGCCCACATCTCCTAAGTAACCACTGCAATCCTCTTATAGATATAAGAATTCTTTCTCTTGTTATTATGAATATTAGTATGATCTATGAAAATTAGTTCTTCTTCTACATCACTTTAATTTTGTTCAAAGATAGAATTGACAACACATGGAGTAACTATGGAATCTTGGCATACCTTTTCATTTGAAGCATCAACCTTGTAGCTTGGAACCTTAACACTAGGTACATAAAATTGTTGTTATTTGCATGAATATTTTTCAACAACAACAATATTTTCACTTGGATTCAAAAAAATCTTAGGACTAGCCTCAACCAGTACTTTGGTTTTCTCCTTGAGTTTGGTCTCTTCATTCTCAACATGAGTAGTCAATGAGAAATCTTGGCACTCTTCAACATCTATAGAATTATCCACCATAGAAAAAAAATTAATTAGACCTAAAAACTCATCATAATTCCTATTTACCACCTTTGATCTCCATGAGTTTACTTTCCTTCTATCTTTCACTCTATGATCCTAATAAAACCTATTCTATCTTATAGGCCTTTGCTTGCAAAATCTAGTAATATGACCTCTTTGTTCATAGTTTTAGTAAAACATACTCGATGGAAAATCAGATTATCTTACCTTGAATGGAATTTTTTTTCAAAGTATCATATATCATGATAGTTGAAGCATTTAACCTTTTCCACACCTTTTGACTGATAGCCCCCATCATACTTCCATGCAAATTCATTCTTAACAGGTCTTCTACATTCTCTAGCTTTATGCCCAAACTAATTATAAGTATAGAAATAACCATTAAAATTTTAATGCCTCATGGAATTTGGTTGTCTGGTATATTTTATATTCATTATGCTAGCACCTTCATTCCTTGTCAATGATTTGTCTTTAAAGGCTGATCCACCTTATTCTCATTATTCTTCATCTTGTCTTGAGTTGCAGCCTCTAGTTCTTATTTGTATCCAAGACTAGTTTTATCCCTTGCATGATTATGATCATTAAAAATATTGTCTAGATCACTTGAGCTCTTTTTAAATCTCAAAAATGACATTACCTTACTAGATACCTTCTCTAACTCAAATTTCTATGACTTATTTTTAATTCAATACCTTGTACATTCATCTTCTTTAGCTTTTAGGCTTGTAGACATAATTTACAATTGATAATTGAGATGATTGACTATATCTTCATGTTCCTTGTCATCTTCATCCATTCTTGCCTAAATCACATTGAATTTCTCCTTAAATTCCTTGAGTTTAGATTTCATCTTCTTATTGATTTTATTTTCAATCTTTAGTTCTTCATGAGAATTAGTCAATGCAGTCTCATATCCACCTCATCTTCATCATTATTTAAATCATTCCAAGTAGATTCTTTTTGTTGTGAGAAAATTAATTCTTCAAAAATGAAATGGGCTTTATCTTAAATAGGACCATCATCTTCATGATCATACTCTAAGTCACTATCTTCACTCTCATCTGATGAGATGCAATCTTCTTTGGTGTAGAGACTCTTTTTGTCTTTGAAATACTTCTTGTTCTCAAACCTTATGAATCCCTTATTTCTTTTATTATACCTAAAATATCTCTTTTCATCATCATGAACTTGATCATGCTATTCATCATCATCATTCTTATACTTATGAGAGAACTTATTATAGAAATGTCCTAGCTCACCATAATTGAAGCATTTGAGAGGTAGTTTACCTTTATACTTGCTTGAACATGCTCTCAATTTTATTGAAATCAAAGCAATTACTTTATCCTAATATATATTAGGAATGTCATCCTCTTTTAAATTCTTACCTTCAAACTTCTTCTTTATCTTCATTTTAGTCTTGAAATTTGTTTCCTTTTTGGTGGTATATCATCATTCTTCCTCATCTCATAGGGAATAAGGGTGGTATTCAATTGGTCCATCTTCAACTGAGTAAGGTCATGAATCTCTTCAATAACAGATACTTTTGGATCAAACTTGGGGGATAAATACCTTAATACATTTAAAACTATAGTATCATCTTCAAGTTTCTTTCCAAGACCTCTGATGGTGTTCATAATCTCATCAACTCTCTACATAAAGGATGACACAATATCTTCTTCATTCATCTTGAGACTTTCAAATTACCTTTTGTGAGTTTGTAACTTTGACAACTTAACCTTTGATTATCCTTCCAAAATAGTATTCAATTTATCCCATATTTCTTTGGCATATATGCATTGAATTACTTTGGTGAACTTAGTTTCTATAAGACCACAAGTGATTGAATTCATTAAATTAGAATTATTCTAAAATAATTTCTTATTTGTAGCACTAGATGAAGGTATAGTAGGAGCAACATAACCATCCACAATAGATTTCCATACATCAAACCCTACAGACATAATGCATGTCCTCATCTTGGTACTATAAAATGCATAATTAGATCCATTAAACATTAGTGATTTCTTAGTAAAGAAACCTACTTGATGACTATGATATTGTACCTTAGATCACCTTCAAGCTATTTAACCTTTACCAAAGGACCTGTTATGATACTAAATATTAGAGGTACAATCACTAAGAGGGGGGCTGAATCAGTGATCCTAGATATTTCAATTACAATTTTATTCCTTTCAAAATATTAAGCAATAAGTATATATCAACTTGATCAAGCAACATTAACAAGAGAGCTCATTCATTCAATGCATACACAAGATCAAACACATAACACATAGTTCTTGTGGGAAACCCTCATGGGGAATTAAACCCACTCTTAAGCCTAAAATATAAATAGACTACTATTTTATAATAAATTACAAATAAGATAATGATTGAATCCTTTAGGCCAGTAAACCTTGAGTATATCCTCCTAACCAAAGGTATTTAGTGAAACACCTATTTCACAAGGATCAACTTCCCTTGAGGAAGACCAAGTCCTTTAGACCCTCATTTGAACACCTTCACCTTAGAAATTATGTCCTTAACACCTAATGATAGATATCTATTTTCTAACCCCTGCATAAACTCTCTCTATCTCAAATAGGCCTTTCACATAGGCATGCCTCAATCTCTCTCCTTCCTCACTCAAATAGTCCTCATTTGCACACTCAGACCTTTTCACATATCCTCAAATTGAAAGAGAACTATTCTAACATTATGAACATGAACATGAAATATAGTTCATACACATATTCAAAAAACTATTATGCACCTTAACTCAACCAACAAACACACTACCTATCCTTCACTCCATAAACAACACACATAAGCCTCTCACAAATCTCTCCTAAGTCTCTCGCTTATAGGTCTAGAAACCAACACATTTGGTTTCACTACATATAGAGCTTCCATGAATTAAAAAGACAAAAATATTTAATTTTTAGACACAATACACGAATTCTCCCTTAAGGCATATCACATGGGTCACACTTAAGCACAATCCACTTTCAAATAGGCCTAAATCACTTTTAGGTCATATGGAGACTCATTCAACTCTTTGGCATTCATCTAAGCAAACAAAGAACATAGGAAAATTTTAAAATAGCATGGAACTATCCACATGACCCTTTTGTCATCCTCAAATGATCAAAATCACCAAAATACTCTTTTTATAAAGCCCAAATATCTCAAACACTTCTCCATACATAGTCATTATGAAAGAAAACATATTTGAATTCAAAACCTTTACTCATATTGCATACGATTGGTCAAATATTAAAAATGCACATAGAGAATCCTCACGGAGTCTACAACACTCCCCAATCAATAATGCACCAAGATATATTTAAATAATATCAAAATGAGCTTAATTACCCTTCTTGGGTTACTTGCAGAACATGCATGAACACACAATCAACTTTGGAGCTCAATATCTTTATCTATATAAATAATCAAATCTTTAAATTCATTTTAATACATATGTCTTGGAATCATCTACAACTTCACCTCTTACACCATGGAAAAATTCTACATATATCAAAATATATGGCACAAAAATTAGACACTAGTATTGTATTTACAAAATTCAAATATTCAAATTTAAACGATCACTGCTAAACTTCAAACACTAAGCTCACATCTTATGTCCTCATTGATCAGATAAATTATGCACCATTGATATTGTCTTAAATTTAATTCATAGGCACTGATACTCAAATTTTAAACCTCATTCAATTTGACCTCATCTCCCAGAATCTTGAAACTTTGACTCAATGCACTCTATCAATCTATGTAGATCAGTTAGGTCTTTATCATGTAGCTCGCACCATTTGATTAATCTGTACGAACACCCACTCATTGTTAGATCCTTATCTCATACCTTTTCTTAGTCATTAAACATCATTCACCTATCTTCATCTCACTACTTCCTAACTTCTTAAGCAATGCAAACTGTTGATCTTGCTTGAACTTTAACTTGTGCAGAAATGACTATGGGAACCTTGCTTATTTTCCTGGAAGGCCAACTTTGGACCTTAATAACTTTCACCATGATTTTATGCATGATCTCAAATTCAGATCAGAAAATCTCCTGACATAGTAAAATACAACCATATAAAAATACTCTCCTATAACCCACACATGTGAGAGATATGTCATCATCAACATGCTCACTCATAATTTTCTTTCATAGAGCTAACTATGCTTGTAATTTATCTAGGAGACCAACTAAACTAGTGTATGATCTTAAATTTAGTGAATATAAACTAGGCTCAAAACTAAACAAACCCATATAATTAGTTTATCTTAACACTTTCACACATGCAAGATATAGCACCATCAAAATGCTTACTTAGTTTTTCTTGTCAAAGTGCTTGGGAGCCCAACTTTGCATTTTCCTATTTTTTTGACGCGCTTTGTCACATGATCTGAAAATTAGAACAAAAAATCTAGGCACAAAATGAACAAACCCATATGATCACCTTATCTTGAAATTTCCACATGTGTGAGATATGCCACCATCAAAATTCTTACTCGACTCTTCTTACCACTTTGTAAATTTGGCTAAGTATGAGAAAACATTGTCAAAATGACTAGGAACCCAAATTTATACCCATATATCTTTGACTGTGATTAGGTACATGACCTGAGATTTAGCACATAACAATTAGGTAAAAATGTGATCATAACCATATGACCAACTCCTATTGACTCATCCACATATGGTAATGGTGACATCAACAAACTGCCTACTTAGAATTACTAACACTAGACCCAAACTATCTAGATGAAAACTATGGACTACCAAATGAATTCCACTTATGCACACAAGCTCTCAAAGCATAGATAACATCTTAGGACCTCTTAAATATGCTCCAAATACCATACTCATCCCTGAACATATCTAATCATGCTAAAATTGAAGATCAACCAAGCCTCTTTTAAGCACACTATGACAAGCACATTGTGTACTTTGTCATTGTTACTTAGCCTATCAAAGTGATTAATCCACTCACCAGGACACCTCCATGACACTACCATAACATCACTAACAAATCTCCAACACAAGTAAGTTTACAATCAAAATATTCAAACATTATGTGGGTTTCATAAAATTTTTGACTTTTAAAAAATGTATTACCAAAACGTAGGCAACTTTACTCATTTGGAGCATGTTTACAATTAAAAGATTCAAACTTTATGGGCATTTCCTAAATTTTTTGAGTTTATACAACATAAAAACTTAAATAGTTTTACTCATTTCAAGCATGTTTAAAATCAAAATATTAAAAATTTATGTTGGTTTCCTATAATTTTTGAGTTTTGACTAATGCAATACCATGACTTAATTGGTTTTAGTCATTTTGAGCATGTTAAAAATTAAAAGATTCAAATTTTATGTGTTTTTCCTATAATTTTTGAGCTTTAAATAATACAACTCTAAAACTTAGGTAGTTTTACTCATTTTGAGAATGTTTACAATTAAAAGATTCAAACTTTATAGGCGTTTCCTATATTTTTTGAGTTTTGAATATGCAACACCAAAACTTAAGTGGTTTTGCTCATTTCGAGCATGTGTACAACCAAAAGATTCAAACTTTATGCATGTTTCTTATAATTTTTTAGTTTTGAATAATGTAACACCAAAACTTAAGTGGTTTAACTAGTTTTGAGCATGTTTAAAATCAAAAGATTCAAACTTTATGCACGTTCCCGATAATTTTTTAGTTTTGAATAATGCAACACCAAAACTTATTCAGTTTAACTCATTTCAAGCATGTTTACAATCAAAAGAATCAAACTTTTTGCATGTTTACAATTGAAAGATTCAAAATTTATGCTTGTTTACTATAATTTTTGAGTTTTGAATAATGTAACACCAAAACCTAAGCCATTTTAGTCATTTCGAGTATGTTTATAATTAAAAGATTCAAAATTTATTTGTATTTCCTATAATTTTTGAGTTTTAAATAATGCAACACAAAAACATAAGTGGTTTTACTCGTTTTAAACATGCTTAAAATTAAAAGATTCAAAATTTATGCGTGTTTCATATAATTTTTGAGTTTTGAATAATGCAACACCAAAACTTAATTAGTTTTACTTATTTTGAACATGTTTAAAATAAACAAATTCAAACTTTATGTGTGATAGGATCTTGCTCCTCAATAGAGCACATATGATTACTTCTTGTATTAGCAACTAAACATGGAATTTATATAGAAATGCTTTGGAAGGCGGAAGGCAGAAGGCGCGCACAGGCATGGTTTGAAATTTATATAGAAATGTTGGGACGCGCTGGGCGTGCTGGGCACGCTGGAAGCATTCCCAGAACCTGCAGCTAAACATGCAGGGAGGCAGAAAGAAGATGCCCCTCCTGAAAGGGGAAATGAAGGGTGGAAGGTGAATGGAAAAATGGTGGTGGAAAACTAGGAAGGAGGCACTAACAGAGAAGGGATAACAGGAGAGGATAAAGAAAATGAAGGATCTAAAGTTTCTGCTGATAAAAAGACTGGCTTAGCTTTGAACGGACTAGATCCTTTTTGTGGTACCAGTACCCCCCAACAGGATTATTCTCTTGCTGTGCTGGGGTAAAAGACTGAAAGGGAGAAAGAGAAAGGGTGTTTAAACAAGGAAAAATACTCAGAAGTGCAGAAGGCAGAGCACTCAGAACAAAGGAAGTGGTCCTCTCTGTTTGGTAAGAGATCCAATGAAAAACTTCTCTTCCCGCTAGTTATTACTAAATCTTGCTGGGAGAAAGGTGAGTTCCAAGTATTTATCCCTGATCCTTTAATAGATTTTTATGTGTCTTCATTGGAATCCACCTCAGTTGGTAAATTTTTAGGGGCAAGACCAGATTTAGAATCCCTTTCCAAAATGGTTAAAAGGAAATGGGTTATTCGAGGAGATGTTGAAATGGCTCCAATGTTGAATGGTTTCTTTCTGTTTAATTTCAACTGTAAAGAGGATATAAACAAGGTTCTGTGTGGAGGACCATGGTCTTTTGGCAAATGTTCTTTAACTATTAAAAAATGGGAGCCCAATATGGACTTATCAGATTCCTTCTTCTTAACTACTCCCATTTGGGTAAGACTTCCTGGACTTCCCTTAGAATTCTGGCATGAGGACATTTTTAGAGGTATAGCCAGCGCTTTTGGTGAACTTGTGGCATTGGACAATGCAACGGTAACCAGATCCAAACTTCAACATGCTAGACTTTATGTTAAAGTTGCAGATTTGAACAACCTCCCAGAAAAAATGGATTTAATTTCAAAGCATGGTAAAAAAACTCAAAGACTTGTGTTTGAAGATTTTCCCAATTCCTGCTATGTTTGTAAAAAACAGGGGCACTGGGCCAGAAATTGTCCCTACAAAAGGAAATATTATTCAAGCAGTGTTTTGGATGAAAGAAAGAACAAGGTTCAGCACAAGAAAGTATGGATAACTAAAGAAAACAATAAAAAAGAACTAAAGAAGAATGAAGATATTAAAGTACTGCATGCTGAGGAGGAGAAGGAGATCCCTATTGAAGAATCAAAAGAACCACAATCAGATGCAGATGAAGAGGTTGTGGTGGAGAAACAAAATTCTGAGCAAGAAGGATATGGGCTGCAACCAGAAACCACAAATCCTGAACATAGGAAAGATGAGTTGATAGATTTAACTAAACAAATTGTTGGCTATCAAAAGATAGAAGACAACTGGGGAGATATAGAAAACTCTGAGACAGAAGGGAAGGGAAGGCAATCAGAAACCACAGTACCCACACATAGCAAAGAAGATTTGATAGATTTATCAAAGGAAATCATTCTATACCAAAGGGTAGAGGATCTATGGAGAGAGGCAGAAGGCAAAGTAGTGCTGGAGGAAGGAGAAATCTTGGCTGAAACAGGAAATAAATTAAAGGAGAGAGTTCCTCTTCTTTCTCAGCCAATGAAGAATCAGGTTGATAATGAATTGCCTTTGGAAGAGCTTCCTACGAATGTTAAAGGAGAAAATTTAAAGCATTTTCCAAACCAAAGGAAAAGGGATGAAAAGAAGACAAATACGAAAGGAATAGAAACCAGAAGTAGCAAAAAAGACCAGCAAATGAAGGTGAAAAATAGTGCTTCTATTTTGGATAAATCTGGAAAAAGAGAAGAGCAGAATTCAAAAGTGAAAGCAGATGTTGGCTGTCCAGACAAACCAGGAAGAAAACCCATAAGAAAAATCAGAGAGCTAGAAAGCAAGCAGAATATAGCTAATGGAAGGCAAGCAATAATTCTGGATTTTACCCCAAAAAATAGTTATTAAACTATTTTTTGGAAATTAGAACGCTGGATGTAATTGAATATTGAGGCCGTCCTTGTTTAACCAAAGGTTGTTGCTACTTCTTAGTAGGATTCAGGAGTGCTTCTCCTGGTGCTTGTAAATGTTTTATCTTTATTGCTTCTGTAATAGGGTTTCGGGGCCCCTTCAAAACCTGCTTTTACTTTAATCTAAAACTAAACATGGAATTTAACCAGAATCAATAAGTAACTAGAAATATGAAACAACACAGGAATATGAGAGACAATACACAATTGTATTAATAATCACTCAGAAGAAAATACAATAAAGAAGATGCCACTTCTTCTTCCACCTCAAAGGCTCGCCACACCTCAAGACCTTCTTCCCTCTCTCTCTCGGTCACAAAAATCAACTCCAATATAGAATTGATGTTCACCTTCACTAGTCAGAAACACGCTGCCAGTACACCAATTACACAACTGTACTCCAAGTAGATATCCTGCTCTCTACTGCTACCTGTAAATCACTAGACCTTACTCACCATTGTAGATCTCCAAAAGAAGCCATGCACACCTACTGACCAAGATCATACATATACAAAGAACCCTTCTAATTCTCCAAACCAGCACCCACAATTGGTACTGTGGCACTAGGAGGAACACACCATTACTCTCCTCTCTCAAAAGGAGCTTATTTAGCTCTCTTACTCTCTAACACTCTAATTTACAATACATCCCATGAGTCCATATATAGATCTCATGCTTACAATAATTAGACTATCTTAATTACAATAATTAGATGAGAAACTCAAGACTATAACTAGCCTTTAACATGCAAACTAACAGTACAAAAATAGACTCTCTAGAATCAACATGCAAACTGCATGTTCACGCACAGGCTGTCGACGTTGACACCTTCCTGACCGATGTCGGCCAACTGGTAACCGACATCAGTTGCTTCTTCACTACTATCTAACTAACATCGGTTGATCATACCAATGTCAGTTGCCCTGCAACTCATTCTGCAACTCTCCACAACCTTCGTAACCTCCGTAACTCCTTTTGTTTGCATCCTGGTGAAGCTTTTAGCTCCACAACCTAACAATCTCCCACTTGGAGATAAATAGCTGCACCTGTACCTATACCTATACACCATCTAAATTATTCCCTAGCTTGTATCCCTCTTCAAGATCAACCCTAAAGACTAACCACCACACAACCTGTGATGCTACACTTGTCATCCAAGTAACCTGCCACATTCAAACCTACAACTCCATGTAGTGAAGACCTTGACCCTGCATAACAGTAATACCTGCTACTGATCCCTTTTAGATACCTGAGAATCCACTAAATAGCTCTCCAGTACTCCTTCCCTGAATTGGCTCCATACTTTCTAACAACTCCCACTGCTTGGGAAAACTCAGGTCTACACTAGACCTCATGTGATTTCGAACCCTGTTCTAAGCTAAGCTTGAACTGTCCAGCCCTTGGTGTGCTTTCTGATTCTGCAACCTGCATCATGAACCCCGCCAACACCGTCTTCACATCAGATCCCACTAAAGACAAAATCTCCATGTCTCATATGCCAAAGAATTTTGCTACTCCCAAATTTTCCATGACATACCTCTGAACTAACCTTACCCTTAGCTCAACAAATCCATGTATGTACAAACTTGCTAGTAAATCACCCACATACAATAACAGAATAATGTTGGAATCATTATCCACTTGGTAAGTCAAACACAATAGTTACACTGACATTGACTAAAGCCCTGCTTTGTCATCCACCTGTCAAACCTTGTACCACTATCCTGCAACTTCCTCAAGACCTTATACCTTGGCCTTTCATCTCACGTATCCGTCCACTCTCTTCTTTAGCTTAGGAATCCATCCCTCATCCAGTGCTTTCTTCTAGCTGATAACTCCACCAAAAGATACCTATTTGGTTCTTCTCCAAGGACTCACACTCCTCATCCATGCCAAGCTCTCACTATTTTTGGATTCTACCTGCATTGCCTCTTCACATCTTCCTATTTCTTGACCATCAATAAGCAATATAAAGAAGGTGAACAACAAATATGAGGTTCACTTACCCTTTCTGACCTCCATATGGGCATTTGAGACTTATTGATAGCTTACTGTCTGCCCACCACCTGTTCCAGTGACTGATCTCGATCATCTCCCAGTCTGCAACTGATCGATGTCGGTTCCCTGCGTTGACCCTTACTGCCGACTTCGTCTCCCTGGCCGACGCCAATATCCCTTCTATCGACATCAGTTCCTTGATGACCAACATTGGTATTACTATTGCCAACATCGGTTACTGTCTGATCGATGCTGGTACCTATGTTCGCCTGTGAGTGATAACTTTTTACCTGCGAGCTCCTTTTGGGTCAAAACCCTATTCAAATCAACACAGCCCTGCTCAAAATAATTCAGTCTCCTCCATTGATCTTTGTCTGTCATCTCCTCCATGGACACCAAGGCTTTCCAGTTCTTAAGTTTGTCAAAAACATCTGTCTTTTGCTTAAGAACATGCATTCCCCTCCTACATATGTGACCAAGCCTACAAAGCCACATCTCTGCAACAGAAGGTGAATCAGTAATATAAGTAGATAGATAAAAGATACCTACTTTCTTACCACCATCTAATTCAAGTGCATCTGCTATGAGAGTTACAGTGCATCTCCCATCACCCAACTTTCCTAAAAAAATTAGACTCATCTCTAAGACTGGTACCTGCATAACCTCCTTCAACACCTACGTGTTATCTGTCTTCAATTTCAGCTTCACTTCCCCTTTGTCAATAATCTGACAAGGCTCACCAACCCCTAAATAAATCTCTCCAAAGTCTCCAAAGACATATCCATGAAAAGATGCTCTATTTCAGGTTGCATGGAAAGAGGCAAAAGAATCTGTAAACAAAGATTCTACTTTATCCAGAGCAACCTGTGCAACATCACCTGCAACATCTGCTTCTACACGTTGATCTTCTACCAACCAACAATCTCCTTTTACCTGCTCTTTCTTTCCATCAATCAGACCATTCGTGCTATTTAGTTTCTCCATTCATAGCTTACTTTCTTCTGCCATTGCTATACTCCCACTCAATCTGAAACCCCTAAGAGTGACCTGTAATCAAAAACACTACCAGATCTGAACCACCTGTTAGTCAACCCAACCAAAAGCTCTGATACCACTTGACAGGATCTTGATCCTCATAGAGCACATATGATTACTTCTTGTATTAACAACTAAACATGGAATTTAACCAGAATCAATAAGTAACTAGAAATATGAAACAACACAGGAATATGAGAGACAATACATAATTGTATTAATAATCACTCAGAAAAAAATACAATAAAGAAGATGCCACTTCTTCTTCCACCTCAAAGGCTCGCCACACCTCAAGACCTTCTTCCCTCTCTCTCTCGGTCTCAACAATCAACTCCAATATAGAATTGATGTTCACCTCCACTAGTCAGAAACACCCTACCAGTACACCAAGTACACAACTGTACTCAAAGTAGATCTCCTGCTCTCTGTTGTTACCTGTAAATCACTAGACCTTACTCACCATTGTAGATCTCCAAAAGAATCCATGCACACCTGCTGACCAAGATCATACATATACGAAGAACCCTTCTGATTCTCCAAACCAGCACCCACAATTGGTATTGTGGCACTAGGAGGAACACACCATTGCTCTCTTCTCTCAGAAGGAGCTTATTTAGTTCTCTTACTCTCTAGCACTCTAATTTACAATACAACCCATGAGTCCATATATAGATCTCATGCTTACAATAATTAGACTATCTTAATCACAATAATTAGACGTGCAAATCAAGACTACAACTAGCCTTTAGTATGCAAACTAACAGTCCAAAAATAGACTCTCCGGAATCAACATGCAAACTGTATGTTCACGCACAGGCTGCCGACGTCGGCACCTTCCTGACCGATGTCGGTCGACTGGTAACCGACGTCGATTGCTTCTTCACTACTATCTGACCGACGTCGATTGATCAAATCGACGTCGGTTGCCCTGCAACTCATTCTGCAACTCTCCACAACCTCTGTAACTCCTCCTATTTGCATCCTGGTGAAGCTTTTAGCTCCACAACCTAACAATGTGTATTTCCTATAGTTTTTTGAGTTTTAAATAATGCAACACCAAAACTAAAGTTGTTTTTACTCATTTCAAGCATGTTTAGAATCAAAAGACTCAAACTTTATGTTCATTTATTATAATTTTTGAGTTTTGAATAATGCAACACCAAAACTTTATTAGTTTTACTCATTTTGAGCACATTTAAAATTAAAAGATTCAAAATTTATGTGTTTTTCCTATAATTTTTGAGTTTTGAATAATACAACTCAAAAAATTAGGTATTTTTACTCATTTCAAGAATGTTTACAATTGAAAGATTCAAACTTTATAGGTTTTTCCTATAATTTTTGAGTTTTGAATAATGCAACACCAAAACTTAAGTGGTTTTGCTCATTTTGAGCATGTTGACAATCAAAAGATTCAAACTTTAAGCATGTTTCTTATAATTTTTTAGTTTTGAATAATGCAACACCAAAACTTAAGTGGTTTAATTAGTTTTGAGCATGTTTAAAATCAAAATATTCAAACTTTATCCATGTTTCCTATAATTTTTTAGTTTTGAATAATGCAACACCAAAGCTTATTTAGTTTAACTCATTTCAAGCATGTTTACAATCAAAAGATTCAAACTTTATGCATGTTTACAATCAAAAGATTCAAACTTTATGCCTATTTACTATAATTTTTGTGTTTTGAATAATGTAACACCAAAACTTAAGCAATTTTAGTCATTTTGAGTATGTTTACAATTAAAGGATTTAAACTTTATTTGTATTTCCTATAATTTTTGAGTTTTAAATAATGCAACACCCAAAACTTAAGTGGTTTTACTCATTTCAAAAATGTTTAGAATCAAAAGATTCAAACTTTATGTGTGTTTCATATAATTTTTGAGTTTTGAATAATGCAACACTAAAACTTAATTAGTTTTACTTATTTTGAACATGTTTAGAATCAAAAGATTCAAACTTTATGCATATTTCCTATAGTTTTTTGAGTTTTGAATAATGCAACACCAAAACTTAAGTTGTTTTACTTATTTTGAGTATGTTTAGAATAAAATGACACAAACTTTATGTGCATTTCTTATAATTTTTTAGTTTTGAATAATGCAACACCAAACTTATGTGGTTTTACTCATTTCGAGCAGGTTTAGAATCAAAAGATTCAAACATTTTTCACGTTCCCTAATATTTTTGACATTTGAATAATCTAACACCAAAAATTAAATGTTTTTACTCTTTTTGAGCAAGTTTAGAATCAAAAGATTCAAACTTTATGCATGTTTCTTAATATTTTTGAGTTTTGAATAATGCAACTTCAAAACATAAGTGGTTTTACTAATTTTGAGCATGTTTCGAATTAAAAGATTCAAACTTTAAGCATGTTTCCTATAATTTTTGAGTTTTGAGTAATGCAACACAAAAAATTAAGTTGTTTTACTCATTTTGAGCATTTTTAGAATAAAAGATTAAATCTTTAAGCATATTTCCTATAATTTTTGAGTTTTGAATAATGCAACACCAAAACATAACTAGTTTTGCTTGTTTTGAACATATTTAGAATCAAAAGATTCAAACCCTATGCACATTTCTTATAATTTTTAAGTTATGCAAAACCAAAAGTTAAGTAATTTTTTTCATTTCAAGCATGTTTAGAATCAAAATATTCAAAATTTATGTGTGTTTCTTATAATTTTTTAGTTTTGTACAATGCAACACCAAAACATAAGTGGTTTTACTCATTGTTTAGAATCAAAATATTCAATCTTTATGTGGGTTTCCTATAATTTTTTATTTTTAAAAAATGCGACACAAAACTTAAGTAGTTTTACTCATTTGAGAATGTTTACAATCAAAAGATTCAAACTTAATGTTTGTTACCTATAGTTTTCGAGTTTTTAATAATGCAACACCAAAACTTACATGGTTTTACTCATTTTGAGCATATTTATAATCAAAATATTCAAACTATATGCGCATTTCCTATCATTTTTGAGTTTTGAATATGCAACACCAAAACTTAGGTGGTTTTTCTTGTTTCAAGCATGTTTACAGTCAAAAGATTCAAATTTTATACATGTTTACTATATTTTTTGTGTTTTGAATAATGTAACACCAAAACATAGGTGGGTCTACTTGTTTTGAGCATGTTTGCAATCAAAAGGTTCAAATAGTTTGCACGCTTCCTATAATTTTTGTGTTTCAAATAATGCGTGATCCAAAACTCAATAGCTTTGGTTGAAAGATAATTCAAGAAACAAGAACAACGCAATAATAATAATGCTATCTCTGAGAAGAGATGTTTTATTCATCAAATTTGCAAACCCAAACATATGCCTATCTCTGAGAAGAGATGCATAATTTCCATTTCAGGTTACATGTTCATTTAAACATGTTGTGAAAGTATGAGGAGGATGTGAAAGGTCACCAATATTTAAGGAGATTAATTTGTTTGACTTCCATGATTTAAAATAGTACAGATTTTGAAGAATTACTATTTTTAGACCGCACTACTAAATTTGAAATTTGGGCCACTTCCATTTGTTTTTCAAGGGTAAAACCCCACTAATAAAATCTTAGTACCATCTCAAAATGTTCCCCTCATTCTCATTTTTCCAATGGTTTAAATGGGGAGTCAAATGGAACTATGGTGCAAAAGATATGGCTCCTGCAAGTTCTACCATTAATTGGGGAAGAACCATTGCCTGAAATGTCACCTGAAATGTTGCTCGGATCAATGCAACACCAAATTTAGGTGGTTTTACTCATCTTGACTATGTTTAGAATCAATAGATTCAAAATTTATGTATGTTTCTTATAAATTTTGAGTTTTAAATAATGCAACACTGAAACTTAAGACGTTTTACTCATTTTGAGCACGTTTAGAATCAAAAGATTCAAATTTTTCGCGTCTCCTAATATTTTTAAGTTTTGAATAATTCAACACCAAAACTTAAGTGATTTTACTTGTTTAGAGCATGATTAAAATAAAAGAATTCAAACTTTATGTACTTTTCCTATAATTTTTTAGTTTTGAATAATGCAAAAATAAAACTTAAGCAGTTTTACTCATTTCAAGCATATTTCCAATAAAAGGATTCAACCTATATGCATATTTCCTTTAATTTTTGTATTTTAAATAATGCAACACTAAAACTTAAGCTATTTTACTCATTTCAAGTATGTTTACAATCAAAAGATTCAAACTCTATGCATGTTTCCTATAATTTTTTATTTTTGAATAATGTAACACCAAAACAAAAGTGTTTTTCTCGATTCAATCATGTTTACATTAAAAATATTCAAAATTTATTTGTGGTCTATAATTTTTGAGTTTTGAATAGCATTACACCAAACTTAAGCTATTTTACTCATTTCAAGCATGTTTGCAATCAAAAAATTCAAACTTTCAGTGTATTTCCTATAATTTTTGAGTTTTGAATAATGCAACACCAAAACTTAAGCATATTTATACATTTTGAGCATGTTTAGAATCAAAAGATCCAAACTTTATGTCAATTTCATATAACTGTTGAGTTTTGAATAATGTAACAACAAAATTTAAGTGTTTTTACACATTTTTAGCATGTTTAGAATCATAAGATTCAAACATTATGCTTGTTTCCTTTTATTTTTTGTGATTTGAATAATGCAAAACCAAAACTTAAGTGGTTTTACTCATTTTGTGCATGATTAAAATCAAAGGATTCAAAATTTATGTGCATATCCTAAAATTTTTGATTTTTGAATAATACAACACCAAAACCTAAGTGTTTTTACTCATTTTGAGCATATTTAGAATCATAAGATTCAAATTTTTATGTGTGCTTCAATTTTTTTTTGAATTTTCCATAATGAAACACCAAAACTTAAGTGGTTTTATGCATATTTACATAATGAGCATGTTTAGATTCAAAAGATTCAAATTTTATGCATATTTCTTATATTTTTTGAGTTTTGAATAATGCAACACCAAAATTTAAGCTATTTTACTTGTTTTGAGCATGTTTATAACCAAAAGTGTTAGGTTGTGGAGCTAAAAGCTTCAACCTTTGCAAACTGAGGAACAGATGGTTGCTGAGTTCTACAGGAACCGGCATTGGCAGCAGGACCGACGTCGGCAGAGACCAGTGCAGAAGACCACCGGCGACGGCAGTAAGTCGGCCGACGTCGGCAGAACCAGACAAGCAGGGACCGACGTCAGTCGCCTGTGTGTTCCAGAACTGCTCGTTTCACGGACAGTTAGTTAAGTGAACAAAGAGTTTGCATGTTGAGACCAGTTAGAGTCTTGTGCTGCGAGGACTATTGTTTAAATTAAGAGTCTAAGTTATTGTTTGAGTTAGGGATCTATTTATAGACCCATTGGCATGTATTGTATAAGGCATGAGATAGAAAAGAAGAGTTCCTTCTAGTTGTAAGATCTGTGAGTTGCAGGTTGTTGCAAGCTCATTGGGGATCTACATGTAAGTTTGGTCTTTGAATTGCAGGTTGCAGGTTCATGAGAGATCAGCTTGAAGTGCTATAGAGTGCTTGATGTACCGGCAGGGTTATTACTGACTGGTTGGTGAGGTGAACACCAATTCTGTGTGTGAGTTGGTTGTTGGGACCGTTTTTGTGTAGGAGAGTGTGTGTGAGAAGAATTACTGAACACTTGAGGTGTGGCGAATCTCTGTAAGGTGAAAGAGTGTGGCGGCTCTTTGTTGTATTCTTTTCTGTTAGTGTTAATACAAGATAGTGTATTGTCTCTCATATTCTGTGCTATTGGTGAATTCTAGTTACTTGTGTTTCTGGTTATTTCCGCATATTCAATTGCTTATATTTGGTAATCATACTGTGCTCTTTCTGAGGAGCAAGATCCCAACTAGTGGCATCAGAGCATGTTTGTTGTTCTAGATTCCTGACAAAAAGATTCAAACATTATGTGTGTGTCCTATAATTTTTGAGTTTTAAATAATGCAACAAAAAAACTTAAGTGGTTTTACTCATTTTGAGCATGTTTAGAAATTAAATATTCAAACTTTATCTGGGTTTCTTATAAATTTTGAGTTTTGAATAATGCAACACAAAAACTTAAGTAGTTTTACTCATTTCCATCATGTTTACAATGAAAAGATTCAAAATTTATGTGGGTTTCCTATAATTTTTCGGTTTGTAATAATGCAAAACCAAAACTTAATTAGTTTTAATCCTTTCGAGCATGATTAAAATCTAAATTTATGTGGGTTTCTTATAATTTTTTAGTTTTTAAAAATGTAACACCAAAAATTAAGGGGTTTTACTCATTTCAAGCATGTTTACAATCAAAAGATTCAAAATTTATGCAGGTTTCCTATACTTTTTGAGTTTAGGATAAAGCAACACCAAAATCTAAGTAGTTTTATTCATTTTGAGCATGTTTACAACCAAAAGATTCAAAATTTATGGAGGTTTCCTATCTTTTTTGAGTTTTGAATAACACAACACCAAAACTTAAGTGGTTTTACTCATTTTGAGCATGTTTATAATCATAAGATTCATACCTTAATCATGTTTTTTTATAATGTTTGAGTTTTGAATAATGCAACACCAAAACTTAAGCGGTTTTACTCATTCGAGCATGTTTACAATCATACGATTCAAACTTTATGCACATTTCTTATAATTTTTGAGTTTTGAATAATGCAACACCAAAACATAGGTAATTTTTCTCATTTTGAGCATGTTTAAAATGAAAATATTCAAACTTTATGCATGTTTCCTATAATTTTTGAGTTTTGAATAATGCAACACCAAAACTTAGGTGGTTTTAGTCATTTTGAGCATGTTTACAATCAAAAGATTCAAATTTTATTTGTGTTTCCTATAATTTTTGAGTCTTGAATAATGCAATAACAAAACTTAAGTGGTTTTACTCATTTCGAACATGTTTACAATCAAAAGATTTAAACTTTATGCACATTTCCTATAATTTTTTATTAATGTAACACCAAAACATAGGCTATTTTCTCATTTTGAGCAATGTTTGCAATTAAAAGATTCAAATTTTATGTGCATTTCCTATAATGTTTGAGTTTTGAATAATGCAACAAAAAAACTTAAGTAGTATTAGTTGTTTCAAGCTTGTTTATAATCAAAAGATCTAACTTTATACGTGTTTCCTACAATGTTTGAGTTTTGAATAATGCAACACCAAAACTTAGGTAGTTTTACTGATTTCGATGATGTTTTGAATCAAAAGATTCAAACTTTATGCATGTTTCCTATATTTTTTGTGTTTTGAATGATGCAACACCAAAACTTAAGTAACTTCACTCATTTTGAGCATGTTTAGAATCTAAAGATTTAAACTTTATGCATGTTTCCTATAATTTTTAAGTTTTAAATAATGCAACACCAAAACTTTTATAGTTTTGTTGATTTTGATTATGTTTATAATCAAAAGATTCAAAATCTAGACTCATTTCCTATAATTTTTTAGTTTGGAATAATATAACACCAAAACTTGGGCAGTTTTACTCATTTTAAAAATAATTACAATCAATATATTAAAACTTTATGCACATTACCTATACTTTTTGAGTTTTGAATAATACAACACCAAAACTTGGGTAGTTTTATTCATTTTGAGCATTTTTACAGTCAAAAGATTCAACTTTATGCATGTTTCCTATATTTTTTGGAGTTTTAAATAATTTAAAACCAAAACATAGGTGGTTTTACTCATTCTGAGCATGTTTGCAATCAAAAGATTCAAACTTTATGCAGGTTTCCTAAAACTTTTGAGTTTTGAATAATGAAACACCAAAAATTAAGTGCCTTTACTCATTTCTAGCATATTTAAAATCAAAAGATTCAAACTTTATGTAGGTTTCTAACAATTTTTGAGTTTTGAATAATGAAAAACCAAAACTTAAGTGGTTTTACTCATTTTGACCATGTTTAGAATCAAAAAATTCAAACTATATGTGGATTTATGATTATTTTTTTGGTTTAACTCATTTCAAGAATGTTTACAATCCAAAAATTTAAATTGTATGCACGTTTCCTATAGTTTTTGAGTTTTGAATAATGCAACACCAAAACATAGGTGGTTTTACTCGGTTCGAGCATGTTTACAATTAAAAGATTTAAACATTATGCATATTTCCTATCATTTTTGAGTTTTGAATAATGTAACACCAAATCATAGGTGATTTTACTCATTTTGAGCATGTTTACAATCAAAAGATTCAAACTTTATGTGTGCTTCCTATCATTTTTGAGTTTTGAATAATGCAACACCAAAACTTAAGCAATTATACTCATTTAGAGCATGTTTACAATCACAGGATTCAAAATATATGTGTGTTTCTTATAACTTTTTAGTTTTTAATAATTCAAGACCAAAACATAAGTGGTTTTATGTGCTTTGAGCATGTTTAGAATCAAAAGATTCAAACTTTATACATGTTTCCTATAATTTTTTAGTGTTAAATAATGCAACACCAAAACTTAAGTAGCTTTACTTGTCTCAAGATCGTTTAGAATCTAAATATTTAAAGTTTATGTGCATTTCCTATAAATTTTGAGTTTTGAATAATACAACACAATGGTTTTACTCATTTTGAGCATATTTCAAATTAAAAGATTCAAACTTTATGCACGTTTCCTATAATGTTTGAGTTTTAGATAATGTAACACCAAAATGTTAGTGGTTTTACTCATTTTGAGCATGTTTAAAATCAAAACATTCAAAGTTTATGCGTGCTTCCTATAATTTTTTAGTTTTGAATAAAACAACACCAAAACATAAGTTATTTTATGCATTTTGAGCATGTTTAAAATTGAAAGATTCAAACTTTAAGCACAATTCCTATAATTTTTGAGTTTTGAATATTGTAACACTAAAACTTAAGTGGTTTTACTAATCTGGAGAATATTTAGAATCTATGGATTTCAACTTTATGCATGATACATATAAATTTTGATTTTTGAATAATACAACACCAAACGTTAAGTGGCTTTACACATTCCGAGCATGTTTAGAATCAAAAGATTCAAACTTTATGCGTGTTCCCTATAATTTTTGAGTTTTGAGTAATGCAACACCAAAAATTAAGTGGTTATACTCATTTCGAGCATGTTTAAAAATTTAAAGATTCAAAATTTATGCACATTACCTATAATTTTTATGTTTTGAATAATGCAGCACCAAAATTTAAGCAATTTTACTCATTTTTAGCATGCTTACAGTGAATAGATTCAAAATTTATTGCATTTCTTATAATTTTTGAGTTTGTAATAATGTAACACCAAAATTTATATTATTTTACTCTTTTTGAGCATGTTTACAATCAATAGATTCAAACTATATGCATGTTTCCTATCATTTTTGAGTTTTAAATAATGCAACACCAAAGCTTAAGTGGTTTTACTCATTTCGAGCATGTTTACAATCAAAATATTCAAACTTTATGTGTGTTTCATAGGATTTTTGAGTTTTGAATAATGCAACACCAATACTTACACTGTTTTACTCATTTTAATCATGTTTCCAGTCAAAAGATTCAAATGCTATGCAAATTTCCTATATTTTTTTAGTTTTGAATAATGCAACACCAAAACATAGGCAATTTTACTCATTTGGAACATGTTTACAATCAAAAGATTTAAACTTTATGTGGGTTTCCTATATTTTTTGTGTTTTGAATAATCTAACACCAAAACTTTGGTGGTTTTAGTCATTTCAAGCATGTTTAAAATCAAAAGATTCAACCTTTATGCAACTTTCCTATTATTTTTTAGTTTTGAATAACGGAACATCAAAACTTAGGTAGTTTTACTATTTTTTAACATGTTTAAAATAAAAAGATTCAAACTTTATGTGGGTTTCCTATAATTTTTAAGCTTGTAATAATTCAACACCAAAACTTATGTTGTTTTACTCCTTTTGAGCATGTTTAAAGTCAAAAGATTCAAACTATATGCACATTTCCTATAGTTTTTGAGTTTTTAATAATGCAACACCAAATCTTAGGTGATTTTACTCATTTTGAGCATGTTTAGAATCAAAAGATTCAAACCTTATGTGTGTTTCCTATAATTTTTGAGTTTTAAATAATGCAACATGAAAACTTAATCAGTTTTAGTTATTTCAAATGTGTTTAGAATCTAAAGATTCTTTAAGTTTTGAATAATTCAACACCAAAACATAAGCAATTTTACTTGTTTTGCGCATGTTTATAATCAAAAGATTGTAAATTTATGTGATTTTCCTATAAGATTTGAGTTTTGAATAATGTAACACCAAAAATTAAGTGGTTTTAATCATTTCGAGCATGTTTACAATCAAAATATTCAAATTTTATGTGGCTTTCCTAAAATTTTTGAGTTTTGTATAATATAACACCAAAACTTAAG
Organism: Torreya grandis; assembly: GCA_037957365.1. Taxonomy (NCBI): domain Eukaryota; kingdom Viridiplantae; phylum Streptophyta; class Pinopsida; order Cupressales; family Taxaceae; genus Torreya; species Torreya grandis. The sequence continues at coordinate 975,919 of JARHVA010005719.1, forward strand.
TGGTGTTACTCATTTAGAGCATGTTTACAATCAAAAGATTCAAACTTTATGCATGTTTCCTATAAGTTTTGAGATTTGAGCATTGCAAGACAAAAATTTAGGCATTTTTACTCATTTTAAGCATGTTTACAACCAAAAGATTTAAACTATATGCACATTTCTTATATATTTTTATTTTTGAGTAATGCAACACCAAAACATAGGTAGTTTTACTCATTTTTAGTATGTTTACAATCAAAATATTCAAACTTTATGTGCATTTCCTATAATTTTTTTGTTTAGAATAATGCAACACTAAAACTTAGGTAGTTTTACTCATTTTGAGAATGTTCACAATCAAAAGATCCAAACTATATGTGCATTTCATATAACTTTTGAGTTTTGAATAATGTAACACCAAAAATTAGGTAGTTTTACTCATTTCAAACATGTTTACAATCAAAAAAGTCTAACTTTATGCACTTTTCCTATTAATTTTTTAGTTTTGAATAATGCAACACAAAAACTAAGGCGGTTTTACTCATTTTGAGCATGTTTACAATCAAAAGATTCAAACTTCGAGCATATTTCCTATAATTTTTGAGTTTTGAATAATTTAACATGAAAACTTAAGTAGTTTTGCTGATTTCAAGCATGTTTACAATAAAAAAAATTTAAACTTTATGCATGTTTTGTATAATTTTTAAGTTTTGAATGATGCAACACCAAAACTTAGGTAGTTTTACTCATTTTAAGCATGTTTACAATCAAAAGATTCAAACTTTATGGGCATTACCTATAATTTTTTAGTTTTGAATAATGCAACACCAAAACTTAGGCAGGTTTACTCATTTTGAACATTTTTAAAATCAAAAGATTTAAACTTTATGCATATTTCCTATAATTTTTTAGTTTGGAATAATGCAACACAAAAACATAGGCAATTTTACTCATTTTGAGCATGTTTACAATCAAAAGATTCAAAATTTATGCATGTTTCCTATAATTTTTGAGTTTTAAAAAATGCAACACCAAAACTTAGGTGGTTTTAATCATTTTAAGAATATTTACAATCAAAATATTCACACTTTATACATGTTTCACATAATTTTTAAGTTTTTAATAATGTAACATGAGAACTTATTTGGTTTTACTCATTTTAAGCATGTTTACAATCAAAAGATTCAAAAGGATGCTTGTTTCCTATAATTTTTGAGTTTTGCATAATACAACACCAAAACTTAGGTAGTTTTACTTGTTTCAAGCATGTTTATAATAAAAAGATTTAAAATTTATGCATGTGTCCTTTAATTTTTTAGCTTGTAATAATGCAACACTAAAACTTACATTGATTTACTCATTTTGAGCATGTTTAAAATCAAAAGATGCAAACTTTATGATTATTTCATATATTTTATAAGTTTTGAATAATGCAATGCCAAAGCTTAGGCTATTTTACTCATTTTGGGTATGTTTATAATCAAAACATTCAAACTTTATGCATGTTTTATATAATTTTTTGAGTTTTGAATAATGCAACACAAAAATGTAAGCATTTTTACATGTTTTGAGCATGTTTATAATCAAAAGATTCAAACTTTATATGTGTTTCTTATCATTTTTTAGTTTTAAATAATGCAACACCAAAATTTAAGTGGTTTTATGCATTTTAAACATATTTAGAATCAAAGGATTCAAACTTTATGCACCTTTCTTTTAGTTTTTGAGTTTTGAATGATGTAACACCAAAACTTAAGCAATTTTCCTCCTTTTAAGCTTGTTTAAAATCAAAAGATTCACCTTTATGCACACTACCTATAATTTTTGAGTTTTGAATAAAACAACACTAAAACATAAACAATTTTAATCATTTCGATCATGTTCAAAATCAAAAGATTCAAAATTTATGTGGGTTTCTTATAATTTTTGAGTTTTAAATAATGTTACACCAAAACATAAGCAGTTTTACTCATTTCAGGCATGTTTAGAATCTAAAGATTCAAAATTCATGCATTTTTCCTATAATTTTTTGAGTTTTGAATAATCCAAAACCAAAACTTATCTGGTTTTACTTATTTCAGGCATGTTTACAATCAAAAGATTCAAGCTTTATGTGGGTTTCCTATAATTTTTTAGTTTTGACTAATGCAAAACCAAAAATTAAGTGGGTTTACTTGTTTTGAGCATGTTTACAATCAAAAGATTCAAACTTTATGTGCATTACCTAGAATTTTTAAATTTTGAATAATGTAACACCAAAAATTAGGTGATTTTACTTATTTTTAGCATATTTACAATCAAAAGATTCAAACTATATGCACATTTCTTATAATTTTTGAGTTTTGAATAATGTAATTATTGACCAAATTTTGGCCCTTTAGGCTAATATTTGGCACCCATATTTTAAAAAAATCATCTAAGTCTATATCTTTGGCCATGTCCAGTACTTAGCTTTTCTTTAGAAGAAGTGTTCTTTGTCAAAGCCCCAACAAATGTACCAGTATATTCCTTTTAAAATGTTCATTTTTGGTCTTTACTAAGCCTTTGCATAATTCTTCCAGTTTTTTATTCTAAGCCTTTGTCAAATTATTTCAAACTTTTTATCCGTAGCTTTTTCTTAAGTGTATTTCTTTCAGACTTTTCATTTGGTAGAATTCTTTCAAAATAATTGTCTGAGGCAACTTTTTTGAAGGGTATGTTCCATTTTTCTAAAGTGTATCTTTTGTTGGGAAAAGGTCCACTTCACTTTTACAAAAGGTACTTTGCAAATTATCTGAAAGGGCATTTCAACTTTTCCAAAGGGTACTTTCCTTTTGGGAAAATGTCCACTTCTATATTTCTGAAGGATCATTTGCAACTTTCCTAAAGGGTATTTTCTTTGGAAAGTGGACACTTACAAATCTTATGAAGGGTACCTTACAACTTTTTTGAAGGGATATTTTCAACAAGCCAAAGGGCACTTTTATTTTTGTGGAGGGCACTTAGCAAAAAATCCAAAAGAGTTCTTTCGGAGAAATTATTTGCACAATTTTTCTGAAGGGTATGTTTAAACTGTTTCGAAGGACTTTTTCAAGCTAAAGGACACTTTCAACTTTATTGAAGGGTCATTTACAAGAAGGTTGAAAGGTACTTTTCATAAAGTCTGAAGGGCATTTCAACTTTCCTAAAGGGATGTTTTCAAAAGTTTGAAAGATTGTTTCTATGGGAAGGTGGACTAATTCAAAAAAAATTGAAGGGTATTTTTTCCTTTCACAATATCATTTCCAAAAGCTGAAGACACTTTCAACTCTTTCGAAGGGTCACTTGAAAGAATCTGAAGGGTATGTTCATTTCAGAAAAGGCCTTTTTCACTTTGCCGAAGGGTCATTTTAAAGAACCAAAAGAGCCAAATAGAAAGTCTAAAAGAATTATTTCAAATAGATTTTCCAAGGAATTCTTTTATAAAACTTGCCTGATACAAAGAAAGCAAAAGGGCAAACAAAAATGACTATAGGAAAAATGTCCAAAGAAATTCCCAAGGAGCTATGGCTCATAAAAGATCAATTTTAGACTACAAAAACCAACCATTGGAGTTTAAAATAAAGGTTCAGTGGGAACTTGAAGGCGAGGATAAAGGTAACAAGTGGCAATTATAATTCAAGAATTTATTTCAGTTGTAACTTATTCAACTATAGTTGATTCAATTATAACTGAGGCATTAGGTTCGGTTGTAACTTATTTATAACTGATTCATTTGGTGACATGGCATATATTACCCACCTCTCTCCTGCATGCAAATATTACTATTTATCTTAAGATGATAGATGTCAAAGTGACCCTTGAACTGCCTTTGATTGTTCCATCTCTCAAAGGCTATATATATGCATTATTTTGGCTTGTTTAGTAGCCTCCACTGGTTATTGGAAAAACTCTAGCCAGATTTGTACTCAAAGAACTCTTGAAGAAATATACAAGTGATTTCACCATTCACACATTGTATTATTGAGTATAGGTTTGAATCTCATTGATAATGAGTAGTGAAAGAGTTACTTTTCTAGCATGTCAATCTATGGTCACTTACTAATGTGCAAAAGGGATGTTATTGTAGGTCTCTGTTGGTAATATTTACTAAGTGTATAAGAGTCTTAGAAGTGGTATATGTTTATTCTCTTTGTGGAATCAATCATCACCTTCTTAAGTGTCAAGTACCTTCCTGAATCTAACTTATGAAACATTGATGCAATAATGTCTTTTTGTTGTGAGTTTGTGTGAAACATTCTTGTTTACCTTTAAGTAGTGGATTTTTAGTCAAATAAGAGGATAATACATATTGGTGCATCACCATTTTATTTTCTTAGTTGTTTTCCTTACCCCTTTTCATATAAAATTGTTAGATTAGAGAGAGCTTTAAAGGTGAATCCAAGGGAGCTATCCCTTAATCTAGAGATTCATCTCAATGAAATTGTCACCCATAGCAAGAGAGATGATTCCATTTTGTCGCTTGGATGAGGAGAGCTAAACATCTCCTCAAGGGCACAAATTCAAGCATCAACAATTAATCCAATACCTAGGTAGTTTTACTTGTTTTGAGCATGTTTACTATCAAATAAATCAAATTTTATGCACCTTTCATATAATTTTTGAGTTTTGAATAATGCAACACAAAAACTTAGGTAGTTTTAATCATTTTGAGCATGTTTACAATCAAAAGATTCAAACTTTATGCATGTTTCCTATAATTTTTGAGTTTTAAATAATGTAACACCAAAACTTAGGTAGTTTTACTCATTTCGAGCATGTTTACAATCAAAAGATTCAAACTTTATGCCAGTTTCCTATAATTTTTGAGTTTTTGAATAATACAACACCAAAACTTAGGTGATTTTACTCATTTTAAGCATGTTTACAATCTAAAGATTCAATCTTTATGGGCATTTCCTATAATTTTTTAGTTTTAAATAATGCAACACCAAAACATAGATAGGTATAGTCATTTTGACCATTTTTAAAATCAAAAGATTCAAATATTTGCATGTTTCCTATATTTTTTGAACTTTGAATAATGCAACACCAAAACTTAGGCAATTTTACTCATTTTGAACATGTTTACAATCAAAAGATTCAAACTTTATGCACATTTCTTATAATTTTTGAGTTTTGAATAATATAACACCAAAAATTAAGTGGTTTTACTTATTTAGAGCATGTTTATAATCAACAAATTCAATCTGTATATTCACTTCCTATCATTCTTGAGTTTTCAATAATGCAACACCAAAACTTTGGTAGTTTTACTCGTTTTGAGCATGTTTACAATCAAAAGATTCAAAACTATGCTCGTTTCCTATAATTTTTGAGTTTGAATAATGCAACACTAAACATAGGCGGTTTTACTCATTTTGAGCATGTTTACAATAAAAAAATTCAAACTTTATGCACATTTCCTATAATTTGAGTTTGTAATAATTCAACACCAAAACTAATGCACTGACTCATTTCCAGCATGTTTATAATAAAAAAATTCAAACTATATGCACATTACCTATAATTTTGGAGTTTTGAATAATGACACACCAAAGCTTAGGTAATTTTACTCATTTTGAGCATGATTAGAATCAAAAGATTCAAACTTTATGTGTGTTTCCTATATTTTGAGTTTCGAATAATGCAACACCTAATCTTAGATTGTTTTACTCATTTTGAGCATGTTTACAATCAAAGATTCAAACTTCATATGTGTTTCCTATAATTTTTGAGTTTTGACTAATGCACCACTAAAACTTAGGTGGTTTTACTTATTTTGAGCATGTTTACAATCAAAATATTCAAACTTTATGTGCATTTCCTATAATTTTTGTGTTTTAAATAAATCAACACCAAATCTAATCAATTTTAGTAGTTTTGAGCATGTTTAAACATAAAAGATTTAAACTTTACGCATGTTTCCTATAACTTTTGAGTTTTAAATAATGTAACACCAAAACATAAGTGGTTTTACTCATTTCGAGCATGTTTAGAATCAATAAATTCAAACTGTATGCATGTTTCCTACAATTTTTGAAATTTGAATAATGTAACACCAATACTTAAGTGGTTTTACTCATTTCAATCATGCTTAGAATCAAAAGATTCAAACTTTATGCACTTTTCCTACAATTTTTGATTTTTGAATAATGCAACACAAAAACTTAAGTGGTTTTACTCATTTCGAGCATGTGTACAATCATAAGATTCAAACTTTAAATGGGTTTCCTATAATTTTTGAGTTTTGAATAATTCAACACCAAAACTTACATGGTTTTACTTGTTTTTAGCATGTTTGCAATCAAAAGATTCAAAATTAATGTTAGTTTCCTATAATTTTTGAGTTTTGAATAATGGAACACTAAAAAATTAAGTAGTTTTACTTATTTCTAGCATGTTTACAATCAAAATATTCAAACTTTATGCAGGTTTCCTATAATTTTTGAGTTTTGTATAATGCAACACCAAAACTTAAGTGGCTTTACTCATTTAGAGCATGTTTACAATCAAAAGATTCAAAATTTATACACATTTCCTATAATTTTTGAGTTTTGAATAATGCACCACCAAAACTTAAGTAATTTTACCCGTGTCAATCATGTTTACAATCAAAAGATTTAAACTATATGTGCATTTCTTATAATTTTTGAGTTTCGAATAATGGAATATCAAAACCTAGGTAGTTTTACTCATTTCAAGCATGATTACAATCAAAATATTCAAACTTTCTACGTGCTTCCTATAATTCTTAGTTTTGAATAATGCACCACCAAAACATAGGTAGTTTTACTCATTTCAACCATGTTTACAAATAAAAGATTAAAAATTTACATGTGTTTCCTATAATTAATGAGTTTTCAATAATGCACCACCAAAACTTAGGTAGTTTTACTCATTTTGAGCATGTTTACAATCAAAAGAATCAAACTTTCTACATGTTTCCTATCATTTTTGAGTTTTGAATAATGCAACACTAAAACATAAGTGGTTTTACTCATTTCAAGCATGTTTACAATCAAAATATTCAAAAATTTTACATGTTTCCTATAATTTTTTATTTTTGAATAATGCAACACCAAAACTTAAGTGATTTTACTCATTTTGAGCATGTTTAGAAATAAAAGATTCAAGCTTTATGCACATTTCCTATAATTTTTGAGTTTTGAATAATGCAACACCAAAATTAAAGTGATTTTACTTATTTTGAGCATGTTTAGGATCAAAAGATCCTAGCTTTATATGCATTTTCTATAATTTTTGAGGTTTTGAATAATGCAACACCAAAACTTAATCGGTTTTACTTGTTTGGAGCATGTTCATAACAAAAAAATTCAAAATTTATGTGTGTTTCCTATAATTTTTGAGTTTTGAATAGATCAACACCAAAACTAAACTGATTTTAGTAGTTTTGAGCATGTTTAGAATCAAAATATTCTAACCTTATGCACATATTTTTTAATAATTTTTGAGTTTTGAAAAATGTAACACAAAAACTCAAGTAGTTTTACTCATTTCAAGCATAGTTAGAATCAATAGATTCAAACTTTCTACATGTTTCCTATAAGTTTTGAGTTTGGAATAATACAACACTACTTAAGCAATTTTATTTGTTTTGAGCATGTTTAAAATCAGAAGATTGAAACTTTATGTGCTCTTCCTATAATTTTTAAGTTTTGAATAATGCAACACCAAAACATAAGTGGTTTTACTCATTTTGAGCATGTTTACAATAAAAAGATTCAAACTTTTTACATGTTCCTATAATTTTTGAGTTTTGAATAATGCAACACAAAAGCCTAAGTAGTTTTACTCATTTTGAGCATGTTTACAATTAAAAGATTCAAAATGTATGCATGTTTCCTATAATTTTTTAGATTTAAATAATGTAAGACCAAAAGCTAAGCAGTTTTACTTGTTTTGAGCATGTTTGGAATCAAAATATTCAAACTTTATACATGTTTCCTATAATTTTTGAGTTTTAAATAATGTAACACCAAAATATAAGCAATTTTACATGTTTTAAGCATGTTTAGAATCAAAAGATTCAAACTTTATGCACATTTCCTAAAAATTTTGAGTTTTGAATAATGCAACACCAAGACTAATGTGGTTTTAAGTGTTTCAAGCATGTTTAGAATCAAAAGATTCAAACTTTTATAGCTGTTTCCTATAATTTTTGAGTTTTGAATAATGCAACACAAAAGCCTAAGTGGTTTTATTCATTTTGAGCATTTTTACACTCTAAAGATTCAAAATTTATGCACATTTTCTATAATTTTTGAGTTTTGAATAATGCAACACAAAAATTAAGTGGGTTTACTTGTTTAAAGCATGTTTACAATCAAAAGATTCAAACTTTATGTGTGTTTCCTATAATTTTTGAGTTTTGAATAATGTAGCACCAAAACTTAAGCAATTTTACTCATTTCGATCATGTTTAGAATCAAAAGATTCAAAATTTATGTGTGTTTCCTATATTCAAACCTTATGCACATTTCATATAATTTTTGAGTTTTGAATAATGCAACACTAAAACATAAGTGGTTTTATCTTTTTGAGCATGTTTAGAATCAAAAGATTCAAACTTTATATGCTTACCTATAATTTTTGAGTTTTGAATAATGCAACATTAAAACTTAAGTGGTTTTACTCATTTTGAGCATGTTTTGAATCGAAAGAATTAAACTTTATGTATGTTTCCTATAATTTTTGAGTTTTGAATAATGCAACACCAAAACTCAAGTAGTTCTACTCATTTCAAGCATGTTTGTAGTCAAAAGATTCAAATTTTATGTGTGTTTCCTATATTTTTTTAATTTTGAATGATGCAACACCAAAACTTAGGTGTCTTTTTTCATTTTGAGCATGCTTACTATCAAAAAATTCAAATTGTATTCATGTTTCCTATACTTTTTAAGTTTTGAATAATGTAACACCAAAACTTAAGTTGTTTTACTCATTTCGAGCATGTTTAGAATCATAAGATTTAAACTTTATTCATGTTTTCATATTTTTTGAGTTGTGAATAATGCAACACTAAAACTTAAGAAATTTTCTCATTTAGAACATGTTTACAATCAAAAGATTCAAATTTTATTCAGGTTTCCTATAATTTTTGAGTTTTAAATAATGCAACATCAAAACATAAGTGGTGTTACTCATTTTGAGCATGTTGACAATCAAAAGATTCATACATTATGTGGGTTTCCTATAATTTTTGAGTTTAGTATAATGGAACACCAAAATCTATGTAGTTTTACTCATTTTGAGCATGTTTACAATCAAAAGACTCAAAATTTAAGTTTCATAAAAAATTTCAATTTTATATAATGCAACACCAAAACTTAAGTGATGTTACTCCTTTCGAGCATGTTTATAATTAAAAGATTCAAGTTTAATGCACATTTCCTATAATTTTTGAGTTTTGAATAATGCAACATCAAAATTTAAGTAGTTTTACTCATTTCGAGCATGTTTAAAATCAAAAGATTCAAATTTTATGTGTGTTCCTTATAATTTTTGAGTTTTGAATAATGTAACACTAAAACTTAAGCAATTTTACTCATTTCAAGCATATTTAGAATAAAAAGATTCAAACTTTATGTGTGTTTCCTATAATTTTTTAGTTTTGAATAATGCAACACCAAAACTTAAGTGGTTTTACTCATTTTCAACATGTTTAGAATCAAAAGATTAAAACTTTATGTATATTTCTTACAGCTTTTGAGTTTTGAATAATGCAACACCAAAACATAAGTGTTTTATTTATTTTGAGCGTGTTTAAAGTCAAAAGATTCAAACTTGATACATGTTTCCTAAATTTTCTAGGTTTTGAATAATGCAACACCAAAACATAAGAGATTTTACTCATTTAGATCATGTTTACAATCAAAAGATTCAATGTTTATGCATGTTTTTCTATAATTTTTGGGTTTTGAATAATGAAACACCAAAACTTAAGCAGTTTAACTCATTTTGAGTGTGTTTACAATCAAAAGACTTAAACTTTATGTTGGTTTCCTATAATTTTTGATTTTTGAATAATGCAACACCAAAACTTAAATGATTATAATCATTTCGAGCATGTTTACAATCAAAAAATTCAAATTTTATTTATGTTTCCTATAATTTTTGAGTTTTGTATAAGGTAACACCAAAACTTGAGAAGTTGTAGTCATTTTGAGCATGTTTACAAATAGAAGATTCAAAATTTATATGGGTTTCCTATAATTTTTTATTTTTGTATATTGCAACACTAAAACTTAATCAATTTTACTCCTTTTGGCCATGCTTACAATCAAAAAATTTAAGCTTTATGCAAGTTTTCCATAATTTTTGAGTTTGTCATAATGCAACACCAAAACATATATGGTTTTCCTCATTTTAACAATGTTTACAATCAAAAGATTGAAACTATATGTGTGTTACCTATAATTTTTGAGTTTTGAATAATGCAACACCAAAACGTAGGTGGTTTTACTGGTTTCAAGCATGTTTATAGTCAAAAGATTTAAAGTTTATCATGTTTCTTATAATTTTTCAATTTTGAATAATGTAGCAACAAAACTTAGGTGGTTTTAATCATTTCAAACATGTTTAAACTCAAAAGATTCAAAATTTAGGCATGTTTCTTATAATTTTTGAATTTTGAATAATGCAACAACAATACTTAGGTAGTTTTAACAATTTAAAACATGTTTAGAATTAAAATATTCATGCTTTATGTGCATTTCCTATAATTTTTGAGTTTTGAACAATGTAACACTAAAACTTAGGCAATTTTACTCTTTTCGAGCATGTTTACAATCAAAAGATTTAAACTATATGCACATTTCCTATAATTTTTGAGTTTTGAATAATACAACACCCAAACTTAAGAAGTTTTACTTATTTTGAGCATGTTTACAAACCAAAGATTCGAAATTTATCTACTTTTAGTATAATTTTTGAGTTTTGAATAATGTAACACCAAAACTTAGGTAGTTTTACTCATTTCGAACATGTTTACAATCAAAAGATTCAAAATTTATGAATGTTTCCTATAATTTTTGAGTTTTGAATAATGCAACACCAAAAATTAGGTAGTTTTACTCATTTCAAGCATGTTTATAATCAAAAGATTCAAACTTTATGCATTTTTCCTATAATTTTTTAGTTTTGAATGACGCAACATGAAAATTTAGGTTGTTTTACTCATTTCGAGCATGTTTACAATCAAAAGATTCAAATTTTACCCATGTTTCCTATACTTTTTGAGTTTTGAATAATGTAACAATAAAACTTAAGCGGTTTTACTGATTTTGTCAATGTTTAGAATCAAAATATTCAAACTTTATGCATGTTTCTTATTTTTTTTAGTTTTGAATAAAACAAAACTAGAATATAAGTAGTTTTAGTCATTTAGAAAATGTTTACAATTGAAAGATTCAAAATTTATGTGGGTTTCCTATATTTTTTAAGTTGTAAATAATTCAACATCAAAAATTAAGTGGTGTTACTCATTTTGAGCATTTTTACAATCAAAATATGCAAACTTTATGTGGGTTTCCTATAATTTTTGAGTTTTGTATAATGCAACACCAAAACTTAAGTAGTTTTACACATTTGGAGAATGTTTACAGTAAAAATATTCAAGATTTATGTGGGTTTCATATAATTTTTGTGTTTTATACATTGCAACACCAAAACTTAAGTATTTTTATTCATTTCAAGCATGTTTATAGTAAAAAGATTTAAAATTGATGTAAATTTCCTATAATTTTTTATTTTTAATCAAATTCTAATACTTATGAACTATTAAAAAATCAACATATGTCAACTTGATCAAGCAACATTAACAAGAGAACTCATTCATTCAATGCATACACAATATCAAATATAGAACACATAGTTCCTATGGGAAACCCTCATTGGGAATAAAACCCAATCTAAATCCTATAACATAATGGACTACTTATCCTATAAGAAATTACAAACAAGAGACTAGTCAACTCCTTTAGACAATAAAACCTTAATCATATCCTCCTAACCAAAGGCTTTTAGTGAAACACCTATTTCACAAGGAGCAATTGCTCTTAAGGAATATTAACTCCTTTAAACCCTAATTTGAACACTTCCACCTTAGAACTGATGTCTTCAATACCTAATGATGGATATATATTTTTTAACACCTGCATAAACTTCCTCTCTATCTCATATAGACCTCTCAGATAGGCATGTCACAATCTCTCTCCTTCACTTAAACTGTCCTCATATGCACACTCAGACCTCTTCACATATTTTCAAAATCTAAGAGCACTATTTAGACATCAAAAATATGACCTATAGGTCATACACATAGTCCTTAATATACTCTACTTATTAACTCATAAACTAGGCACTCTACCTCTCCTTCACTCCATGATTCTCACATATACCTTGCACTTAACTCTCCATGTATTCTCTCTCTCAAGTCTAGAAACCAACACATTTGGTTTCACTATATATAGAGCATTCATTAATTATCAAGTCCAAAATATTTAATTGTTGGCCAAAATACATTCCTTCACCCTTAAGGCTTCTCATATGGGTCACACTTAAACACAATCCACTTTCAAATAGGCCTATGTCACTTTTAGGTCCTATAGATATCTATTCACCTTTTGATACTTATTTGAGCAAATTAGAACATAAAAACACTTTAAAATACATGTGTACACTCCTTATTTCCCCTTAGACATCATCAAATGATCATAGTCAACTCTACTAACTTCTACATGCGCTCAAACAACTCAAACACTAACCTGGTGCATAGGAACATCATAATCAAATACTTAGTCAACTTTTCAAGCATTGTTCATACTGGATATGATTGCGTGAACCTTCATAATTTCACATAAAATCCTTATGGAGTATAAAACACTCATAAATAGTTAATTCATCAAGAGATATTGAACCAATATCAAAACAAGATTGAACATCCTTCTCGGGTCACTTGCAGAACAAACATGAATACATAGTCAAACTTAGACCTTGATATATTTTATTGTAGACACTTACAAATATTAAAGTTTATATTAAAAAATGAACCTTGGAGTCCTATAGAAATTATCTTTTTACACCATTAGAAAATTTTGCATGGATCAAAAGATATGGCCAAAATATAGAGCACTTATTTTTTCTTTTGTTAAATACAAATATTCAAATGCAAACGGTCAAAGTTAAACCTCGATCACTTTTCTCACATCTCATGTCCTCATTTATTAGATAATCATGTACCATCAATATAATTTTAAGGAACTCAACCTTTAGCTTTTAGTTCTCATTATTGGATCTTTATCTTGACTATTTAACTTAATGTGCTCCATCGATCTCCTATACATAGCTCGGTCTTTATCTCTACTTGACATTACACATCAAACACTTATCCTCATCTTGATACTTCTAGACATATTGGAATGAAAATAATACATTGATACTTTTATAAGGAAATTGATCTTTACTCAGTTTAAGCATCAAACACTTTGACCCATTTGACTTACTATGCACCATAGATCTAGATGTATGAACTCTCGTGAACCATTCATCCTTGGAAGAAGCTTGATCTTTATCTCTGCTCAATGTTAAGCATAAAACACTTGGAACCATCTCATATAATCCTAACATCTTATATTAAATTCACTCTGTTGATGTTTCTAAAACTTTATCTTATGTAAATTTGACTATGGGAGCCATTGCTTATCTACTTGGAAGGCTAACTTTGCACCTCCATATCTTTTACTTCACTCAAGCACATATTTTGAAATTTGGACCATATGATCTCCTCACATAGGAGAATCCAAAAATGTGTCAATTTTATCCTAGAACCCTCACATGTGTGAGATATAACAACATAGAAATGCTCACTTAGATTTTTCTACCATAGAGCCAACTATGTTGAAAACTATATAGAAATGCCAACATTAAATGTGCATATCTTTTGATGCACTTCTATGTTGGACCTAAAATTTTGTGCATATCAACTAGGGACAAAAATAAACAAACCCATATTATCATATTATTTTTAAACATCCACACGTGAAAGATATACCATCACCAAACTTCTTACTCAACTCTTGTTTGCCTCATGCAAATTTGGCTAAGTATAGGAAAATAATGTCAAACTGTCTGGGAGCCCAACTTTATACTTACATATCTTTAACTGAGCTTAGGTGAAGGACCTGAGATTTAACACATAACAACTAGGGAATAATGTGATAAAAACCATATGAACAACTCCCCATGACTCATTCACAAGTGGCAATGGTGGTGTTACCGAATTGACTACTCATATTTTCTACCATTGGACCCAAAATGTCTAGATGAGAACAATGATGAATGAGGCAAATTCCACTTATGCACATAAGCACTCAAAGCATAGAAAGACTCTTATAATACCACTTGCACATGCTCAAGTAATTTTAAACATCCTTTAACATCTATAACCATGCTAAAACTAAAGATCAACCAAGCCAACTTTAAGCACACTAGGACAAGCACATTGCACACTTTGCCATTGTCACTTAGGCTATCAAAGCACTTCATCCACACACTAGGACACCTTCATGACATCATTGACAACTATCCAACAAAAATTAAGTGATTTTACTCATTTTGAACATGTTTATAATCAAAAGATTCAAACTTGATGCACATTTCCTATAATTTTTTGAGTTTTGAATAATGTAACACCAAAACTTAAACCGTTTTACTTGTTTCAAGCATGTTTAAAATATAAAATTCAAAAATTATATGGGTTTCCTATAATTTTTGAGTATTGAATAATGTAAAACAAAAACATAAGCCATTTTACTTTTTTTGGGAATGTTTAAAATCAGAAGATTCAAAATTTATGCACGTTTCCTAAAAATTTTAAGTTTTGAATAATGCAACATCAAAACTTAAGTGCTTGAACCCAATTTGAGCATGTTTACAATCAAAAGATTCAAACTTTATGTGGGTTTCCTATAATTTTTGAGTTTTGAATAATGCAACACCAAAACTTGAGTAGTTTTACTCATTTGAAACATGTTTATAATAAAAAATTCAAACTTTACATGTGTTTCCTATAATTTTTGAGTTTTAAATAATACAACACCAAAATTAGGCAATTTTACTCATTTTGATCATGTTTACAATCAAAAGATTCAAGATTTATGAATGATTTTTATACTTTGAGTTTTGAATAATGTAATAACAAAACTTAAGTGGTTTTACTTATTTTGACCATGTTTATAATCAAAAGATTCAAAATTTCTGTGCATTTCCTATAATTTATGAGTTTTGAATAATGCAACACCAAAACTTAAGTAATTTTACTCATTTTGAGCATGTTTACAACCAAAAGATTCAAATTTTATGTACATTTATCATAATTTTTGAGTTTTGAATAATGCAACACTAAAACTTATGAAATTTTACTCAATTCAAACTTTATGCACATTTATTATAATTTTTGATTTTTGAATAATGCAACACCAAAACTTAAGTGGTTTACTCATTTTGAACATGTTTACAATCAAAAGATTCAAACTTTATGCATGTTTCCTATAATTTTTGAATTTTGAATTAAAAAACACCACAACATAAGTTGTTTTACTCATTTTGAGCCTATTTACAATCAAAAGATTTAACCTTTATGCATGTCTCTTATGATTTTTGAGTTTTAAATAATGCAACACCAATACTGAAGTGGTTTTACTCATTACGAGCAAGTTAAAAATCAAAAGATTCAAACTTTATGCATGTTTACTATAATTTTTTAGTTTTGAATAGTGCAACAGCAAAACTTACATGATTTTACTTGTTTTGAGCATGTTTACAATCAAAAGATTCAAACTTTATATGTGTTTCCTATAAGTTTTGAGTTTTGAATAATGCAACAACAAAATTTAAGCAGTTTCAGTTGTTTTGAGCATGCTTACAATCAAATATTCAAATTCTATGTGTGTTTCCTATAATTTTTTAGTTTTGAATACTACAACACCAAAACCTAAGAAGTTTTCCTCATTTTGGGAATGTTTAGAATTAAAAGATTCAAACTTTATGCATGTTTCCTATAATTTTTGAGTTTGGAATAATGCAACATCAAAACCTAAGCAATTTTACTCATTTTGAGCATGTTTACAATCAATAGATTCAAAATTTATGCATGTTTCCTATAATTTTTGAGTTTCGAATAAGGCAACACCAAAACTTAAGCGACTTTCCTCATTTTGAGCATGTTTAGAATCAAAATATTTAAACTTTATGCACATTTCCTATAATTTTTGAGTTTTGAATAATGCAACACCAAACCTTGAGTGGTTTTACTCATTTTAAGCATGTTTAAAATTAAAAGAGTCAAACTTTATGCAAATTTCCTATATTTTTTGAGTTTTGAATAATACAACACCAAAAATTAAACACTCTTTCTCATTTTGAGCATGTTTACAGTCAAAACATTCAAACTTTATGCATGTTTCCTATAATTTTTGAGTTTTAAATAATGCAACACCAAAACATAAGCGGTTTTACTTATTTCAAACATGTTTACAATCAAAAGATTCAAACTTTATGTGTGTTTCCTATAATTTTTTAGTTTTTAATAATGCAACACCAAAATGTAAGCAATTTTACTCATTTTGAACATATTTAAAATATAAGATTCAAACTTGATGTGCATTTCCTATATTTTTTGAGTTTTACATAATACAACACCTAAACATAAGAGGTTTTACTCGTTTTGAGAATGTTTACAATCAAACGATTGAAAATTTATATGTATTTCCTATAATTTTTTAGTATTAAATAATGCAACACCAAAACTAAAGTAGTTTTTCTCATTTCAAGCATGTTTAGAATATAAAAATTCAAACTTTATGTGTGTTTCCTATAATTTTTGAGTTTTAATTAATTCAACACCAAAACTTAAGTGTGTTTACTCTTTTTGCGCATGTTTAGAATCAAAAGTTCAAACTTTATATGCATTTCCTATAATTTTTGAGTTTTTAATAATGCAACACCAAAACATAAGCTGCTTTACTCATTTGAGTATGTTTAGAATCAAAAGATTTAAACTTTATGTTTGTTTTCTATAATTTTTGAATTTGAAATAATGCAATCCCATAACTTGAGCAGTTTTGCTTTTTTTGAGCATGTTTAGAATCAAAATATTTAAACTTTATGTGTGTTTCCTATAATTTTTGAGTTTTGAATAATGCAACACCAAAACTTAAACAATTTTACTCATTTTGAGCTTGTTTACAATCAAAAGATTCAAAATTTATGCACATTTCTTCTAATTTTGAGTTTTAAATAATGTAACAAAGAAACATAACCAATTTTACTGATTTTGAGTATGTTTAGAATAAAAATATTCAAACTTTATGTGCATTCCCTATAATTTTTGAGTTTTGAATAATGCAACACGTAAAATTAAGCGGTTTTACTCTTTTCGAGCATTCTTAGAATCCAAAGATTCAAAGTTTATGTGTGTTTCCTATAATTTTTGAGTTTTGAATAATGCAACATAAAAACATGGGCTATTTTACTTATTTTGAGCATGCCTACTATACAAAGATTCAAACTTTATGCGTGTTTTCTATAATGTTTAAATTTTGAATAATGCAACATCAAAACTTAAGCAATTTTACTTATTATGAGCATGTTTAAAATCAAAAGATTCAAAATTTATACATGTTTCCTATTATTTTTGAGTTTTGAATAATGTGACACCAAAACTTAAGTGGTTTTACTCATTTCAATCATGTTTACAATCAAAAGATTCAAACTTTATGCACATTTCTTATAATTTTTGAGTTTTGAATAATGGAACACTAAAATTTAAGTGGTTTTACTTGTTTTGAGCATGTTTAGAATCAAAGGCTCCAAAATTTATGCTTTTTTCCTTTAATTTTTAAGTTTTAAATAATGCAACAACAAAACCTAAGTAGTTTTATTCATTTCAAGAATGTTTACACCCAAAAGATTCAAACTTTATGCATGTTTCCTATAATTTTTGAGTTTTGAATAATGCAACACCAATATTTAAGTAGTTTTCTGCATTTTGAACATGTTTAGAATCAAAAGATTCAAAATTTATATACATTTCCTATAATTTTGAGTTTTGAAAATTGCAATACCAAAACTTTGGTAGTTTTACTCATTTTGAGCATGTTAAGAGTCAAAAGATTCAAACTTAATGTGGGTTTCCTATAATTTTTGAGTTTTAAATAGTGTAACATCAACACTTAAGTGGTTTTACTTGTTTTGAATAGTTTACAATCAAAAGATTCAAACTTTATGTGTGTTTCCTATAATTTTTGAGTTTTGAAAAATGAAACATCAAAACTTAAGAGGTTTATCTCATTTTGAGCATGTTTAGAATCAAAAGATTTAAACTTTGTGTGGGTTTCATTTAATTGTTGAATTTTGAATAATGTAACAAAAAAACCTAAGCAATTTTACTCATTTTGACTGTGTTTATAATCAAAAGATTCAAATGTTATGCACATTTCCTATAATTTTTTAGTTTTGAATAATGCAACACCAAAATTAGGTAGTTTTACTCCTTTTGTGAACGTTTACAATTATAAGATTCAAACTTTATACGTGTTTCCTATAATTTTTGAGTTTTGGATAATGCAACATGAAAGTTAGGTAGTTTTACTCCTTTCAAGCATGTTTACAATCAAAAGATTCAAACTTTATGCATGTTTAATATAATTTTTGAGTTTTGGATAATGCAACACTAAAACTTAAGCAATTTTACTCATTTTGAGCATGTTTAGAATCAAAAGATTCAAACTTTATGCAATTTTCATATAATTTTTTAGTTTTGAATAATGCAACACCAAAACTTAAGTAATTTTTCTCATTTTGATCATGTTTACATTCAAAATATTCAAATTTTAGGCATTTTTCCTATAATTTTTTAGTTTTGAGTAATGCAACACCATAACATAGGTGGTTTTACTCTTTTTGAGCATTTTTATAATCAAAAGATTCAAAATTTATACTCATTTTATTTAATTATTAAGTTTTAAATAATGCAACACCAAAAACTAAGTGGTTTTACTCATTTCGAGCATGTTTACAATTAAAAGATTCAAACCTTATGCATGTTTCTTATAATTTTTGAGTTTAGAATAATGAAACACCAAAATTAAAGTGGTTTTACTCATTGTGAGCATGTTTACAATCAAAAGATTTAAGCTTTATGTGTGTTTCCTATAATTTTTGAGTTTTGAATAATGCAACACCAAAACTTAAGTGGTTTTACTCATTTCAAGCATGTTTAGACTTAAACGATTCAAAATTTATGTAGGTTTCTTATAATTTTTTAGTTTTATATAATGCCACACTAGAGCTTAAGTGGTTTTACTCATTTCAAGCATGTTTAGAATCAAAAGATTTAAACTTTATATGTGTTTCTTATAATTTTTGAGCTTTGAATAATGGAACACCAAAAGGTAAGTGGTTTTACTCATTTTGAGCATGTTTATAGTCAAAAGATTCAAACTTTATGTGCATTTCCTACAAATTTTGAGTTTTGAATAATGCAACAACAAACGTAAATTGGTTTTACACATTTCGAGCATGTTTAGAATCAAAAGATTCAAGCATTATGTGAATTTTCTATAATGTTTTAGTTTTAAACAATGCAACACCAAAACTTAAGTGGTTATTTTGAGCTTGATTAGAATCAAAAGATTCAAATTTTATGCACGTTTCCTATAATTTTTGAGTTTTGAATAATGCAACATGAAAGCATAAGTGGTTTACTCATTTTGAGCATGTTTAGAATTAAAAGATTCAAATTTTATGTGAGTTTTCTATAATTTTTGCGTTTTGTATAATGCAATACCAAAACTTAAGTAGTTTTACTCATTTCAAGAATATTTACAATCAAAAGATTCAAATTTTATGTGAGTTTCTTATAATTTTTGAGTTTTAAATATTGCAACACCAAAACATAGGTGGTTTTACTCATTTCAAACATGTTTATAATCAAAAGATTTAAACTTTATGCATGTTTCCTATAATTTTTATGTTTTGAATAATGCAACACTAAAACTTGGGTGATTTTACTCATTTTGAGCATGTTTATAATCAAAATATTCAAAATTCATGCATGTTTCCTATAATTTTTGAGTTTAAATAATGAAATACTAAAACATAAGCAATATTACTTGTTTTGAGCATGTTTAGAATCAAAAGATTCAAACTTTATGCATGCTTCCTATAATTTCTAGGTTTTGAATAATGCATCACCAAAACCTAAATAGTTTTACTCATTTTGTGCATGTTTAGAATCAAAAGATTCAATCATTATGTGTGTTTCCTATAATTTTTGAGTTTTGAATAATGCAACACCAAAACTTAAGCTATTTTACTCATTTTGAGCATGTTTACATTAAAAAGATTCAATCTTTATGAACATTTCCTATAATTTTTTAGTTTTGAATAAAGAAACACTAAAAAATTTTTAGTTTTAATCTTTTTGAGCATGTTTACAATAATAATATTCCATCTTTATATGCATTTCCTATAATTTTTTAGTTTTGAATAATGGAATGCCAAAAATTATGTGGTTTTTCTCTTTTTGAGTATGATTACAATTTAAAAATTTAAAATTCATGCATGTTTCCTATAATTTTAGTTTTAAATAATTCAACACTAAAATTTAAGTAGTTTTACTCGTTTCGATCATCTTTACAAAAATGATTCAAACTTTATGAGCATTTCATATAGTTTTTGAGTTTTGAATAATGCAAATCCAAAACGTAAGCAGATTTACTCATTTCAAGCATGAATATAATACAAATATTCAAATTTTATGCATTTCCCCTATATATTTGAGTTTTGAATAATGCAACACCAAAACTTAAGCAGTTTTACTCATTTTGATCTTGTTTAGAATCAAAAGATTCAAACTTTATGAATGTTTCCTATAATTTTTGAGTTTTGAATAATGTATCACCAAAACTTAAGTGGTTTTATGCATTTTAAGCATGTTTAGAATCAAAAGATTCAAATTTTATTCATGTTTCCTATATTTTTTGAGTTTTGAATAATGCAACACCAAAGCTTAGGGATTTTTACTCATTTCGAGCATGTTTAGAATCAAAAAATTTAAACTTTATGCTATTTTCCTATAATTTTTGAGTTTTGAATAATGAAATACCAAAATTTAAAGAGTTTTACTGATTTTGAGCATGTTTAGAGTCAACAGATTCAAAATTTATGGGGGTTTCCTATAATTTTTTTGTTTTGAATCATGCAACACCAAAACTTAGGTGGTTTTACTCATTTTGAGCATGTTTACAATTAAAAGATTCAAACTTTATGTGCATTTGCTATATTTTTTAAGTTTTGAATAATGCAACACCAAAACTTAGGCAGTTTTACTCATGTTAAGCATGTTTAGAATCTAAAAATTCAAACTTTATGCAGGTTTCCTATAAGTTTTGAGTTTTTAACAATGCAACACCAAAACTTTAGCAGTTTTACTACTTTTTAGCATGTTTAGAATCAAAAGATTTGAAATTTATGTAGGTTTCCTATAATTTTTGAGTTTTGAATAATGCAATGTCAAAACATAAATAGTTTAACTCATATTGAGCAAGTTTACAATCAAAATATTCAAACTTTATGCAAGTTTTCTATAATTTCTGAGTTTTGAATAATGTAACACCAAAACTTAAGCGGTTTAAATCATGTCAAGCATGTTTACAATCAAAAGATTCAAAATTTATGTGGGTTTCCTACAATTTTTGAATTTAATATAATGCAACACCAAATCTTAAGGGGTTTTACTCATTTTGTACATGTTTACAATGAAAAGATTCAAACTTTATGTGGTTTCTTATAATTTTTGAGTTTTAAATAATGCAACACCAAAACTTAGTTGGTTTCAATCATCTTGAGCATGTTTATAATTAAAAGATTCAAACTTTATGTGTGTTCACTACATTTTTTAAGTTTTGAATAATGCAACAACAAAACTTAGGCAATTTTACTTGTTTTGTACATGTTTATGATCAAAATATTCAAAATTTATTCACGTTTCTAAGTTTTGAATAATGTAATACCAAAATGTAGTTAGTTTTGCTCATTTCAAGCATGTTCATAATCAAGATATCAAAACTTTATGTATATTTCTTATAATTTTAAACTATTAAATAATGTAAAACCAAAACTTAGTGAGTTTTACTAATTTTGATCATGTTTATAAACAAAAGATTAAAAATTTATGCATGTTTCCTATAATTTTTGAGTTCTGAATAATACAACACCAAAAACTAAGTGGTTTTAATCATTTCAAGCTTGTTTAAAATCAAAAGATTCAAACTTTATGCATTTTTCCTATAATTTTTGAGTTTTGAAAAATGCAACACCAAAACTTAAGTGATTTTACTCATTTGGAGCATGTTTATAATCAAAAGATTCAAACTTTATGCACATTTCCTATAATTTTTGAGTTTTAAATAATGCAACACCAAATCTTAAGTTGTTTTTCTTTTTTTTTGAGCATGTTTAGAATCAAAAGATTCAAACTTTATGAGGATTTCCTATAACTTTTGAGTTTTGAATACTACAACACCAAAACTTAATTAGTTTTACTATTTTTGAGCATGTTTACCCCTCGTTCCACCTAAGCCAACTTACCACCACCGAATTATCATATGCATTAGCCAAAAGGCTTCATCAACACTTGGAAAGGTGGAGACAAGGCTTTAAAAAGCCTTTATAACCTCTTTCCCCCACGTATGTGAGATTAATAAGATAAATACTATCACTAAGGCTTTGCTGATGGGAATTGAACCCATACCATCATGCAAAAAGATAAAGTACCCAACCAACTCACTTGTGGGTCCAGAGACATTTAAAACCCATAAAATTATATTTGAAGGGGTGTGAATAATTGACTATGTATTAATAAAACATAAATTAGATTGCATTGTTTGGTCATTTTGGAGCCCTTAGAGGCCAAACTAGAGCTCGGAGTAAACTAGAAAGTTGTTTAGAATACTGATACGCTCTATACAGTATACTCATTTTTCCTTTTTGGATATTTCTTGATGACCTTTTGTGCTACAAAAGTCATTGGAAGATGAAAAGGAGAAGCCTCTACAAGTGATTCAAGAAGGTGAAGGACGTGCTGAGTCAGCCAAGGTCTTTCAAAGGTCTAATACACTATTTTTGTAGAGAGTAGATCTATTTGTTGATTATAAGTATTATTTGGCTTGTAATTTTAGAAACATTAATGGATTGGTTCAATAAAAACCTGAGGACATAGGAAATTTTGAACCCCATAAATAATTCTTATGTCTCTTTTGCTGATTTTAGTTTTGCATTCAGTTTCCAATTAATTTACCGAACATAATTTAGATTTTAAAGAGAATGCAAAATTAACCATTTTAGTTTTTTTTATAGGAATTTGAGTAAATCAAATGTTTTAAGATTTGAAAGAAATTATAATGGGTAATTGATGTGAATAATCAAATTCACTTCTATTTCAGTTTGGAAACCCATTTTTATCAGATTTTAAATAGTCTAAAATCTTAATATTTCACATCTAATTCTATTTCAACTAAGGAATTCAGAAAATATAAGATCTTAGTAAATGATTTAAAAAGTAGTGAAGTTCTTACTAGTGTTTACATATCATATTTTCTATAATTTTTTAGTTTTGAATAATGCAACACCAAAACTTAGGTAATTTTACACATTTTGTGCATGTTTATGATTAAAATATTCAAACTTTATTTGTGTTTCCTATAATTTCTAAGTTTTGAATAATGTAACACCAAAATGTAGGTAGTTTTGCTCATTTTGAACATGTTTATAATCAAAAGACTCAAACTTTATGCATATTTCCTATAATTTTTGACTTTTGAATAATGCAAAATCAATGCTTAGTCAGTTTTACTCATTTCAATCATGTTTAGAATCAAAAGTTTCAAACTTTATGCATGTTTCCTATAATTTGAGTTTTGAATAATAGAACAACAAAATTTAAGCAATTTTACTCATTTTGAGCATGTTTAAAATCAAAAGATTCAACTTTATGCTTGTTTCCTCTAGTTTTTGAGTTTTGAGTAATGCAACACCAAAAACTAAGTAATTATACACATTTCAAGCATGTTTACAATCAAAAGAATCAAACTCTATGTGTGTTTTCTATAATTTTTTAGTTTTGAATAATTTACCAAAAACTTAAGCAGTTTTACTTGTTTGTAGCATGTTGAGAATCAAAAGATTCAAACTTTATGCATCTTTCCTATAATTTTTGAGTTTTGAATAATGAAACCAAAGAAAAAGCAATTTTACTCATTTCAAGAAGGTTTAGAATAAAAATATTTTGACTTTATGTGTGTTTCCTATAATTTTTGAGTTTTGAATAATGCAAAATCAAAACATAAGAGGGTTTACTCATTTTGAGCATGTTTAAAATCAAAAGATTCAAACTTTATGTGTGTTTCCTATAATTTTCGAGTTTTAAATAATGTAACACCAAAACATAAGCAATTTTACTCATTTCAAGCATATTTATAGTCAAAAGATTCAAACTTTATGCACATTTCCTATAATTTTTGAGTTTTGAATAATGTAACACTAAGACAAACAATTTTACTAAATTCAAGCATGTTTAGAATAAAAAGATTCAAACTTTATGCATGTTTTGTATAATTTTTGACCTTTGAATAATACAACACCAAAACTTAAGAATGTTTATTTGTTTTGAACATGTTTAAAATCAAAATATTCAAACTTTATGCTTTTTTCCTATAAATTTTGAGTTTTGAATAATGCAATGCCAAAACTTAAGTGGTTTTATTCATTTTGAGAATGTTCAGAATCAAAAGACTCAAAATTTATGTTTGTTTCCTATAATTTTTGAGTTTTGAATAATGCAACACAAAAAGCTAAACAATTTTACTAGTTTCGATCATGTTTATAATCAAAAGATTCAAACTTTATGTGCCTTTCCTATAATTTTTGAGTTTTAAATAATGCAACACCAAAACTTAAGCAGTTTTACGCATTTCCAGCATGCTTAAAATCAAAAGATTCAATATTTGTGCATATTTCCTATAATTTTTGAGTTTTGAATAATGCAACACCAAAACATAAGCGGTTTTACTCATTTCAAGCATGTTTTGAATCAAAAGATTCAAACTTTATGTGCATTTCCTATTATTTTTTAGTTTTATATAATGTAACAGCAAAACTTAAGCTATTTTACTCATTTTGAGCATGTTTAGAATCAAAACATTTAAACTTTATGCAAGTTTCCTATAATTTTTGAGTTTTGTATAATGCAACACAAAAACTTAAGCAATTTTACTTGTTTCAAGCATGTTTATAATCAAAAGATTCAATATTTGTGCGTGTTTCCTATAATTTTTGAGTTTTAAATAATGCAACACTAAAATTTAAGTGGTTTTACTCATGTGAAACATGTTTATAATCAAAAGATTCAAATTTTGTGTGCATTTCCTATAATTTTTGAATTTTGAATAATGCAACTCCAAAAATTAGGCGATTTTACTCATTTCAAGCATGTTTATAATCAAAAGAAAAAAACTTTATGCACATTTCCTATAATTTTTGAATTTTGAATAATGCAACACTAAAACTTAAGCAACTTTACTCATTTCGAGCATGTGTACAATCAAAAGATTCAAACTTTATGAGTGTTTCCTATAATTTTTGAGTTTTGAATAATACAACACAAAAACTTAATCAATTTTACTCATTTTGAGCATGTTTACAATCAAAAGATTTAAACTTAATGCATGTTTCCTATAATTTTTGAGTTTTTAATAATGAAAAACCATAGCATAAGCGATTTTAATCATTTATAGCATGTTTAGAAACAAAAAATTCAAAA
The DNA here is from genome assembly GCA_037957365.1 of Torreya grandis. Classification (NCBI taxonomy): domain Eukaryota; kingdom Viridiplantae; phylum Streptophyta; class Pinopsida; order Cupressales; family Taxaceae; genus Torreya; species Torreya grandis. The sequence goes on from JARHVA010005719.1 coordinate 1,001,798, forward strand.
TTTATCTGCATTTCCTATAATTTTTGAGTTTTGAATAATGCAACACCAAAATTGAAGTGGTTTAACTCATTTTGAGTATGTTTAGAATCTAAACATTTAAACTTTATGCATATTTCTTATAATTTTAAAGTTTTGAATAATGCAACACCAAAACTTAAATGGTTTTACTCATTTATAGCATATTTAGAATCAAAAGATTCAAACTTTATGCCCATTTCCTATAATTTTTGAGATTTGAATAATGCATCACCAAAACTTAAGTGGTTTTACTTGTCTCAAGCATGTTTAGAATCAAAAAATTTAAACATTATGTATGTTTCCTATAATTTTTTAGTTTTGAATATTGCAACACTGAAACTTAAGATATTTTACTCGTTTTGATTAGGTTTACAATCAAAAGATTGAATTGTATGCGCATTTCTTAATTTTTTTGTGTTTTGAATGATACATCACCAAAATTTAGGTGGTTTTAATCATTTTGAGCATGTTTACAATCAAAAGATTCAAAATTTATGTGTGTATCCTATTATTTTTATGTTTTAAATAATGCAACACCAAAACTTATGTAGTTTGACTCATTTTGAGCATGTTTACAATAAAAATATTCAAAGTTTATGCACATTTCCTATAATTTTTGAGTTTTGAATAATTTAAAACTAAAACATAGGTGGTTTTACTCATTTCAAGCATGTTTATAATAAAAAGATTCAAACTTTATACATGTTTCATATAGTTTTTGAGTTTGGAATAATGTAACACCAAAGCTTAAGTAATTTTACTCATTTCAAGCATGTTTAGAATTAAAAAATTCAAACTTTATGTGTGTTTCTTATAATTTTTGAGTGTTGAACAATGCAACACCAAAACTTAAGTGGTTTAACTCATTTTGAGTGTGTTTAGAATCAAAAGATTCAAACATTATGCATGTTTCCTATAATTTTTGAGTTTTGAATAATGCAACACCAAAACTTAAATGGTTTTACTCATTTTGAGTATGTTTAGAATCAAAAAATTCAAACTTGATGTGCATTTCTAATAATTTTTGAGTTTTGAATAATGCATCACTAAAACTTAAGTAGTTTTACTTGTTTCAAGCATGTTTAGAATCAAAAGATTTAAACATTATGTGTGTTTCCTATAATTTTTGAACTTTGAATATTACAACACTAAACCTTAAGTTGTTTTACTCATTTTAATCAGGTTTACAATCAAAAGATTCAAATTGCATGCACGTTTCCTATATTTATTGTGTTTTGAATGATGCATCACCAAATTTTACGTGGTTTTAATCGTTTCAAGCATGTTTACAATCAAAAGATTCAAACTTTATGTGTGTTTCCTATTGTTTTTGTGTTTTGAATAATGCAACACCAAAACTTATGTGGTTTTACTCATTTTGAGCATATTTACAATAAAAACATTCAAACTTTATACATGTTTCTTATAAGTTTTGATTTTTGAATAATTTAAAACCACAACTTAGGTGGTTTTACTCATTTTGAGCATGTTTCCAATAAAAAGATTCAAACTTTATGCATGTTTCATATAGTTTTTTAGTTTGGAATAATGCAACACCAAAATGTAAGCAATTTTACTCATTTCAAGCATATTTAGAATAAAAAAATTCAAACTTTATGTGTGTTTCCTATAATTTTTGAGTGTTGAACAATGCAACACAAAACTTAAGTAGTTTTTTCTCGTTTTGAGCATGTTTGGAATCTAAAGATTCAAAATTTATGTTGGTTTCCTATAATTTTTTAGTTTTAAATAATGCAACACTAAATCTTAAGCGGTTTTACTCATTTTGAGTATGTTTAAAATCAAAAGATTCAAAATTTATGTGGGTTTCTTATAATTTTTGAGTTTTGAATAATGCAACATCAAAAATTAAGTGGTTTAATTCATTTCAAGTATGTTTACAATAAAAGATTCAAAATTTATGTGGGTTTTCTATAATTTTTGAGTTTTGTATAATGCAACACCAAAAAGTAAGTAGTTTTACTTGTTTTGAACATGTTTACAATTGAAAGATTCAAACTTTATATATGGTTCCTACAATTTTTGAGTTTTAAAAAATGTAACACCAAAACATAGGCAATTTTACTCTTTTTGAGCATGTTTACAATCAAAAGATTCAAACATTATGTGTGTTTCCTATAATTTTTGAGTTTCAAATAATGTAACACAAAAACTTAGGTAGTTTTCCTTGTTTTGAGCATGTTTATAATAAAAATATTCAAGCTTTATGCACTTTTCCTATAGTTTTTTAGTTTTGAATAATGCAACACCAAAACTTGATTGATTTTTATCATTTCGAGCATGTTTAGAATCTAAAGATTCAAAATTTATGTGGGATTCCTATAATTTTTGAGTTTTGAATAATGCAACATCAAAACTTAAGTGGTTTAACTCATTTTGAGCATGTTTATGATTAAAAAATTCCAACTTTAAAAGTAGGTTTCCTATATTTTTTGAATTTTGAATAATGTAACACTAAAACTTAAGTGGTTTTACTCGTTTCAATTATGTTTACAATCAAAAGATTCAAACTTTATGTGAGTGTCCTATAATTTTTAAGTTTTGTATAATATAACACCAAAATTTAGGCAGTTTACTCATTTCAAGCTTCTTTACAATCAAAATATTCAAATTTTATGTGGGTTTCTTATATCTTTTGAGTTTTGAATAATGCAACACCAAAACTTAAGTGGTTTTTCTCATTTTGAGCATGTTTTGAATCTAAAGATTTTAACTTGATGTGGGTTTCCTATAATTTTTGAGTTTTAAATAATGTAACACTAAATCTTAAGTGGGTTTACTCATTTTGAGCATGTTTACAATCAAAAGATTCAAACTTTATGCACATTTTCTATAATTTTTGAGTTATGAATAATGCAACACCAAAACTTAAGTGATTTACTCATTTCGAGCATGTTTACAATCAAAAGATTCAAACTTTATGCATGTTTCCTATAATTTTTGAGTTTTGAATAATGCAACACCAAAACTCAAGCAAATTTTCTTGTTTTGAGCAAGTTTAGAATCTAAAGATTCAAACTTTATGTGGGTTTCCTATAATTTATATGTTTTGAATAATGCAACACTAAATTTTTAAGCAGTTTTACTCATTTTGAGCATGTTTAGATTTAGAAGATTCAAAATATATGTGGGTTTCCTATAATTTTTGAGTTTTAAGTAATGAAACATCAAACCTTAAGTGGTTTAACTCATTTTGATCATGCTTAAAATCAAAAAATTTAAATTTTATGCAGGTTTCATATAAGTTTTCAATTTTAAATAATGCAACACCAAAACTTAAGTGGTTTTACTCATTTTGATCATGTTTACAATCAAAAGTTTCAAAATTTATGTGGGTCTCCTATAATTTTTGAGTTTTATATAATGCAACACCAAAACTTAAGTGGTTCTACTCATTTTGAACATGTTTACAATCAAAAAATTCAAACTTTATGTGGTTTTTCTATAATTTTTATGTTTTCAATAATGCAACACCATAACTTTGGTGGTTTTACTCATTTTGAGCATGTTTACAATGAAAAGATTCAAAATTTATGTGTGTTTCCTATAATGTTTGATTTTTGAATAATGTAACACCAAAAAGTAGGTAGTTTTACTCATTTTAGGCATGTTTACAATCAAATGATGCAAACTTTATGCACATTTCATATATTTTTGTAGTTTTGAATAATGCAATACCAAAACTTAAGTGGGTTTTCTCATTTTGAGTATGCTTAGAATCTAAAGATTCAAATTTTATGTAGGTTTCCTATAATTTTTGTGTTTTAAATAATGCAACATCAAAACTTATGCAGTTTAACTCATTTCAAGCATGTTTACAATCAAAAGATTCAAACATTAAGTGGGTTTCCTATAATTTTTGAATTTTAAATAATGCAACACCAAAACTTAAGTGATTTTACTTGTTTCGAGCTTGTTTACAATCAAAAAATTGAAAATTTATCTGGGTTTCCTATAATTTTTTGGTTATGAATAATGCAACACCAAAACTTAAGCAAGTTTACTCATTTTTAACATGTTTAAAATCAAAATATTCAAACTTTATGCTTGTTTCCTATAATTTTTGGGTTTTAAAAAATGCATCACAAAAAATTAAGTGGTTTACTCATTTTTAGAATGTTTAGAATCAAAAGACTCAAACTTTATGTGCATTGCTTATAATTTTTGAATTTTGAATAATTCAACACCAAAAGCTAAGTAGTTTTACTTATTTTGAGCATGTTTACAATCAAAAGATTCAAACTTTATGTGCTTCTCCTATAACTTTTGAATAATGCAACACCAAAACTAAAGTAGTTTTATGCATTTCGAGCATGTTTACAATCAAAGGATTCAAACTTTATGCAAGTTTCCTAATTTTTTTGAGTTTTGAATAATGCAACAACAAAACTTAACAAATTTTACTTGTTTTAAGCATGTTTATAATAAAAAGATTCAAACTTTATGCGTGTTTCCTATAATTTTTTATTTTTGAATAATGCAACACCAAAACTTAAGTGGTTTTACAGATTTTAAGCATGTTTAAAGTCAAAAGTTTCAAACTTATGTGTGGTTCTTATAATTTTTGAGTATTGAATAATGCAACACCAAAACCTAAGCAGTTTTACTCATTTTGAGTATGTTTATAATCAAAAGATTCAAACTTTATGTGCATTTCCAATAATTTTTGAGTTTTGAAAATGCAACACCAAAACTTAAGAGGTTTTACGTATTTTGAGCATGTTTAGAATCAAAAGATTCAAACTATATGTGTGTTTCGTATAATGTTTGAGTTTTAAATGATGCAACACCAAAACTTAAGAGGTTTAAATCATTTCAAGCATGTTTAGCATCAAAAGATTCAAATTTTATTTGGGTTTCCTATAAGTTTTTAGTTTTAAATGATACAACACCAAAACTTTAGTGATTTTAATCATTTTGAGCATGTTTACAATCAAAAGATTCAAACTTTATGTGAGTTTCCTATAACTTTTGAGTTTTGAATAATGCAACACCAAAATTTAAGTAGTTTTACTTATTTTGAGCATCTTTACAATCAAAATATTTAACTTTATGCATGTTTCCTATAATTTTTGAGTTTTGAATAATGCAACATAAAAGATTAAGTGGTTTTACTCATTTCAAGCATTTTTAAAATCAAAAGATTCAAACTTTATGTGTGTTTCCTATATTTTTTTGAGTTTTGAATAATGTAAAACCAAAACTTAAGTACTTTTACTCATTTTGAGCGTGTTTACAATAAAAAAATTCAAATTCTATGTACATTTCCTTTTATTTTTGAGTTTTGAATAATGTAACACCAAGGCTTAAGCAATTTTACTCATTTTGAGCATGTTTACAATCAAAATATTAAAATTTTATGTGCATTTCTTAAAATTTTTGAGTTTTAAATATTAAAACACCAAAACTTAAGCTATTTTATTCATTTTGAGCATTTTTAAAATCAAAAGATTCAAACTTTATGCACATTTCTTATAATTTTTAAGTATTGAATATTACAACAACCAAACTTAAGTAATTTTACTCATTTTAAGCATGTTTAAAATCAAAAGATTGAAACTTTATATGTATTTTCATTAATTTTTGAGTTTTGAATAATGTAACACCAAAAATTAGGTGGGTTTACTCATTTTGAGCATGTTTAAAATCAAAAGATTGAAAATTTAAGCTCGTTTCCTATAATTTTTATATTTTGAATAATGTAACACCAAAACTTAAGTGGTTTTACTCGTTTTAGGCATGTTTAGAATCAAAAGATTTAAAATTTATGTGTGTTTCTTATAATTTTTGAGTTTTGAATAATGCAACACCAAAAGTTAAGCAAATTTACTCATTTTGAGCATGTTTACAATCAAAAGATTCAAACTTTATGCATGTTTCCTATATATTTTGAGTTTTGAATAATGTAACACTAAAAATTAAGTAGTTTTACTCATTTTGATCATGTCTAGAATTAAAAAATTCAAACTTCATGCATGTTTCCTATAATTTTTGAGTTTTTAATAATGCAACAACATAAATTAAGTAGTTTTACTTATTTTGAGCATGCTTAGAATTAAAAGATTCAAAATTTATGCATGTTTCCTATAATTTTTGAGTTTTTAATAATTTAATACCAAAACATTGTTAGAGGTACAATCACTAAGATGAGGAGGTTATCCATCCATTGTTAGTTAGATATAGGTGTATATAAAGGAGATGATTATCAATGTAAAGGTATCAATAATCATTGAGTCTTCTATTGTAAGAGGATATTGGAGGTTATCCCCTCAAAGATACATTATGGAGTTATTCCTTCCTAAAGGAGTATTGTATGGTGTTACCCTACCTTAAGGGTGATTATTCTATTTCTACATATATTGAATATTTGGACATACTGGTCCATAATTATCTATTGTGTTGTGTTTATCTACATTATATTATGAATTATTTATAAATATTATAAGTGTGGATCATACCATTAATCAATCACCACAATTATTAATAAAGCACACAAGTCAATCATAATAATGAACAATAAAGATGATGCAAGATCAAGTACAAAATACATGAATTATGTGGGAAACCCTCATGGGGAATAAAAACCACTCTCAATATTGAAAACACATGGACTACTTATCCTATAAAATTTTCACAAACATGAGACCTCTTAGTGAAGCATCGATTTCACAAGGAACACCCACCCCTAAGCATAAATAAACACCAACTTTTCTATATGTTGAGCACCCACACAACACCTATTAAATCAACAACTCCATAACTCTGATTAACTTTAAATTTGATGGATAAATAATGTATAATAGCCCTCTTTTAACCCTTCACACTCTCAAGATTTTACACACAAGAAATGTATCCAAAACACCTTTTTGGATCACTCTAAACCCATTTACTCATCCTCAATCTTTAATTCTATAAGTACACTATTATAACATCAAAATTATGACCTACAGGTCATACACACAATCCTCAACCTAATCTACTCTTAAATACATCCACTAAGCACACTCTCTCCTCTTCATTTTCCTCTCTACGCTCTTTTCATTTTCCACAACACATCTAGAAACCATCACCTTTGATTTCACTCTTTATAGAGCCTTCATGAATATCATCTTCTTGGTTAGCCATAAGACTTGCCTTAACCCTTAAGTATTATATCACATTAATAATTTTCTCTATACCACCCTCATAGATCATCCATAGAATCCATGGGTCACCCTTAATCATCTACACCTTTTAAATATGCCTTAGTAGCCCTTTTAGGTCTCATAGAGACCTATTCACCTCTTTAGGACTTCATCTTGAAAATTAGGAACACAAGACCACTTATAAATGTATATGTCTATTAAAAATGACCTAAGACACCTTAAAGTGATTAAATCCATCACTACACTTCTCTTCATATGCACAATCTACTCAAGCATTAGTCTTGTATACAAGAATACCATGAATGAATAAATAGTCAACTTCTAGGCATTTATTCATACTAAATATGGATTTATCAGACCTATAAAATCCACATAGATTATACTCATATATTTTAAAACATTCTCCAATAGTTAATTCAACTCAAAACATCCAAGCACCATCAAGACAAATATAAACATCATTTTTGGGTCACTTGCAGAAGATGATCAAACACAATCAAATTTAAAGCTCAAAAACTAGAAATATATGAATATTCAAAGCTTTTAACAAATTTTATGAATAACCCTTGGACTCCTATACAAATTTTATTTTTATACCATTATCAAATTCATCATACATAAAAATATATAGCTCAAAAAATATAGACTAGTTTTCCTTTGTTAATTTGAATATTCAAATTCCAATAGTCACTATGTAATGCAAAAACTTTAGACACGTGTATTAATCTTGATCCCCATATAAAATTGATCAAATATTGTCCATATATTTTCTCATGAGTTTCCTATCCTTAAATTTTAATGCTAGACATTGATCATTAATATGGGCTCTTGATATTATGACACTTGGTAGCCCTGCATGCCTTCTATGTACCCTATTATTTTAACTCTCTTATGCCACTTGGAATCCATGTATGCCTCCTATGATTATCTACTTATTGAATAGATTTTCACTATTTATTTTTTGCTAAATCACCATGTTTGTGACATATGTCACCAGCGTGTTCCATCTTAGGAACCTTTGACTTGTTGACCTCATGTTCATTGTTAGATCTTCATCTACATGATTAAAAACTCACCATTATATCCTTGATTCAATAACGTGAGGTTTTTAAACATGAAAGCCCTATAAAATGGTCACTTTATATTGTAAAATTGGTTAAGTATGGAAACTTATTGAAATATGCTTATAAGGCCAAATTTTCACCTTGATATCTTTTGATGCACACCACCTCATGACCTAAAACTTGAATCATATGATCTTGGTACAAAATTAATCAAACCCATATGACCATATTATTCTGACACTACCATATGTGTGAATTTTTGCATCATCAATTTGCTCACTCAACCTAATTTGCCAAGATGACTAGGAGAACCTAGACTTTCACAAGACTATTTAGATGAATTCATTTCAATTTCATAAGAACATAAAGCCCACTTGCCACCTCATATTACCTATACAATAGTAACATAACATCAACATTCTCTATCATCCCAAAAACCTACACACATGTTATGCACTCTTAAATCCACTTGGAACCTATCATTTTAACATTAATGCATATGTAATAAGATAACCTTGACATCAATGAAAATCAATGCATCTCAATAACATGCTAAATAATCTCCCCCTTCATCATTGATGGCAGCCACTTTTCATAATGCTCTCTCCCAAAGTAAACAAATCCTTCATTCTAAACTTTCTTCCCCTTTTACATTAATGACAAAGGGTCTCTTTCTCAACATGCCAACTTGATCCTTGGACTTGAAAAAATATTCATAAAGCTTAGAAAGCTCCCCCTAACATCATGCTTATCTCATTAAACCTATTCTCAAAACATACTCAACCATACTAATTCCTTGGAATTGAAACATGCCACATATTATCCCCCTCACTCTATGCATACCTTACATATTATTAATTAAAAATAACATACCTCTATCTAAATTGCTCCTTGATTCTTAGCTTATAGAAAACATGCCCAAACTTCACATACTCATTAAGAAACCTAAGTTATCTTCCCCTCTTGTATTTATTGTTACATCTGATTCATCACCTACACCATGCACACTTATTTCTACATATGAAAGATGTCTCCTAAGAAGCATAGATAAAGACACCCATTTATCATGAGAGACTAACAATCCCAAAACTTAGGAGACTCCCACATCTCCATACTCTTACTTTACTTATAGTCTTACCTCATCACCATATTGACTTTGAATGATTCCATACATTCACTTTTTATTTTTAACTTAGTATCTTGCTTGATCTCTTTGTCCATTTGGATAGATAAGGTTAGCTCTTTGATACTTGGACTTATTTCCTGTTATGTCATGACAAACAACCCATTCACCTCCTTAGGTCTCCATTAATTATAGCTTATTTTATTCATGTTAGGATTGGTTTTTTTTGAATTAAAATACTAACCATTCTGATATAACTTTGTTATGTGACTTATCTCTTGACACTTGTAGCAAACCATACTTCTTAAGAAAAACTCATTGTTTCTTACCTTGTTAGGATAGAATCTTGTAATGTGCCCCATGTCATAGTAGATGTAACATTAAACTTCACTTACACCACTTGAATAATAATTTATATCATAGTTCCAAGCAAATTCATTCCTTGAGGGTCTTTTACATTTTCTTGATCTATGACCAAATTGATTATAGGAGTAAAACTGACTATTGAAATTTGCATACCTCATAGCATTTGGCTGTTTGATAGGATTCATTTTCAATCTACTAGTACCATAATTTCTTGATTGATCATTGACCTATAATGTTTGATTCTTCTTTTTCATGTTAGACTTCTCTTTATCTTTAGTTACAACCTTTTTTTCCTTTTTGAAATATTAACTAGATCTATCACTTGTAGACATTTGACTACTTAGAATGTTGTTAAGATCATTAGCACTCTTTTCAAACTTCACAAAAGACCTTACCTTGATAGATGTCTGCTCCAACTCAACCTTCAAGGACTCAATTTAAATCATATACTAGGGGCATTCATTTTCATTAAATTTTAAACTTGTACACATAGTTTCCAATTTAGTATTGATATGATTGACTGTATCTTCATGTTCCCTAGTGTCATTATTTACTCTTGCCTCAAACACATTGAATTGCTCCTTATAGTCCTTGATTCATGACATAATATTATTGTTCTTTTTCTTCTCAATATTCATATCTTCAAGATCACTCATCAATTAAACCTTATTATCTACCTTGGTTTCTTTATTAATTGAATCATTAACTACACATTTATTTGTCATGAGATCATCTCTTTTAGAATTGCTTACTCCTGACTTTTGATATGTTTCAATATTACTCATATCTTGATTTAGTTTCATCTATAAAGACTCCATCTCTAATTGATACATGATAAATTTTTCACCCTTACTCTTTACCTCTTCATCAAGAGTATAAAACTAAGTTTCAATCTTTTGAGTGATCTCATCATGATCCTTGGCTTCATTACTCAGCATTCCTTTAAAAAGGTCAATTTGGTCCTCATAGGATTTGATCAAGGAAGCTTGTTTTCTATTTTTTCCTTGTAGTAGCTTCATTTATTCCATAGTGTTTAGATATTTGTCTTTATGAGTGAATTTCTCATCTTCTTTCTCAGAGCTATCTCCTCTAAAGATATATCTACTTAAATAACACTCACCTTCATCATCACTAAGAGCCAAGAAAAGTGTCTCCTTGTGCTCATTATGAAAAGAATCATCAATATTTGATGTGTTTTCTTCTTCTACTATAGATGAGTTACTATCTTATTCATGGTAAAGACTCTTACTTCCTTTGTATGATTCCATCCTTCCATTTCTCTTATTGAATAACTCTCTATACTTTATAGGGCCCTCATATTATTTGTATTCATCATCATGAGATTCCTTATGAGCTTATTTGTGTTCAAACTTGCCTCTATCTGGGAATCTAGATATAAAATTACCAACTTTACCACATGAAAAACATTCAAAAGGAAGTTTCCCTTCATACTTACCTGATCCTACATTCAATTTCCTTACAATCATAGATTCAAGTTGATCTTTATAAAGGTCAAAGTATTCAAGACTTATCTTATTCCTTTTATCTTTTGTCTCCTTGATCACCTTGAAGGTTGCTTCTATTTTAGGAGGTCTGTCCTCATTGACTCTCATCTCATAGGTAGTAAGGATCCCATGAATTTCATCCATCTTCATCTGAGTAAGATCATGACTTTATTCTATAGTGGATACTTTTGAATAAAATTTGAGAGTGAGAGACCTAAATACCTTTTGTACTATAGTAGTTTCTTCAATATTATCTCCAAGACCTTTGATCATGTTTATTATTTCATCAACCCTTAGAATAAATGATGCAACAGTGTCTTCTTGCTTCATTTGAGGCCCTTAAATTGCCTTTGATAAGTCTATAATTTAGCCAACTTAAATTTTAAATATCCTTCATAGATAGTTTGTAGTTTGACCCAAATTTCCTTGGTAGAATTACAATGAATAAATTTAGTGAAATTAGTCTCTAAAAGACCATAAATGATGGTATTCATTGCCTTTGAATTGTTTTCACTTAGCTTCTTATCAACTGCACTAGTTGGAGGAATAGTTGGTGTAGTATAACCATCCGTACTAGATTGCCAAATATAAAACCTTAGAGATATGATATATGTCCACATTATTTCACTCCAAAAATCATAATTAGACCCATTGAATAGTGGTTATTTCTTTGTAGAGAAACCCTTAATATGTTGACTTGCCTTATTGTACCTTGGATCAACTTCAAGTGGTTAAACTTGAAAAGAAGGTATGGATCTATTAATAATTGTTAGAGGTATAATCACTAAGAGTAGGGGTGAATAAATGATGAAAGATAATTAAAAATTCAATTCCAATACTTTCAAACCATTAATCAATTAGCACAAGCATTCATAAAGTATACAAGTCAATCATAACAATGAATAAGAAAGATGATGCAAGATCAAGTACACAACACATGAATTATGTGGTAAACCCTCATGGGGAACAAAACCCACTCTCAAGTATATAAACACATGGACTACTTGTCTTATAAAATAATAAAAAACATAAGACCTTTTAGTGAAGCACCAACTTAGTAAGGAGCACCCACCCCTAAGCATAAACAAACACCAATTTGTTCTAGATGTTGAGCATCTACACAACACCTATGAAATTAAAAGCTCTAAAAATTTGATTTACTTTAAATATAATGGTTAAATAATTTATAACACCTCTCTTTCAAAAATTTACACTCTCAAGCTTTCACACACAAGCAATGCATCCAAAACATCCTTTTGGATCACTCTAGACCTCTTCACTCGTCCTAAATCTTTAATTCTATAAGTACACTATTATAACATCAAAATTATGACCTACAAGTCATACACACAATCCTCAATCTATTATAATATTCAATCCATCCACTAGGTACACTCTCTCTTCTTCATTTTCCTCTCTATGATCTTTTCATTTGCCACAACACATCTAGAAACCATCACCTTTGATTTCAATCTTTATAAAGCCTTCATGAATATCATCTTCTTGGTCAGCCATAAGACTTGACTTAACCATTAAGGTTTATATCACACTAAGACATAGCTAAATATGACCCTCATAGGTTGGCCATAACATCCATGGGTCACCATTAAATAACACACCTTTCAAATAGGCCTTAGTACCCCTTATAGGTCTCATGGAGACTTATTCACCTCTTTAGAACTTGATCAAGAATATTAGGAACATAAGACCACTTATAAATGCATAGTTCTACTCCACATGACCCCTAAGACACCTTCAATTGATTACATCCATCACTACACTCCTCTGCATATACACAATCTACTCAAATATTAGTCTTGTACACAAGAATACCATGAATGAACAAACAATGAACTTATACACATTTGTTCATATTGAATATGGATTTATCAAACCTCCAAAATCCACAAAGATGATACTCATGGAGTTTATAACATTATATAATAGTTAATTCACCTTGAAACATCAAAACACCATCAAGACAAATACAAACATCCTTCTCAGGTCACTTGTAGAAGATGGTCAAACACATAATCAACTTTGAAAATTAAAAACTAAAACTTTATGAATAGTCAAACATTCTAACCAATTTTTTTGGATATCAATTTTATTCCTTTACAACTTTATTTTTTATACCACTATCAAATTGATCATACATAAAAAATATAGCTCAAATAATACAAATTGGTTTTCCTTTGTTAATTTGAATATTGAAATTTTAATGGTCACTATGTAATGCAAAAACTTTAGACATGCGTATTCATCTCGTGCCCCCTAGAAACTTGATCAAATATGCTCCATCTATCTCATTATGAGTTTCTTATTCTTGACTTTCAATGCTGGCCATTGATCATTGATTCAGTCTCTCAAGATTATGACACTTGGTAGCCCCGCATACCTTCTGTGTACCCTATTGTTTTAACGCTCTTATGCCACATGGTAGCCCCACATGCCTTCTGTGCTTATTGAATTATTGACTTGATTTACACCATCAATCTACTACTAAATCTTCATGTTTGTGACATATGTCACCATCATGTTCAATCTCAAGAAGCTTTGACTTGTTGACCTTATGCTCATCATTAGATATTCATTGCACGATTGAACACTCACCGTTAGATTTTTGATTTTATCAAGTGAGGTTTCGACACTTGGAAACCCTATAAAATGGTCACTTGATATTGAAAAATTGGATATGGAAAGTTATTGAAATTTACCTGGGAGGCCAAATTTTCACCTTGATATCTTTTGCTACACACCACCTCATGACCTAAAACTTGAACCACAAGATATTGGTACAAAATTGATCAGACCCATTGACCATATACTTATGACACTATCATATATGTTAACATCATCAATTTGATCACTCAACCTAATTTTCTAAGATGACTAGGAGAACTTAGACCTTTACAAGATTATTCTAAATAATTCATTTCACTTCTAAAAAATCACAAATCCCTCTTGCCACTTCATATGACATATACATCAAGAACATAACATCAACAACATTCTCTATCATCCCAAAGACCTGCAAACATGTTATGCACTCTCAAATCGACCTCGAACCTATCATTTTGTCATTAATGCACTATGCACTAAGATCATCTTGATATCAATGCATCTTAATAACATGATCAATAATCTCAACAAACTTAAGTGGTTCTATTTGTTTTGAGCATGTTTAGAATCAAAAGATTCAAAATTTACATGCATTTATTATAATTTTTTAGTTTTAAATAATGCAACACCAAAACTTAAGTGCTTTTACTCATTTTGAGCATGTTTAGAATCAAAAGATTCAAACTTTATGCACGTTCCCTATAATTTTTTAGTATTGAATAATGCAACACTAAAATTTAAGTAGTTTTACTTGTTTCAAGTATGTTTACAATAAAAAGATTCAAACTTTATGCGTATTTACCATAATTTTTTAATTTTGAATGATGCAACACCAAAACCTAGGCAGTTTTTCTCATTTTGAGCATGTTTCCAATCAAAAGATTCAAACTTTATCCATGTTTCTTATATTTTCTGAATTGTGAATAATGTAACACCAAAACTTGGTTTTACTCATTTTAAGCATGTTTAAAATCAAAAGATTCAAAATTTATGCACATTTCCTATAATTTTTGAGTTTTGAATAATACAACACCAAAACTTAAGCATGTTTACTTGTTTAAAACATGTTTAAAATCAAAAGATTCAAAATTTATGATGGTTTCCTATAATTTTTGAGTTTTAAATAATGTAACAACAAAACTTAAGTGGTGTTACTCATTTTGAGCATGTTTACAATCAAATGATTCAAAATTTATATGGGTTTCCTATAATTTTTAAGTTTTGTATAGTGCAACACCAAAACTTAAGGGGTTTCACTCATTTTGAGCATGTTTACAATCAAAAGATTCAAAATTTACGTGGGTTCCATAAATTTTTTTAGCTTTGTATAATGCAACACCAAAACATAAGTGGTTTTACTCATTTCAAGCATGCTTATAATCAAAAGATATAAACTTTATGTGGGTTTCCTATAATTTTTTAGTTTTGGATAATGCAACACCAAAACTTAAGTGATGTTACTCCTTTTGAGCATGTTTATAATCAAAAGATTCAAGTTTAATGCACATTTCCTATAATTTTTGAGTTTTGAATAATGCAACATCAAAATTTAAGTAGTTTTACTCATTTTGAGCATGTTTAAAATCAAAATATTCAAATTTTGTGTGTGTTTCCTATAATTTTTGAGTTTTGAATAATGCAACACAAATTTAAGTAGGTTTATTCATTTCGAGCATGTTTGGAATAAAAAAATTCAAAATTTATGTATGTTTCCTATAATTTTTAAGGTTTGAATAATACAATGCCAAAACATAAGTGGTTTTACTCGTGTTGAGAAATAACGGAAGCACACAATTGATTACCATATACAAGCAACTTACATGCGAAATTAAACCAGAATCACAAGTAACTAGAATTCAGAAACAACACAAAATATGAGAGACAATACACAACTTGTATTAAAACTCTTCCAGAAGGAAATACAACAAAGAAGATTGCCATAGTTCTTCTTCCTTACACACCTCTAGGGCTCCCACACCTCTAGGGCATAAATAGTAAATCTTCCCTCAAATCTCTCTCTCTTATGGTTCCAACACACAAATCAAACATAGAGTTGGTGTTCACCTCCAACTAGTCAGTATCCACTACTGCCAGTACACCAGTGCTCCACGCACTCCAAGTACACAAACATACTTCAAGTAAAACTCCCATGAATTGCAACAACCTGCAACCCAAATGATCTCACTTATGGAAGGAATTACCTTGCCTTCCTCTCTTTCTCTAGACCGAGTACACACTGTACTCAAAGTAGATCCCACCTGATCCTACTCCCTATTGTGTTGTTGTCCTCCCTGATCTTACACACCTGCAAATCAATCTGGCTCTGCATACCTGCAAACCTAAATCATGCACACACATACACCTACAGATTAATGATCTTACTTACCATGTAGATATCCTAACATAGCCATGCACACCTGCTAACCAAGATCCTACACAATTGAAGAACCCTTCTGATTATCCAAAACTAGCACCCACACTTGGCACTGTTGTGGAACTAGGAGGAACACCCTTGCTTGCCTCACACACAGAAGGAGCTAACTTTGCTCAACTCAAACTAGATCACTTTTACAATACAGCCCATGAGTCTATTATATAGATCTCATCCAAACAATAATTAGACATCTAATTACAATAATTGGATCCGCAACTTCTAGTCTAAATTTGGCTCTTGACATGCAAACACTTGGTTCGTTAACTAACTACCCGTAAAACTTGTAGTTATAAAAAACACAGGTGACCGACGTCGGTCCCTGTCTGCCTGGAGGTGACCAACGCCAGCCGATCCCTGACCAATGTTGGTTGCTCTTCCTATCTAATCCTATCGATGTTGATTGGCCTGACCGACACCGGTGTCTGTGACACTTCAGCAACCTCTCTACAACCTCCTGCTCTATTTGCATTAGTGAAGCTTTTAGCTCCACAACCTAACAATCTCCCACTTGGAGATAAATAGCTACACTATACCTGTACCTTTACCCCATCTAATCTATTTGCTGGCTTGTATCCCTCTTCAAGCTCAACCCTGAAGACCACCCACCACACAGCCTATGGTGCACCTCCTGTCATCTGAGTAACCTGCCACATCTGAACCTACAAACCCATGTAGTGAAGTCCTAACCTTGAATAACATGAATCCCTATTGCTGGTCCCTCTCAAATACTTGAGAGCCCACTTCCCTGAATTGGCTCCTAATTCTCTGACAGCGCCCACTGCTTGGGCAAACTCAGGTCTATACCAGACCTCATGTGATTTTGGGCACTGAACTGTCCAGCCCTTGGTGTGATCTAGTTCTGCATCCTGCGTATTGAACCTCACTAACACCTGATTCACATCAGCTCCCACTAGAGACAAAATCACCCTGTGATCTTCCATGTCTCTCATGCCCAAGAATTTTGCTACTCCAAATTCCTCATGACATGCCACTGAACTAACCTTACCCTTAGCTCAACAAAACCCTGTATGTAAAAACTTGCTAGCTAGCATACCATCCACATACAGTAACAGGATAATTTTGCAATCATCATCCTCCTGGTAAGACAAACACAATGGTTACACTGACATTGACTAAAGCCCTGCTTTGTCATCCACCTGTCAAAACCTGTACCACTGTCCTGCAACTTCCTCAAGACCATATGCCCTAGCCTTTCATCTCACATGTCCATTCTCTCTATTCTTCAACTAAGGAATCCATTCATTTCAGTGCTTTCATACCGACTGGCAACCCTACCAAATCTCCCATTTGGTTCTGCATCATATTCCTACCATGCTCCCACTGTTTCATGGATCCTTCCTACTCTGCAGTCAGCAATGAGTATAAAGAAGAGGAACAACGAATTTGAGGCTTACTTACCACATCAATCCTCCATATGGGTGTTTGAGACTCCTTGACAACTTGCTGTCTGCCCAAAATCCGTTACAGTTACCGACCTTGGTCACTACACAGTCTGCATCTGACCAACATCAATTTCCATGCGCCTATCCTGACTACCAACTCTGTCGACGTCGGTGTCCCTATTGCCGACATCGGTCCTCCTGACCGACATTGGTCTTACCTATTGCCGATGTCGGTCCTCTTGACCGATGTCAGTTTTACCCTGCCCGACATCACCGGCTTTGGTTTGCACATGACCGACATAGGCACCTGTCTGTTCAACGCTGATTCCCCTTGACCGATGTCGATACCTGTGTTCACCTGTGAGTGATGACTTTTAACCCGTGAGCTTTCTTGAATCAAATCCTTATCTAAACTACTTTGCTCAGAAGTATCTAGCCCCATCCACTAGTCTCTATCTGTCATCTCCTCCACAAACACCAAGGCTTTCCAGTTCTTAAGCCTGTCAAACACATCTAACTTCCTCTTAAGAACATGCATCTCCTTCTTGCTCATGTGACCGAGCCTACAAAGCCACATCTCCACAACAGAAGAAGAATTAGTAATATAAGCAAGTAGATAAAGAGTACTTGCTTTCTTACCACCAGCTAATTCAAGTGCATCCGCTGTGAGAGTTCTTGTGCATCTCTCATCACCCAACTTTTCTGAAGAAATTAGCCATATCTTCAACACTGGGACCTGTATGACCTCCTTCAACACCCACGTGTTGGCCGCCTGTAATTTCAGCTTCACTTTCCCTTTGCCAATTCTTTGGCAAGGCTCACCAGCCCCTAAATAAATCTTTCCAAAGTCTCCAAAGACCTTACCATGAAAAGATACTCTATTTTGGACTGCATGGAAAGAGGCAACAGAATCTATAAAATAAGATTCTACTTTATCCAAGAAACATACCAGAGCATCCTGTGCCACATCACCTTCAACATCTGCTTCTTCAGTTCCTTCATGCTGATCTTCCACAAACCAACAATATTTCTTTACTTGCTCTTTCTTTCCATAGGACCGTAATTGACCATTCATGCTTATCAATTCCTCCATTCTTAGTTTACTCTCTTCTACCATTGCTTTACTTCTACTCAATCAGAAACCCCTGAGAGTGACCTGTAACCAAAAACAACACCTACTCCCTGCAACCTTAGTTCTGATACCACTTTGTTGGGAAATAATGGAAGCACACAATTGATTACCATATACAAGCAACTTACATGCATAATTAAACCAGAATCACAAGTAACTAGAATTCAAAAACAACACAGAATATGAGAGACAATACACAACTTGTATTAAAACTCTTCCAGAAGGAAATACAATAAAGAAGATTGCCACAGTTCTTCTTCCTTACACACCTCTAGGGCTCCCACACCTCTAGGGCATAAATAGTAAATCTTCCCTCAAAGCTCTCTCTCTTATGGTCCCAACACACAACTCAAACACATAGTTGGTGTTCACCTCCAAACAGTCAGTATCCACTACCGCCAGTACACCAGTGCTCCATGCACTCCAAGTACACAAACGTACTTCAAGTAGATCTCCCCTGAACTGTAACAACCTGTAACCCAAATGATCTCACTTATGGAAGGAATTGCCTTGCCTTCCTCTCTTGCTCTAGATCGAGTACACACTGTACGCAAAGTAGATCCCACCTGATCTTGCTCCCTATTGTGTAGCTGTCCTACCTGATCTTGCACACCTATAAATCAATCTGGTTCTACACACCTGCAAACCTGGATCATGCACAGACATATACCTGCAGATCAATGATCTTACTTACCATGTAGATCTCCTAACGTAGCCATGCACACCTGCTGACCAAGATCCTACACAACTGAAGAACCCTTTCAATTCTCCAAAACTAGCACCCACACTTGGCACTGCTATGGAACTAGGAGGAACACCCTTGCTCACCTCACACACAGAAGGAGATAACTTTTCTCAACTCAAACTAGAACACTATTACAATACAGCCCATGAGTCTATTATATAGATCTCATCCAAACAATAATTAGACATCTAATTACAATAATTAGATCCACAACTTCTAGTCTAAATTTGGCTCTTGACATGCAAACACTTGGTTCGTTAACTAATTGCCCGTAAAACTTGCAGTTCTAAATCACACAGGTGACCGACGTCAGTCCCTGTCTGCTTGGAGGTGACCGACACTGGCCGATCCCTGACCAACGTCGGTTGCTCTTCCTATCTAGTCCTGCCAACGTTAGTTGGCCTGACCGATGCTGGTATCTGTGACACTTCAGCAACCTCTCTGGAACCTCCTCCTCTGTTTGCATCAGTGAAGCTTTTAGCTCCACAACCTAACAACTCGTTTCTAGCATATTTACAAAAAATAGATTCAAACTTATGCACTTTTCTTATAATTTTGAGTTTTGAATAATGCAACACCAAAACATAAGTGGTTTTATTCATTTTAATCTTGTTTATAATCAAAAGATTCAAAATTTATGCACGTTTCCTATAATTTTTGAGTTTTGAATAATGCAACACTAAAACTTAAGCAATTTTACAAGTTTTGAGCATGTTTAGATTAAAAAGATTAAAATTTTATATGCATTTCCTATAATTTTCAAGTTTTGAATAATGCAAGACCAAATTTTAAGTAGTTTTACTCATTTCGAGCATGTTTAGAATCAATAGATTCAAACTTAATGCGTGTTTCCTATAATTTTTGAGTTTTGAATAATGCAACACCAAAAATTAAGTGGTTTTACTCATTTAGAGCATGTTTACAATAAAAATATTTAAAGTTAATGCATGTTTACTATAATTTTTGAGTTTTGAATAATGTAACACCAAAACTTAAGTAGTGTTTTACTCAATTTGAGCATGCTTATACTCTAAAGATTCAAACTTTGTGTGGGTTTCATATAATTTTTATTTTTGAGTAATGCAACACCAAAACATAAGAAATTTTACTCATTTCGAGTATGTTTAGAATCGAAAGATTCAAACTTTATGCAGGTTTCCTATAATTTTTGACTTTTCAATATTGCAACATCAAAACTCAAGTAGTTTAACTTATTTTGAGCATGTTTAGAATCAAAAGATTTAAAATTTATGTGGGTTTCCTATAATTTTTGAGTTTTGAATAATGCAACACCAAAGTATAAATGATTTTACTCATTTTGAGCATGTTTACAATTAAAAAATTCAAAATTTATGTGGGTCTCCTATAATTTTTGAGTTTTGTATCATGCAACATTAAAACTTAAGTGGTTTTACTCATTTTAAGCATATTTAAAAATAAAATATTCAAAATTTATGTTGTTTTCCTATAAGTTTTGAGTTTTGTATAATGCAACACCAAACTTTAAGCAGTTTTAGTCCTTTTGAGCATATTTACAATTAAAAAATTTAAACTTTATGCTCGTTTCCTATAATTTTTGAGTTTGTAAAAATGCAACACCAAAACTTATGTTTTTTTACTTATTTTGACAATGTTTACAATCAAAAGATTCAAAATATATGTGTGCTTCCTATAATTTTTAAGTTTTGAATAATGCAACACAAAAACTTAGGTGATTTAACTAGTTTTGAGCATGTTACAGTCAAAAGATTCAAAGTTTATCATGTTTCCTATGATTTTTGAGTTTTTAATAATGCAACACCAAAAGTTAGGAAATTTTAATCATTTTGAGCATGTATAAAATTAAAATATTTAAATGTTAGATCTGTTTCTTATATCTTTTTAGTTCTTAATATTACAACACCAAAACTTAGGCAATTTTAATCATTTCAAGCATATTTAGATTCAAACTTTATTCACATTTACTATAATTTTTTATTTTTGAATAATATAACACTAAAACTTAGGCAATTTTACTCATTTCGAGCATGTTTACAATCAAAAGATTCAAACTTTATGTGCATTTCCTATAAATTTTGAGTTTTGAATAATGCAACACCAAAACTTAGGTAATTTTACTCATTTGGAGCATGTTTACAATCAAAAGATTCTAACTTTATGCATGTTTCCTATAATTTTTGAGTTTTGAATAATACAACACCAAAAATTAAGTAGTTCTACTCATTTATAGCATGTTTACAATCAAAGGATTCAAACATTATGCATGTTTCCTATAATTTTTTAGTTTTAAATTATTCAAGACCAAAACTTGGGTGCTTTTACTTATAGCGAGCATGTTTATAATCAAAAGATTCAAACTTTATGCATCTTTCCTATACCATTTGAGTTTTGAATAATGCAACACCAAAACTTAAGTGATTTTACTCATTTGGAGAATGTTTAGAATCAAAAGATTCAAACTTATGCATGTTTCCTATAATTTTTGAGTTTTCAATAATGTAACACCAAAACTTAAGTAGTTTTACTTGTATAAAATATGTTTACAATAAAAAGATTCAAACTTTATGTGGGTTTCTTATAATTTTTTAGTTTTAAATAATGCAACATCAAAACTTAAATGGTGTTACTTATTTTGAGCATGTTTACAATCAAAATATTCAAACTTTATGCAAATTTCCTATATTTTTTGAGTTTTGTATAATGTATCACCAAAACTTAAGTGGTTTTACTTATTTTAAACATGTTTACAATCAAAAGATTCAAAATTTATGTAGGTTTCATATAATTTTTGTGATTTATATAATGTAACGTGATAACTTAACCGGTTTTACTCATTTTGAGCATGTTTACAATCAAGAGATTTAAAGTTTATGTGGGTTTCCTATAATTTTTGAGTTTTGAATAATGCAACACTAAAACATAGGTGATTTTGCTCCTTTTGAGCTTGTTTAGAATCAGTTGATTCAAACTTTATGCTTCTTTTATTTTTTGAGTTTTGAATGATGTAACACCAAAACTTAAGTAGTTTTATTAATTTCAAGCTCGTTTAAAATAAAAAGATTCAAACATTTTGTGTCTTTCCTATAAATTTTGAGTTTTGAATTATGCAACACCAAAACTTAAGTAGTTTTATTCAATTCAAGCAAGTTTAAAATTAAAAGATTCAAACTTTATGCTTCTTATAATTTTTGAGTCTTTAATAATGCAACACCAAAACATAAGTGGTTTTATTTGTTTCAAGCATGTTTAGAATAAAAATATTCAAATTTTATGTGTTGTTCCTATAATTTATGACTTTTGAATAATACAACACCAAAACTTAAGTGGTTTTGTTTATTTCGATCATGTTTACAATAAAAAGATTCAAACTTTATGCGCATTAATTTTTTAGTTTTGAATAATGTAACACCAAAACTTAAGTGGTTTTACTCATTTCGAGCATGTTTAGAATACAAGCATTCAAAATTTATGTGCATTTCCTATAATTTTTTATTTTTGAATAATGGAACATCAAAACTTAAGTAGTTTTACTCCTTTCGAGCATCTTTACAATCAAAAGACTCAAACTGGATGTGAGTTTCCTATAATTTTTGAGTTTTAAATAATGAAACACCAAAACTTAAGTGGTTTTACTAATTTAGAAAATGTTTACAATCAAAAGATTCAGATTTTATGTGCATTTCCTATAATTTCTGAGTTTTGAATAATTCAACACCAAAACATAAGTGGTTTTCCTAGTTTCAAACATGTTTAGAATCTAAACATTTAAACTTTATGTGGGTTTTATATAATTTTTGTGTTTTGAGTAATGCAATAATAAAACATAAGTGGTTTTACTCATTTTGAGCACGTTTAGAATCAAAAGATTCAAACTTTATGTGGGTTTCCTACAATTTTTGAGTTTTAAATAATGCAACATCAAAACTTAAGTGGTTTAACTCATTTCAAGCATGTTTATAACCAAAAGATTCAAACTTTATGCAGGTTTCCTATCATTTTTGAGTTTTGAATAATGTAACACCAAAATTTAAAGTAGTTTTACTCATTTTAAGCATATTTACAATCAAAAGATTCAAAATTTATGTGAGTTTCCTATATTTTTTGAGTTATGTATAATGCACCACCAGAATTTTAGTGGTGTTACGTATTTCAAGCATGTTTACAAATAAAAGATTGACACTTTATGCTGGTTTCCTATAATTTTTGAGTTTTGTATTGTGCAACACTAGAACTTAAGTAGTTTTTCTCCTTTCAAGCATGTTTACAATCAAAAGATTCAAACTTTATGTGTGTTTCCTATAATTTTTGAGTTGTTAATAATCTAACACCAAAACTTATTTACAATCAAAATATTTAAACTATATGCATGTTTCCCATAATTTTTGAGTTTTGAATAATGTAACACCAAAATTTAGGCAATTTTACTTGTTCTGAACATGCTTTCATTCAAAAGATTCAAAATTTATGCACGTTTCCATTTTTTTTTGAGTTTTGAATAATGCACCACCAAAACTTAGGTGGTTTTACTCATTTGGAGCATGTTTACAAATAAAAGATCTAACTTTATGCATTCTTCCTATATTTTTTGAGTTTTGAATATTGAAACACCAAAACTTAGGTAATTTTTCATGTTTAGAGCATGTTTACAGTCAAAAGATTCAAATTTTATAGTGTTTCCCCTATAATTTTTGAGATTTGAATAATTCAACACCAAAACTTATGCGGTTTCAATCATTTTGAGCATGTTTAAAATCAAAATATTCAAACTTTATGTGCATTTGCTATAATTTTTGAGTTTTGAATAATGTAACACTAAAACTTAGGTGGTTCTAATTATTTCAGGCATGTTTAGAATTAAAAGATTCAAACTTTATGTGAATTTCTTTTAATTTGAGTTTTGAATAATATAACACCAAAACTTAGGCTAGTTTACTCATTTTGACCATGTTTACAATCAAAAGATTCAAACTTTATGCACGTTTCCTATAAATTTTGAGTTTTGAATAATGCAAAATGAAAACTTAGGTAGTTTTATTCATTTTTAGCATGTTTATAATCAAAAGATTCAAATTTATATAATTTTCCAATAATTTTAAATTTTTGAATAAAGCAACACTAAAATTTAGGAGGTTTTACTCGTTTCAAGCATGTTTACAATCAAAAGATTCAAAATTATGCACATTTCCTTTAATTTTTGAGTTTTGAATAATGAAACTAATAAAATAGGTAGTTTTACTCATTTTGAGCATGTTTACACTTAAAAGATTCACACTTTATGCACATTTCCTATAATTTTTTAGTTTTGAATAATGCAATGCCAAAACATAGGCAGTTTTACTCATTTTGAGCATGTTTACAATAAAAAGATTCAATCTTTATGCATGTTTCTTATAATTTTTGAGTTTTGAATAATGTAACATCCAAACCTAAGCGGTTTAACTCATTTCAAGAATTTTTACTCATTTTTAGCATGTTTACAATCAAAAGATTCAAATTTTATATAATTTTCCAATAATTTTAAAGTTTTGAATAATGCAACACTAAAATTTAGGAGGTTTTATTCATTTCAAGCATGTTTACAATCAAAAGATTCAAAATTATGCACATTTCCTTTAATTTTTGAGTTTTGAATAATGAAACCAAAAAAATAGGTAGTTTTACTCATTTTGAGCATGTTTACACTTAAAAGATTCACACTTTATGCACATTTCCTATAATTTTTTAGTTTTGAATAATACAATGCCAAAACATAGGCAATTTTACTCATTTTGAGCATGTTTACAATAAAAAGATTCATTCTTTATGCATGTTTCTTATAATTTTTGAGTTTTGAATAATGTAACATCTAAACCTAAGTGGTTTAACTCATTTCAAGAATTTTTAAAATCAAAATATTCAAGCTTTATGCAGGTTTCCTATAATTTTTTAGTTTTGAATAATGCAACATAAAAAATTAAGTAATTTTACTCATTTCAAGCATGTTTACAATCAAAAGATTTAAAATTTATGTGGGTTTCCTATATTTTTTGAATTTTAAATAATGCAATGCCAAAAATTTAGAGGTTTTACTCATTTCAAGCATGTTTAGAATCAAAAGATTTAAACTTTGTGTGTTTCCTATAATTTTTGAGTTTTGAGTAGTGTAACACAAAAACTTAAGTGGTTTTACTCATTTATATCTTGTTTACAATAAAAAGATTCAAACTTTATGCGTGTTTCCTATAATTTTTGTGTTTTGAATAATGTAATACCAAAACATAAGTGGTTTTAGTCATTTAAAAAATGTTTATAATCAAAATATTCAAACTTTATGGACATTTCTTATATTTTTTGAGTTTTGGATAATGCAACACCAAAACTTAAGTGGTTTTACTCATTTTGAGCATGTTTAGAATCAAAAGATTCAGACTTATGCATGTTTCCTATAATATTTGAGTTTTGAATAATGCAACACCAAAACTTAAGTGATTTTACTCATTTCAAGCATGTTTATAATCAAAATATTCAAACAATATATAGGTTTCCTATAATTTTTGTATTTTAAATAATGCAACATCAAAACTTAAGCAGTTTTACTCATTTTAAGCATGTTTACAATTAAAAGATTCAAACTTTAAGTGAGTTTTATATAGTTTTTGAGTTTTGTATAATGCAACACCAAAACTTAAGTGGTTTTACTTGCTTCGAGAATGTTTACAATCAAAATATTCCAAATTTATGTGGGTTTCATATATTTTTTGAGTTTTGTATAATGCAACACTAAAACCTGAGTGGTTTTACTCATTTCAAGCATGTTTACAATCAAAAGATTCAAACTTTATGTGGGTTTCCTATAATTTTTAATTTTTGAAAAATGCAACACCAAAACTTAAGTGGTTTTACTTGGTTTGAGCATGTTTAAAATTGAAATGTTCAAACTTTATGCATGTTTACTATAATTTTTGAGTTTTGAATAATGAAACACCAAAAATTAATAATTTTACTCATTGAGACCATGTTTAGAATAAAAATATTTAAAATTTATGCACATTTAATATAATTTTTGAATTTTGAATAATGGAACACCAAAAATTATGTATTTTTACTCATTTTGAGCATGTTTAGAATCAAAAGTTTTAAACTTTATGCATGTTTCCTATAATTATTGAATTTTGAATAATGTAAAGCCAAAATTTAAGAATTTTTATTCATTTTAAGAATGTTTGGAATCTAACTATTCAAACTTTATGCATGTTTCCTATAATTTTTGAGTTTTGAATAATGTAATTGTTGACCAAATTTGACTATTGGTCAAATGTCATCAAACCCCTATATATTCAAAATTCTTATAGGGTCTTTCCAAGTCATAAAATGGTCACATGGTCATGTTTAATGTCACTTAATTTATTTCACCTTAGTCATTTATGTCATTTGTCTTAATATTCCCTTATGTAACCTTGTTGGTCATTCTAGGGGAAGTTGTACATAATGTTCACAAAAGGACAAATGTAAAAGTTTACTCTAACATACATTGTGTTATTTATATGTTAGAATTCAGTTTTAAGCTATTGAAATATAGGTTTAACATGGATTTAAGAAGATAACTACAAAATAAATTAGTTTAGGCAATTATACAGATAAGGACAACCACTTGGCATGTGTGACTACTCAGGAGTGTCCCTTCAAATCCCCACAATACATATCCATGATTAATAAGTTGTGATAGGTTAAAATTTATAAAAAACTAATATATTTATCCCATCACTCTCTTGAGCAAGTCAAAGATATTAACTAGTTTTCTGTTAGTATAGACAGGGGGGAAGGAGTTGGACTTAATTAATTTAGGAGAAGTTAATATCCTTCATTCGATTAATTTTAATTATAATTGTTGATGTTTTGATGTACTATGCTCTATGAATAATCACTAAGATATGACTTTAAACTACCTACACATCCCCATGACCTCTAGTTTTCTTATCTATTTGTAATTATATGATGCTTCCAAGTGTTGTAAGTGTATTTTTAGAGATTTATCTTCATTTTCATGTTTTTCTCATCTAATTTGGAATGTGTGAATGTGAATCTATATGAAAGATCACTCTATTAAAATAAAAATACATAATTTTTAATAGTCTACAAATAGTTGTTTTTAGGTGAAGTGTTTTATCCTCTCAAAATGAATTCAAATCCAAGGTATTATATTGGTTCCAACTTCTTGAATCATGGTGATTGGTTTATTCATGGAGGTTTTGGTATCAAGAATGTCATTATTGAAGTATTAGGCCTAAAACACAAACACAATCAAGTAACCCTACAATAGTCATCTAAAGGACTATGTGATAGTGCTTAGGTAAGGGTATACATGATTTTGAAACCTCTACACACTCATAAGATATCATGTATCATAAGAAACTAGAACCATTGAGAGACCTAATGTTAGAAAGGGGAGGCCTATAACACACTTATAATACATTAACCAATTAGATATATTTATGACTATCACCTATAGTCAAATGAAATTGGGACTTCAATAGGAATTGATGAAGATTGAGGTTTTAACAGGTTATGATGAAGAATTTTAAGGTGAATATAGTAAGACTAATCTATTTCAAGGATTAGAGATTGGTTTTGAAAACTAATTCAACATAGATAGTCATCTTTGGTGTAAAAGTGAACAAGTTATTTATGGGAACAACTTACATTAATCTCTCTAAAGAAGGGACTCTACTCTACAAAGTTCCTTCTATTAGTGGAGGTCTGTGAGGTTTAATTAAATCTTGTATTTCACTCATGAAGCCTAAACATAGTGATAACATGCCAACACAAAAAGATGGTGTTAGTTGAGAATGGGAATGGTTGGATGGACCTCTAACTCAATTAGTTTTATAATAAAAATTCTTAGTGAAAACATAGTGCTTTTAAGCAAAGTGAACCTTAAACTTGTAGGCTTGTAGAATGTTGACAATAAAGTGACAAGACCTTGCCCTCAAGACAAGGTTGAGTCTTTCAAGTGTGACATCTCAAATAAATGGAAGAGAAACAAGGGTTTTATTTTCAAAATAGTAAATTATCACTTAAAATAATCTCATAACTCCTCCTAAGGTGATATGTATAGTCTAATTATAGGCCTATGGCTTATTGATGATAATAGCATGACTACACAATTCCAAGGCATAATTAAACTAAACCATGTGTGTAATGGTCCAAATGAAATCAGAGATAAATAGAGGTGGAAACATAGTAAAAAATTTATGAATAATTTCTTACCTATGGGATCCTTTAAACTTTTGCTTAATTCACACCTATAGTTTGAGATAATCTACAGACTAGCTCATGCAATGAAAGATTCTAGGTGATTGATGAGTAGAGGTTTAAAATGGATTACAATGTTTGATATGCCCTCAAATTGATCATATAACTTACATGTGACCTTTATGGATAGGATAAATATATAAAGGACTTGGTTTTGAACCCCAACTCATAGTCAACTAAACCTTGCCTACAGTCATAAGCCTAGTGAGTCAGTTTTGAGGAATTTAATGTTTGAGGGGTCTAGACTTATAATCAAGTTATGAAAATTTATATAGAGAATAATAAAACCTAATATAACTCCCCATATTATATTTTAGGCCATTAAAATAGGGGATATTCCCTTTGTTTTATCTCAGATTGAAGGCACTCCTCAATAAGAAAGTCTGCATGTTATTATGCGAAGAGTAAAAAATGAGTGGAAGAATCTTGAAATCATGGTACTATGGTTTAAAAGGTTGAGTTAAATGTAATAAACATGGATAAGAACCTATATACATTTTTAACCTTCATAGGTAGATATACACTTAGAGTCATAGTTAGGCCTATTAGGCCTAGAATTAGGCCTAAACCCTCACGGCCTCAAACTTGGTCTAAATGACTACATGAACTCTCTAAATAATTTGATAACCCTCGTAAGAGAGTAAAATGATAGTAACATGTATCGATTTATAGTAAATCATTCAAATTGGTCATTTTGACCCAAACCTCTCTCAAACCTACTCAAAATGTAGTCAAAGAGTTCATGTTCATTTGTTCACACCTATATGGATGAGTTGTATGAGACCTATTTATTAAAACCTATGACCTCTTCCAATAAATAGGTCATGTTAATTTGTTCACACCTATATGGATGAGTTGCATGAGGCCTATTTGTTCACACCTATGACCTCTTCACATCAAGATGTCATGTTCATTTGTTCACACCTATATGGATCAGTTACATGAGACCTCAAGGAGTTGGGGATAGTTGAAGAGGGTATCTAAATTATTTTTAGTTGAATTTATTTTGGAGTTAGACATATAGTTTTTATGAAAAATTATTAACAGTCTCAAAGACCAAAAACCTTCTTAAAACCCTAGTTTGAACCCAATGGAGAAGATATAAAACATGATGCATTCAAAATTGGTAAAATTGCCATGAAATTATTTGTAAAGTGTCTATCACTCTCCTAGGCTACATTATATTCATTTTTTTATATCACTTTTACAAATATGTTTAATTCTCTATCTCTTACTTGATTTAAAGTGTATTGTAAGTATAAAGGAGAATGGACAAGTGAGAATAATTATATGAGTTGTGTAGGGAATTTTTG
The DNA here is from genome assembly GCA_037957365.1 of Torreya grandis. NCBI lineage: Eukaryota > Viridiplantae > Streptophyta > Pinopsida > Cupressales > Taxaceae > Torreya > Torreya grandis. Next base: position 1,031,980 of record JARHVA010005719.1, read on the forward strand.
TATCTTATCAAAATAAATTATCACCGTGGTTTTGAATGAAAACCTCTTTGCTACACTTTTCATCATAGGCAATCTAAATGAGATAATGAAATGGAGAAGTGGCTACCTAGTGAGATAGTGATCAAGGTGACTTGGAAACTTTTGAGGTCTAATTTATGGAGTGGAAGGCAAGGAGGTTATAAACAAGTGTCCTAAATCCTCTAAAATTCAACTCCATGAACAAATACAAGCCACTTCGGTGATAAGTGTGAGGATAGACCTAGAGGACTAATGATGAATGATTGCATGTAGTGAATGACAAGTGATAAGGATGAATTCATCAGTTAGGGAGGCATAGATGACCTAAACTAACCTCATTTACATGTTTTCATGATAGATCATATGTTTTTAGGCTTATTATGGTAATTTTAAACTTTGAAGTGAACCCCTCACCATCATGAAGGTAGTTTCAAAGAAATACAATGAAGAGTTCAATGCCAACTTGAGGAAGGTGCTCTACTTAATATTGACACATGTTCATGATATCTTCCTAAATTATTTTCCACTTCATTAAATGGAATTATAACTAGTCATCACATTTTGACACTTGGATTTGGGACCCTTGAGCTTCATTTCTTCACTCTCTTCTCATATTCTCTATATATTCAAGCCTTTTTGGCTTTGTAATGGATCCATAATTGGTATGACAAAGACCTTATAGTTTTGACACCTTATTTTATTTTTAATAAAGGTTTATTAATTTGATTCATTATATATAATCTCTTTCCTAAGTGTATTAAGTGGTTTGTGTGGTTGGAAAGTGATGAATATGCTTTCCTTGCTTCCATTTCTATTCTTCCATGTTTGCGTGAGTGGTATCTCTTCTAACAAGTTTCATAAAGATTATTATTATTTAAGTGTGGCTTAAAGTGTGAGAGATAATAATAGTGTCTTGTATCATACCTTATTTTCACCCACCTCTAGATAGTCATGGTAATCTAGCTCTATGAGAAATACTTATACTAGAAGAACATAGAGTTGAACTCAGTTTGAGGAGTCTTATTTATTAAGTAAAAATAAAAGTGTGTCATGTGGAGTTATCTTCATGTATCAACTCATTATCATAGGCTTATTTTATGTCTCTTTCTTCCTTTTTCATCTCCAATAGTAATTAGTCTAGTATAGTGTGAGCCTAGAAGATAAATTAAGTGAGCTATCCCTTTAAAACCTAGATATCTATCTCTTGTAGTGGTTTATCTATGAAGAGAGATAGTTCCATGTTATCTTAAAACAAGAAGGTTTATTCAACTTATCTATGGTGTAATTTTAGGATATAATAGTTTTGGCACACTTGATGGGACATGAATTCCATGAAGGTTGTTCAAGGTAGATGTTGGTTTTGACAGTAAGGAGCTATAAAAATCCACTTCTTGCAGTATTTGGCATCTCTGATGTTTCAATCTTGGTTGCAGACTAGTGTACTCTTTCACACCTAAGGTAAACACAAGTCTCTCACCAAAGGCATACCTTTTGAATTTCAAGAGATTCTTATTTATTCCTATAAAGTAAGTAGATTTAAAAACACCCATCCATATCTAAGGAGGTCCTATCTTGCTCATAATCCCATAAAAAAGTTATTAATTTACCCATTCTTGTAAAGTCCTAAGGTCACCATAGAAAGGAACCATCCTTTTATTACCTTTAATAGCTATATCACTCTAAAACTTTCTTAATATGATGATATCTCCATATATTCCCTCAAAAGTGTTCCATCATACACCAATGAGTCTTCCACCACACCCATTGAGAATATAATAAATATTGATAAATTTTATGATATCCATCACATCATAGAGGATAACATTGCAATTAGGTTTTTGGATATCTCCTTCAAAGGAAAAGATATTGATTGGTATGGAACATTGGCAACTAAATCAAATGAAAACCATTAGGAGATCACCTCAAGAAGTCATTCAAGACTTCAATACAAGATTTTTGAAGACTTAGGATAGAATCCCAATCTTGGTAATACTAACAACTCACAATGTTTTCCTTTACTATCTTAAAGTATTTGATAGTGACATTTCAATGATGATAAAATCTATGGGAGGTGACACTCTACCTAATGCCTATGAGGTGGCCATTACGGCCAAAAATTATTTGATTCAGGCTAGGAATATTTCCCCAAGACCTCTTATTCCTATATTTCTTGACTTGAAAACTCCTACACCTATTGTTGATCCTATTCTTACACCTAAAAATAAGTCTACTACCCCTAGTCAACCAATCAAATCCAGTGAGCTAGAAAGGATGATATATATGGAGAAATATATTTTAGGTATAAAGAGAATCATTAAATAGAATCAAGTGAAGCCATTATGAATTCACTATTAGCCTAATCAATCCTACCCTAACTATCAAGGTAATAAGCCTCCATTCTAAGTTCATTCCCAAGGTCAAGAAGAGTTGGTCCAATCTAAGCCATATGGTGGTCACAATCCCAATGCTCTTTTCACCTCAAGGTCATTAGTGCCTACTAAAAATAGCCTTACCCAAGAGCATAATATTCAAACTTCATTGGATTAACCTTATGATCTATCTCCCTATATCAGTGAGTCCTTCAATCAAGCCTTCATAAAAAATCTAGGAACTATGCCAGCTATGACTTAAGATAAAGTATCAAATGGAGGGGTGAATGATGGGAGGGGTGATCAAGTGGGGTTTACATTGGTCAATTGGCATGAAAATGACTCATGTTTATTCAATCATCAAGGGCAATCAATCATTGATTTAAGTTCTATAGTTATAAATACAAGGAGCAAAATGAAGGTAATTGAAGAAGTTCAAGGGGTTGATAATGGTTCTCTAATGAATGATAAAATAATTACAATACTAGGTATGTCTAATTTAATTTCAAATTCAAAAGTAATTCAAAGAGATAAGAATTTTAAAAGTGCTTTCATACCTTAGAATTCTCAAAGTGAAGGAAGCATGATTCTTACTAGTAGACAAGAAAAAGTTAGTGGTCCTTTCACAAACATTATATAAAAAATAAAAAGGTCTCATATGAATGTATCCATGTGGGATACATTGGTAATACTTATACAAGTAGACCAAATTCAAGAGGAGCTATCCAAGCTTAGTTTGATAACTAAATATCCTAGCCAAAGAGAGGAAGCCTTGACAAACACCATGAAGCCAAGTGAAAGACAGTCAAGCAAAATTGAAAAGGTAGAAAAATCTCCTCATTTATATATATATTAATCATTATTATAGATTCCTTGGTACATAATTATCCCATTGATAGTGGAGCTAGTACTTGTGTTATGCCCAAACAAGTAGCCGATAAGCTAAACTTGAAGTATGAACCCCATGAAAAAGGAGTGCTACAATTGGATGGGTCAGCTACCAAGACCATTGGCATAATTAGAGGTTTGAAATTAATTATCCATATTTTTCTTACCTTCACCATTTATTAGGATATTTTAGTGGTAGATGTGCCTCCTCATTTTTCACTTTGTTTATCAAGAAGGCTCATTGCTCAAATTGGAAGGTATCTAAATTTAGACTAGTCCTAAATGGGTTTTAAGACTAGATATGTTACAAAAGTGACAATCAAGTCTGAACCTCTTTCTAGTTTTAATGTTGAACCTTATGTTCCTTACAATTATAACATGAATTACAATTTTGTTGAAGAAGATGATCACCCTAGTGATCAAGAACCTTTAAATTTTTCTTGATGGCATATATAATTTATATCTTGATGAGTGGGGAGCTGACCAAGGTGGTTTTAAATAAATTGGTCTTGGAATTTATATACTTGATGAGTATTGTGATGGAATCCTTGAGGAAGATCATTATAACATCCTAAAACAAGTTATATTGGGAAACTATCTTGTACACATGAATGATGGTGTGAGTATCCTAGCTACATAAAAACATGATGTCCTAGTGAGATTCCCATTCTACCTACAAAAGAAGAAAACTTTCTTGAACTTGAACCTCTAAAATAAGTGGATGGCATGTGGAAATAGTTCAATGCCATTATTCAATAATTTGAAGAGTTGAGTAGGACTTCAATTATTCAAAAATAATGCAAACCTAATGATGAATTCAAACATGATCTATATGAGTTCAAGGAGGAGATTGATATCTCTATCAAGTAAGAACCAACCTTGGTAGTTTAATATTTGTTTGATGGGAATTAAGAAGATTTTGAGACCTCAACTAGGTATGAAATAACTATGGTAAACTAAGAAGTGCTTGGTAGATCTAAACATAGTCTTGATGACTCCCAACAGAATAAATTTCATGGTTTAAATGTACCTAAAGATGGGAAATATTTGATGATCCAAAATTATCAATTTGAAGACTATCAAATGAACGTGACAAAAGTCAAGCTAGCTAAAAGGACAAACATGTTTTGTAGAGAGTATAATGGAGTGTCTTTGAGTACTTTGAATTTAAAATTTGCAGTCAGTAGAAGACCTAACCATGGTAAGTCACTTGAATATCTCCACAAGAAAGTTTTCATTGATAAGTATGCACCATATGAGGATCTATTTTCTTGGGGAAATAGTGATGCAAGAGGAATTATCTTTGACCCTATTTTAAATAATGAAGAGTGGTTATTCAACTCAAGATTTTTGAGGTACTACACATATTAGGATAGGTGTGTGTGTGTGTGTGTGTGTGTGTGTGTGTGTGTGTGTGTGTGTGTGTGTGTATCTTTACTTATGTTGGTTTGTGTTTTCCCTAAGTGTTCATGAGATCACAAGTGTGTGTTTTTTTTTGTCTTATTTATTATTTCCTTATTATGTGTTGTATGTTTGGTGTCCTTTCAAAGGATTTTTAGTGTCAATAATAGTGTATAAATGACTCCATTTCCTAACAATAGGAGAAGGTGATTAATCCTTAGCATAATAGGATTGCTACCACTAGGAAATCACCAAAATGTTGACCAAATTTGACCCTTAGTCAAATTTAGTCAACACCCTATATATTAAAACTTATTATAGGGTATTGATAAGTCATAAAATGGTCACATGGTCATGTTTAGGGTCATTTAATATGTTTCAACTTAGTCATTTGTGACATTTGTCTTAATATTCCCTTATGTCCACTTTTTAATCATTCTAGGGGAAGTTTTACATAATTTTAATGAAAGGACAAATGTAAAAGTTTAATCTAATATAACATGTTTTAGTTAGATGTTAGGAGTCAATTTGAAATTTAATAAATGTAGGTTCAATGTGGATTCAAGAAGATTACTACAAAATAGATAATTTTAAGAAGTTGTACAGATAAGGACAACCACTTGACATATGTGACTACTAAAGAGTGTCCATTCAGATACCCAAAATCCATATCCATGCTTAGTAAGTTATGATAGGTTAAAATTTGGAAAAAATTGATCTCTCTATCCCATCACTCTCTTGAACAAGTCAAATAGGTCATCTAGTTTCCTATTAGTATGGATAGGTGGGAAGGATTTGGACTAAAGTGTGAGTTTTGTTTCTATCTTGTTTCTTGTTTAATTATTGTGTGTGGTATGCTTAGTGTAATTTTAAAGGATTATTAGTGTTAGGAATAGTGTATAGGTGACTCTATTTCCCAAGGATAAGAGAAGGCTACTAGTCCTTAGCATATTAGGCTTGTTACCCCTAAGAAATTTCCAAAATGTTGACCAAATTTTAACCTAGGTCAAATAAGGTCAACCCCATATATATTAAAACTTTATATAGGGTATTTTCAAGGTCATAAATATTTTTATTAATGTTTAGATATGTCATTTAATATGTTTCACCTTAGTCATTTATGTCATTTGTCTTAATTTTCCTTTAGGTCACCTTTTGGTCATTCTAGGGGAAGTTGTATGTAATTTTAATGAAAGGAAAAATGTCAAAGTATACTCTAATGTACAAGGTGTTAATTGGTGTCAAGATTTAGTTTTAAATTTAACAAATGCAAGTTCAACATGGATTCAATAAGATAACTACAAAATAGATAGTTTTAGGTAGTTGTATAGCTTGAAAGGTAAACTTGGCATGTGGGGAAGATTTAGAAGGATCTCTAAAGGCCATTAAAAGACTTTTATAGGCTTTAGAAGCTTAAAAAGTTTCAAATTTGGAAAAAATTGATCCATCTCCCTCATCTCTCTCCTAGACAAGGTCAAACAGGTCAACCAATTTGCTCTCAGTATGGATAAAAGGTGAAGAGTTAAGCTAAATACCTTTGGTGGATGAGATTAGCCTCCATTAAGTTTTATTTCATGGAAATTTTTATTGGTTTGGTGAACTATTCTCTATGAATTATTACTAATATTGTTGATGACTTAAAACTACTTACACATCCCCATGTCCTCTAGTTTTCTTATCTATTTATAGTTGTTTGATGATTTGAAGTGTTTTAGGTGTATTTTCAAAGATTTATCTTCATTTACATGATGCTATCTTATATTTTGGCATGTTTGAATTTGTATCAATATGCAATATCATTCCATTGTATAGAGATGTATAATTATCAATGGTCTGTAGATAATTACTTTTAGGTGTAGTATTTGTTATTCTCATAATGACTTCAAATCTAAGGTAGTATATTTTTTTATTTATGGAGGTTTTGGTCTAAATACTATCATTGTTGAAGTACTAGGCCTAAAACATAAACATAGCCAAGCAACCATACAACAATCATCTAGATGACTATGTGATAGTTCTTAGGCAAGGGTACAAATGGGTTTGGAACCTATACACACTCATAAGATCTCATGTATCATAATAAATATGGTAGTACCATTGATAGACCTAATGTTAGAAAGGGGAGGCCTATAACATAGTCAGAATACATATATAGTCATATCTCTTTATGACTATCACCTACAGTCAAGTGGAAATGGGCCTTCAATAGGTTTTGATGAAGATTGAGGATTCAATAGGTTTTAATGAAGACTATCAAGGTGAAGATAGTAATACATCCATTTCAATGATTATAGATGGGTTGTGTAAACCAATTCAACATAGATAGTCATCTTTGTTGTAAAAGTGAAAAATTTAATTATGGGAATAACTTACCTTAATCTCTTTGAAGAAGGGACTTTGCTCTACAAAGTGCCATCTATTACTAGAGGTCTATGAGGTTTAAGTAAATATTATTTTTCATTCATACAAGCTAGATAAAATGCTAAATTTCCAACACAAGAAGATGGTGTTAGTTGAGAAGGGAATGGTTGGGTGGACCTCCAACTCAATTAGCTTTCTACTAAAAATGCTCAGTGAAAACACAATGCTTTCAAGCAAAGTGAACATTAAACTTGAATACTTGTAGAACGTTTTTGACAAGATCTTGCCCTCAAAACAAGGTTGAGTATTTCAAGTGTGATGGATCCAATGAATAAAAGAGAAGCAAGGATGTGATCCTTAAAGTATTAAATTTTCACGTAAAGGAATCCCATAACTCTTCCTAAGGTGGCATTTATAGTCTAACTACAAACCTATGGCTTATTGATGATAATAGAATTAGGCCTAAACCCTCATGGCCTCAAACTTTGTCCAAATGACTACATTAACTCTTAAAACCATTTAAGAACCCTTATGAGAGAGTAAAAGGTTGGTAAAATCTATCAATTTGCATTAAATCATTCAAAATTAGTCATTTTTACCCAAACCTCTCTCAAACCTACTCAAAATGCAATCAAAGAGCTCAAGAGGTCATGTTCACTTGTTCACACCTATACGAATGAGTTGCATGAGACCTCAAGGAGTTGTGGATAGTTTAGTTAGATGATACCATGTTGTATCATTCTCATGGTTTGGGTCTTTAGCTAAATAGCTATTGTCTAATCCCTGGGATCTTGAAAAACTACCAAGAGGTAACTTTATAAAATTGAGTACCCTAGGAGGATTGAACAATTATCATAATAATTTAGTACCTCCAAGGTCCTATGGTTTTGAGAGGATACCATGAAAAATATTCTTAATACTTATAACTTTGGAAGGATTAATCCATTTAGATTAATACCTTAATTCCTCCAAGGTTTCAAGTGCCTAAGAGGATAACACATGGTAGCTTCCTAGAGAGGACCCTCAAAAGGGTTAACCTATTGGGGATAATGATTAAATGATTCCATGTCCCTAAGAGCATGAGGGGATACCACATGGTATCATTCCTAAGGTCTAAATCCTGGAATACTTAGTGATTAGTGTTAGACTTGGGGTCCCATAGTCTCAACAAGTGGCACAACCATGGCCCCTACTATGATTAACTAGAGAAATCTTGAAGCATTTATATGGCACATTACTATGTTATAAATGGTTAAGTTTATGATTTTATGGTTATCTCAATGTCATAGTACAATATTTCTAAGCATGGAGTAACAAATGTATTCTTTAGAATTTGGATGAATGATTATATCTTTTGACCTATAATCGATGGCATGTGCATGTTGATTGATCTATGGTAGATGATAAGGATTACACATATGTGTGTATATTTCATGTGAAATAATTTATTTTCTCATTTTTTTTTCATGGTTGTGTTATTTTTTTGTATCATGTATATTTTTAGTCAAAAACATGGGTATGGCATTTTGGTATCAAAGTTTAGGTTAATACACTAGGAGCTCTTGGTATTTAGTTTTTCATGTGGGTTTGTGGTTTACACATGATATCTAACATCTATCCTATTTATGTGTAGGAAGAGAGGACATAAACCATGATAAAATATGTTAATATTTGTAAGAATGACCATCCAAAATTATTGGGGATTTTTGATATAGGAACCCATCTTATCTTAGCCATGAAACAAAAGTATGATGTCTTACAAGACAGATTAATAGTAGCATGAAATGAGGTTGAGAGGAATTATCCATAACATTTTTAGGATTAATAGAGATTAATTGGAAGAGAGAGGTCTCATAGTCCTTCACAACATAATTTATAAGGTGAAAAACTTGAGATACAACACCAAAATGAATGTTGTAGAGAAGAGACTTGGACTACCCTAAGCCTACACCTAATTCTTGGTGAAGGATTTCATTAGACTTCATCCTCCTACCTTTTATGGTACTCAAGAGATATTTTGAGTAGAGGCTTGATTAGATATAATAAAAGGATGTTTTACATTGTATTAATATCACACCAATGATAAGGCCTATTTGGTAACCTAACTTATTATGGATGGAGCTAAGATGTGGTTAGAAGGAGAGGAGCTAAAGCTACACTTGACACTAGTTTTTATAACTTGTGAATTCTTTAAGGAACATTTTATATCATACAACTTGTCCTCTTGATATGTTCAAAAAAAGGTAGATGAATTTTATGATCTTTAATAGGGGATTAACATAGTGTCACAATATGAGTTTCATTTATTAGACTTAATCAGATATGTGCAAGGTTACACACATGAATTTATCTAATTAAAAAGGTTCATTAGGGTTATAAATTTGGATTTGCCTTGCTTAGTGCACCTTTTAGCTCCCACAACCTTGGTAGTAATTAATGAAAAGTCTTACTTGATTGAGGATTCTTGATAAAACACTTAGGATGTTCGAGATAGTTTTTAGGGTAAGATGTAATCACAAAATGACTCAAGGTCACAAGGTGTGTAACTTGTACCTAGGGGAAGTTGGAGAATAACCCAATATATACTTAGACCCCTAAATAGCATTAGAAAAAAAAAGAGTAACCACTCTATCCATGACCATAAATATAACAGATGTATATAGACCTTAAGTATACTTTTAATAAATTATAGATTGACTTATTTACTTACTATATTGTTATGAATGACTTATATTGTACCATTATACATCTCTATTTATTGGGATACAAAGAGTCCTTAATGGTAACTTATCTAATAAATAAAGGAACTTAGATTAAAAGCCTAGAAGATTGTTATTGGCAATAATAATATAGTTGTGGAAATAAAGTAAATTTCAATACTTTTGGGATAATGAAGCCAGTCTAAAGCCAATCCTAATTTGAGGCTATGTTGTCTTATATTGGAATTCATGTTTAAATTCACAACTAGTCATGTCTATTATTAATTAAATAAATGATTAGGTCTTATGACTTATCTTAAATGATAAGAGTATATATTGACCCAATCTTGGGGAAAGTATACTCCTCTTTTATCCTTGTTTGTCCTTATAATAGTTTTATATTAACTTAGATGGATTGAGCTTGAGTAAGGAATGATGTGAATGAATATATTAGGTTTGGGTTTATTACCTATATTAACAAATAGAGATAATCATAAAATCATATTCCAATATTGATAATTAAATATATGTTAGTGGAAGAATCCTTAGAGACTTAACATTTGCATGGTTGCCTTCTTTGTGCCTTAGCATCTCACAAATTATTTAATAAAACTATTTGAATTTTATTAATCATATATCTATGTGTTAATAATTTTTGGTCATGGCCATAGGTTTTTAGAAGGCTTAGGCCTTAACCTATTTTAGGGTCAAGCTCTCTACTGATTTAATTGTCTATAAATTAGAATTTGAGCTTGGGGAATGGCTAAGTCTATAGAAAAGATATCATAAAATTTGAAATATTTTATATTTTGCACCTTTTGGTTGAGGGTAGCCACATGTTGTGCAATCTAAGTAGTCACATGACACATAATGAGTTGATTTGGATGAAATGGATAAGTCCCTAATAAAAACATAGTTCATCTTTTCACTTTTTTGCCATAACTATTCATTAAACTCTTTATGTATTATTATGCCCTAGTTGGACCCTATTTGGTGACTTAATCATCTGATTAAACCTTACCTTCATTGCTTTTAACTAGTCATTATGTGGAATTTTTCCCTTAGTTGAATAATTTCCATCACTATTTGTTTCATTTTTACCTTATTTAATTTTATGAAATTGGACTATTAGATTAGAGGAAGCCATGTGTCACTTTCCTATGAACCCAAGAGTGACATCAATGTGATATGATGTAAGGTTATTATTGGGATAGCAAGCTCATGGGATGTTTCTATGTGGCATCATCTAAATGACATACAATCCTATAAATGATGGTGTATGGAGTTTACCTTAGGTTTAACAACACTATGGGATGCTACCACAAGGCATCATCCTAGTGACCCATGATATTTTAATTGGTCCTATAGAGTGTAGAGCCTCTATGCCAAAAAAATATAAGATTTTTCTAGGAGGCATCATCTTGGTACCCCCTAATCTTAAATATGGACATACTAAGAGGTTTCTTCTAGGCCAGTGGAGGAGTAGGATGCTACCACATCACATCATCTTGATAATTTGTGAACTTATATATTTTCATACAGTGAGTGAGGCCTCTAGAAAATTAGACCTAGGGAATGCTACCAAGTGGAAAGGAAGTTGCCTAATAATCCTATTTTACTCACATAATCTTCATAGTGAGTTAGAAAGACTAATAAGCATGAGGTCATCACAATTATTATGGATTGTCCTTAGGAGACTGAAGAAAATATTATGTGGCCTTGGTACATGTTGATGTAACCATATATTTTTAGATGCATTTACTTTGGCCAATATAAAATTTGGCATCCATCTTGATGTTATTTGCATAAAAATATTTGGAGAGATATTGTGAATTGATTCTATGAGCATGGATGAAAGAGTTTGTAAGAACCCCACTGGGTTTTACTAGAATATTTAAATATTTTTTTTAAAATTTAAATAAAAATATTCAACTTATAGATTTCACCATGATAAATCCTAACTAGTGATCTCTAACTAAATGCATTGATTTAGTTAACCAACAAGGTTATATGTAATCTAGTTATCTAAGGATCACCATGAATAGATTTAGAAATCATGAACTACCTTGAATAACCATAAATACTAAATCACATCATAAATGAAATAGTAAAATTTTATACACAATTGATACAATATTATAACCTCTATTTTAGAAGTACAATGCTTAAATATTATAGTTTTCAACAATATATAAAATATCTCAAATGATAAAACATGATACAAATATCCTATGGGCAAAGTATCCACGACTCAAGAGTCTCCATGACTCAAGTATCAATATGTAATCTGAATTTTAGTTTCAAGTATAGTACTCCATCTAGTATGAAGAGCATCATCTAATCACTTTTTCACACCAACCACGGACCATAGATCCCCTATAATATCTCCCAAACAAGGGGATGGCCCTCCCTTCATGGATGGGTAGATAATGGTGGTGTAGGAATCCATAGCAAGAAACCAAAACCCATGTGTTGAAATATCTAGTTCATAATGTGTACCATAAATAAATCCATTCTAATATGATATCACATAAATATCAAAACTATATCAACATATGAAATGACAAAATTTATAAAACATTAATTTGACTAAAGTTTTCAATAGTAAATGATCTCTAGGTTTATTAAAAGTCATACACACCACTTGATCATATTACACCTTATCTTATATTTATGGAGCTAATTAGGCCATTGGAATCAATCCACTACTTAATTAGGGTCATGAATGAAATATTTGATAAAATAGATAATAATAAAAAAACTAATAGATTCATTCATCGTATTTCAATTTAGCTAAACAAAATTATGGTAAATAAATAAACATCACAAACATTCCTTTAGTCAATAAAAGGAAGTGAATGGAATTGATGTATCGAGTTTATTACAAATAATAAACAAAATATAGTAATAGTCATCAATATAACACACCATCTGGGTAGTGAGTATTTAGACTGCTAGTTTCTTTATCCATTAAGCAAGTTATAATATTATTTCTCCATGGAATAATATTATAACCCTAGCTAATAAATTATTCATATTCCACATATAGCAATACCCAATCCATAACATATAATTATGTTCTATATTTAAACTCATAAATACATTGAATGCTTTATTTTTAACATTATAATGATCTTATACTAACCAAATATAATTAAACATCTAGTATTCATTTTTATAATAATTTTAATAACATAGATATATGTATAATATATATTTATATATTAATGCATACAAATAAATACATTTTTACATATTTCATTTATAAAGTATACTATTAAGATTGTCATCCACTATCATTCATCTTAGAGTATATTATATACATGAAGTATATAGTCAGTTCATAGACAAACATCCCATAACCTTTTTCATTAAACTTAGAAATCAATATGCACATAATAAACACACATACTTCAATAAATACAACTCAATTACTTCATTAATCATAAAAAATATTTAACAATTTATATCCAAACAATCATTCAAATTTGATAATTAAATATAATTCAAATGAGAATATAGAAGAAACATAATCAACTTTACCTAGCTTAGGTATTAATAATATAGTCAAAAATAAATAATTGTATACCCTAGTAAGGTATGATATTATAGTTCCATCTTAAGTGAACAAAATAAGGCAATTTATACTATTGAACTTGTTTGCCCATTTTCCCTTATGGACTTTGCAACTAGTACACAATTTGACTACATATATCAAATATAAAATTGAATGTAAAGTTTATAAATCATAATAAATAAGTAAATTTGAATTTAACACATCTATAATTACTAGTAAAATTACTTTCATTAAGTAAAACACGATATCCTACAATCATATTTTCATCTACCCATATTTAGGTTACAAAATTGATGACACAAACAAGATTCCAATTCTATATTTAAACCATATAAATAATACATAATTTCATAACCCATTTTGGAGTTTTAATATAACTTATGATCATTTCATATAATTTAATTCTAAATTTAATCCAAATAAAAGTAATTTAATCCATATCCTTTGATTTATTTATATATACAACTTAATTATTTAAGTTTATTACCCCTAGTCATCCATTTAGTTCAACTATTAAATACTTGTGTGTGTGTGTGTGTGTGTGTACTATCACATATAGATTTTAATAGTCATATACTAGGTAGATTCATATTACTATTAAATGGTAATGTGTGTGTGTGTGTGTGTGTGTGTGTGTGTGTGTGTGTGTGTGTGTGTGTGTGTGTGTGTGTGTGTGTGTGTGTGTGTGTGTGTGTGTGTGTGTGTGTGTGTGTGTGTGTGTGTGTGTGTCTATGTGTGTGTGTGTGTAATACATACATAAATACATACATATAATCACATATTACCATTTAATAGTCAATACTTGGTATATATGTATATTTGTATATATAGCCACCTAAATTAAGTTTGACATTTCTTCATACAAACATATATATATCTAAATATATATGATTATACATACATATATATATCTAGTTGGTTTTATCTGACTGTGTGTGTGTCTATATATATATATATATATATATATATATATATATATATATATATATATATATAACCTAAAAAACCCATGTTTTAATCCAAAAGGTCTGATATGTTTAACACTCGAGTGATCATAAAACATTCTTGAGTATATTTTCCAAATTTGACCCTATAGGTGAAATTAAGGCACCTAAACATAAAATTTTTAGTTTTGGGTGTTTTCTGGGGTAAAATATTAGGTGATAGGATGTATTATATATCTTTTTATGTTATTCCATCTCATACTAGCCTTGGTCATTAGTCATTTCTAGTCCTTATATTATTTTGAGTCATTTTGGGGGTCATAAATGGGAATTAAATGAGTTGTATGGAATCATAGGGAAATGTGAAGATTTAAAGGTATTATTTCATGCCCCATGTGTCTTATTATGTATTAATTAGCTATCATAACTGAAAAGTGGTAGGTTATTTAGAAGAAAGGGAAGTTTTATTAAGAAAAAATGAGAGTTTGGTACTTGTACAGCCCATGGGTAAATGTGCCACATGGGAGAAGGTCATGGAATAAAAATTCATATTCCTTATATCAATTTTAATTATTCACATAATTTTTAAGTTATAAACATTCTGAAAACCATTTTTCTCCTTTTTCACCCTTAAGACATACCAAACTAGTCTTCAAGTTTATACGTGGTATGACTAGTAGGGGAGGTTTCAAATAAAAAAACTTGGGGAGGTGAAATGAAAACTATAGATATTAATTTAAATAAAAATAATTTATCAATGGTTTATTATGATTTATGAACCATCCTCATGAAGTTGACTATGTTTTTCTACTTGTTAATTTGTGTACCCTCTAGGTTTTGCTCTGTTTTGGGCATTTACGAACAATCTAATTGCTAAGATTGGTTCAAAATCATTTTTTATCCATTATATCATGTTATAAATGATTTTTTTTAACAAATTAGATTATTTTATATCTCAACAAACTTATTTTGTAAGGATAAGTGAAAGAGCTAAGCTACAATCATGTTTTCCAATTGTTGTAGATTTATTCTATGTTATGGTTCCAAAATTAATTAAAGTGATGTATGATTGATCATAAATGTATTTTATTTATCTTAAATTAAAAATACAACTCCAATACCCACTTTAATATCCATGAGAGCAAGTAAATGCAAAAAATGGTCATCTACAGTAGTTATATGACCTACCATTTCTTAGAGAAACATGAAATATGTGTTTAAGCATTCTCTAATGTTTCAAGAGTCTAAATATGCCTGTTAATTATTTTTAATAATGTTATATTATTTTGGATCAACTAGATAAACAAAAATGGTCTTGGAGCAAACTTGTAGAACTTTGGAACAATTTTCCAAAACTATCAAAATAGATGTCCAAACCCTTTTTTGGGTGTTCTTATATAGAGTTACATTAGTTTCTAGAGCATAAAAGTAATTTTTTTTCAATATCCCATATATTTATATCAACTTGAAAAATAAGAGAGGTTTCTAAGTCAAGGAGAGTTGTTTTAAAAAGGCCTCAAATTGCTCTTCAAATGCTGAATCCCCATAGTGTTATCTATAACAATATGAATTAATAACATGTTTAGGCCTATTAAGTGGATTTAATGCTTAAAACTAGGTTAGATTTTCTTGTTTCACTAAGGAACATATATTTTACATGGAAAATCATCAAGGAGGTACTAGAAGATGGTTTTTCATCCACCAAGGATGAGTCAATATGTATATATGGCTTAAGCACAATCACCTATAGCCATATTGCCTCCTTTAAAGCTTAACCCAAACTTGAAATTTAGACTATGCCCCAACATGTGAGTTTTTATAAATGGTGAAGGTAATATTCATGATTTTAAATAATACTCAAATATATGATATATTGTATGATTCCCCCATATGTCTACCTATAGGATCCTTTTCATCACAATGTAGACCTACAGGCTGGCTGAAGATGATCATGAAGTAGACTAGATACCTTGTTGATGGACCTAACTTCAATCATGGACATGAAAATTATATCTATTATAGGTTAATATCAAGATTAAATTAGGGTTTGCAATCATCATAACCAAATTATAAGGATAAATCTACACCTACAGGAATTGAGGAAATAGGATATCATAATCAAAAGGCATGGAGGACTCAATTTAATGATTTCAAAGTGCATATGAAGGTAAAAAGTAGAGTCAACATGATAAAATATATTTTAAATAACTCCATTAATATCATGATCACCTCCATGATCTATAAAAAATGTAAAATAATTCTACACAGACCTCTTAGAACCCTATACAGACATACAATTGGGTGTGCAATCATGACAAGGTGAAGAGAAGAATGTGCTTAGTAAAACATAAAAAGGTTGTAAACAAATTAATATGGTTCATGGGGTTAAATATTGATGATTAACCTTTAAAGAGATGAAAATACACTTACAATATTTCATCTTGCCCATCATAGTTGACTGTGCTGACTGAGAAAGGAAGTAAACTAAGGGGTGATGGTCCTTGATATGGGAATAGCCCAAACATGAATAAATGGGTTCAGACAAGTACCAAATGATTCTAAGATAATAAGGATAAGTTTATAAGTAACTTTTCAAAGCTAAAAAACACATGAATTTCTATAGGTTAGCCCCCTCCAAGGCAAAAAAGCATAGTCTAATGGTGACTAAGTCAGGCAGTGAGTAAGCTTGGTGATTGAAATTGAGTGCTATGAATGAGGAAAGTGAGTTAAAGAAAGTTTAAAATGATATTTTAGGAATATATGAATATCTTGAGGCACTATATCTAAATTCAAATCATTCCAAATACCTATAGGTGTAGTCTAAAGCAAAACATAGTTAGGGTTTGACATATAGTCTCAATTAGTCAAGTGTATGGAATATACTATGTGGAGGTTTGGAGGGATGGTTTAAGGTTATAACACCTTAATAATAATCATTTTATCCTAATAACACCATCATAATGGGTATATAGTAGAGAGATGGGTCCAATGATGAAAAAACACAGTCCACACCAATAAACCCTACACACAGTACTTTCAAAGAGTCTATTTTGGGTTTTGAAGACATTTTGGGATCAAATGACCTAATAAAAGGCTATTTTTTTTTGGGATGTACTTAAAACCATATTAATCCCATAAAACATCCATTTTATTTTAGGGAATAGGGTAAGTTCCCTCTATTTTGTCTCAAATAAAGGGAACTTTCCCTTAGGCTTAAACTAGTAGGTTTGGAAGAATGGGTAAGAGAAGTAGACCAAAATATAATGAGACCATTAAAAAAGGTATGGAAATATGAGGTACATACAATAAAACATGGGAAAACAAGTAAAAATGAATATAAATACATCCAAGTTCATCTATCAGAGTTACAATCAAGCCTGCTAAGCATTTTTAGGTGTAGAGGCTAAATTGAGGGTCAATTATAATTGTGACATGATATGAAAATTATAATGGATAGTGTCATGTTTGTAAAGTAATTACAAAGGTATTAAAGTTAAATTAATGCAAATAAGTCAAATAGGATGATATAAAACACAAAGGTTGCATGCAAGCCTATTGGACATGGTTTAGGCTTAGTATCCAAATGAGGGTCATTCATATTTATAACATGAGATATGAATTCCAAAAAATTAGGACATGTTTCTAAGGTAATATAAGATATTTTAAATCTAGTGAGATGAAATTAAATCACAAAGAATCCATTTTTGGGCTCAATAATAACTTAGGCCTATTGGAATGGAGAAAAGAACTGATAGGCTAGTTTTGGAAGTTCATATCTCTCTTGGTGATTTGCATGGAGGCCAAATAATATTAGAGGACTTAGAAGAAGTATTGCACAATATTATTATGGAATTTTTGTACAACTTCAATGTCATAACTTTATGAACAAATATTAAGAGTCAAAATAGGCCTAAACCCTTGCCTGTGACCAATTTTATGAAATTGACTTGGAGAGCTAATATAATGGCATATTTTATCTAGAAAAAGGATTTGATATTTTATAATACTCTCTAAGGTTGCTCCCCACCCTTTTTAGTGGTATCTAATTATATGTATAGGGTACAAAATAGGGTATTTTTGACTATTTTATGTGTTTTTAGGTTCTAGAAAGATTATGAAAATGAAATAAAGTTTGGGGGAATATTAGGAATTTTAATAACTCACTATGGTAATTTATTTCTTCATAAAAACTCCTAAGTGTTCAAACAATAGCTCTAATCTTAGCTAGTCAAAACTGACATAGTGACCAAGCTAGTCAGAAGGAAGGAAAAATTCAAGTGGGATGATTTTAAGGTGTTTTTGATGATTCTAATGATATGTAATGTCTTGAAAGGTGTCATAAGATACCTCACATGTATTATCATATAAAATTGATGCCTTTTTCTAGGCCAAGTGTGCAGGGTGCATGAAGGAGTAGTTTTTTGGACTACAGATGATGATGACTCATTCCTAGATTATTCCATATGACCAAGCCTAAAACCAATTCATGGAGAGGCATGTATTAAAATATTAACCTTTATTTAAATCATAATATATATCCCTAATCAAATTTGGGATGTTCAAACAAGTCCAAATCATGAAGGTAGTTTTTTGAGCTACAATAAGGAGTTTCATGCCACTTTCCATAAGTTTCATGACTTGGAGAGCCACTCATTCCTTATAACCTTACATAGTGCATCCCACATCCTCTAATAATACACAAGTAACTAATTATCTTAGCTTTACAAGTGTCTTTGTGACCCTTGGACTTCTCTTTTCTCTTCTCTCTCTCAAGTTCTATAAGAATTAGCCATTTTGGCAATTGTAACTTATGCTCCACCTAAGTATGGTGAAGCCCTACTCATTTACATACCATTTTATCAATAAAAATACCATTTTTTACCTTTTAATGACTATTCATATTATGTTTACTTTAATGTTGGATCTTGATTAGTGAAGACTATGGATTCCTTAGCATGTTGTATCATTTTGTCATCCTAGTTATAGTTGGAAAAGTTCTTATAGGGCATGTGAAGTGTTATAATAAGTGTCAAGGTTAAGTTATTTAGTTTATTCATTATTTATATTAAATTCCTCTTTTCTAGTCCTCCTAGCCTAAATATTCATCCATAACCTCATAATGTAACATTGATGTGAGAAGATGCAGATTAGAGAAGTGTATGTTTGGTTAGTCTCTTGGTTTCATGTATAACATAAAATTGGTTGGAAGTCATCATATTATTTGGTGTATCACCTCCTTTAGGATATTTTTATTTAAATTTTCTCTCTCCCTTCCCCCCTACAAAAGTTTGGGTGTAGTTGTGATCCAGAGTGGTACATCAAGGGAGATAGCCTTATTTAGAGATTCACCTCATCTTTAGGCTACACACAAGCCTATAAGTGTTTCAATTATACCATTTGGATGTGGATAGCTGAGAAATATCCTCAAATGGTGAAAATACAAGTGATAATAGTTTTTAGCACAGCTTGTGGGACTCTTAGTCAAAGAGGTTTAAATATTTTTGGTATTGTCATTCAACAATCAACCTTTGGAGGCATCTATCCAAGCATCAATGGCAACTCTAAAGTTACATCAAATTTTCAAGTATCCCAAGTATTCATTTTGAAGATAATTCCTTATGTTTCTACTTCCTAATGAATTTTCATGGCTAACCTTGGTGTTGACTACTATTTTACACAAGTTGGTGAGACATTTCAAACTTATAGCATTCCATATCAACAAGAACAAGTTCTTAATCAGCCTTGCCATGATCCTTACTAGTTTCAACATGAAGCTTACTAGCTCTAAAATTAAGTTTTTAATCCCATTGATGAAGTGTATCAATCTTATAGCCAACCTTCTCAATGTCTTACTCCTCCTAGTCAACCTAGACACTTCTCTAATTATTCCACTTCTACTTTCAATAAAACTCTTTTGGGATATGAGAGGTATATGTTATATCTTAACACACAAAGGGGATATGGTCAATAGGTTACTATTAATCTTATTCATAAGGTTAGAGATGTGTTAGAGTAGGTTAAAAGATAGTGGGTACCTATTGAGAGAGCTAATTGGTAAATGATTACAAGTGAGATGCTAGATGTGAGTGGCTTGGTTTCTTCCTTAGAGGATAAGATAAGAATTCATGAAAGGTAGCCTCACTAAACCTATCAACCTTCATATTTACTTCCCAAATATTTCTATTAATATTATTTGACCCCTATTCAAGAACCCAATGAAGCTTACCAAAGTCATCATTTTCCCCATTAGTTGGAAGAGAGAGTTTAAAAGATAAACCTTGTGTTTGAAGCTAATATTGATAGGTAGATTGAGTTGGATAATATTCATATACAGTAGTCTATGTCATCATAAAATTAAGTGGAATCTAATCCCTCATTTTCCTCTCCCATTGCATCCCCATCTCATGAAAAATACTCTAGATATGAGATTCTAAGTTGGAGACAAGGTGGAGAGTCCAAGCCTAATTAGATTCCAAGTTCCTTGAAAAATTCATCCACTCCTAAAATCTCATCACCAACTCAAGAAAATAATTATACTCCTAACATCCTTGCTATAGTAAGATAGTGGAATCATGGGGAAAGAAAGTTGATAGAAGCATTGTTAAGGATTGTGAAGTTGAGAATGAAGTTGATTCTTTGAAAGTCCCTCCCACCCTTCCTCAAGAGACCTTTCATGTTCCATGTCATCCATCTTGTAATCCTAATCCTCATGATTATTCTTATAAACTTCAAGAGATAATTTTCCAAGAAAACCTAGCCAAGAAAATTCAAGAGTTAGAGTCAAGAATGAAGTTGTGGAGTCAAGGTGTGATGGAAGGTTTAGACCTAAAAGAAGATCCTATGCCTAAACACACCCTATATGACCTCCCTAAAGAGAGTGATCAAGATGTATTAGATTTAAATCAAATTATTTTTAAGTGGAGGTAATATAACCAACCTATTTTATCCCAAGGTCTACCTACCCTTTGTCAAGAACTCCTAAGAAAATATCTTCCAATGTATTCTCAATTTGATTTTGAACCCTATGTTCTAAATCCACCAAATAGTTCATATTTTCCTCACCCCATAAAACTTTTCCTTGATGGACATATGGTATGGGAACATAAAGAGGAGAAATTGGTTGAGGAAAATTCATAACTCTTACTTGAGGAAAATGCAACTCCTTGGCAGCCTTATTAGGCTAGGTCACTAGATTTCAAGATGAATAGTCTTGGCATCACCAAAAAGGAGAAGGAGATGGAAGATAATTCATAAATTGAGAAGAAAGATCAGATTATGATATTGGAGATAAAATTTGAGATCCCTTAAGAGATTTTAATTGTTGAAGAAGAGGTAAGGCCTTGTGTTGAATCTTCTTGTTTAGTTGATCATGAATAATGCCTTTCTTATGTTGAAAATGGAATCTTGGATGAAGTCTTTTTGGATTATAAAGAAGAGGGTGAAAGAGATTATTTTGTTTTTACCATTCATGATGATAATTAAAAATATTATGAGGACTTTTGGTAGTAGTTTTAAAACATTTTCAATGAGTTTGATTCCCTCAAGGGGTCTACTATTTCATTAAAACTAGTTACAAGTGATGATGAGCAAGATGACATTGTCCAACATGTTATAGATGAGAAAGATGAATTTTTTTAAAGTTTAATAGAGGATTAAAATCAAATTTCATATCATCCTTCAGAGGTTGAAACAAGTTTCTATTGGCCTCAACCTTTCAAAGAACAAGAAACCATTCCTCTTGAAACCATGCCTATAAAGAAGATGAAAGTTTAACATGAGATAAAGAGTGGGAAAAAATATGAGGTATGTGTACAAGGAAAAGAGGAATACTTATAAATTTTAGAACTATTTGAAGATGGTCTACTTGAGATCATAGAAATTGAGATGCTAAGAAGTAGGTCTAGTCTATCAAGTGTTCAATCTAAAGAGCAACATGCCTAGCACCATGATTCATCTCATGATGAAGAAGATGAAAAAACTTCCATTTTGATCCTAGAAAGGGAGGTATGATTACTTTTTAGTTGTATATAGTTTATTTCTTCCTATTTTTCCTAAGTTCCTTGAGCACGCATGTGTGTCTTGCTAGTGTTTTTGCTTTACTTTATGTGTATCCTTTGTTTTGTGTGGTTGAAGTAGTCAAGTGGTCTTGTCTTGATCAAATAATGGTTTTCAAGTGGTAAAATGCCTCCTTATTTTGTTTTATACTTCAGATGACTCCCTAATACTAATGGACTAATAAGGCTACTAGTCTAGTTAGTATAATAGACATACTACCCTTATGAGTCACCAAATTGTTGACAAAATTTGACCATGTAGGTAAAATTAGGGAACTTTAAGGTAAAAAATAGAGTTTTAAATATTTTTTGGGGTATAATATTATGTAATAGGATGTATTATATGTTTTTTTATGTTATTCCATGTCATACTATCCTTGGTCACTAGTCATTTCTAGTCCTTATATCATTTTGAGTCATTTTAGGGGTCATAAATGGGCATTAAATGAGTTGTATGACATCTTATGGAAGTGTGAAGGTTTAAAGGGAATATTTCATGCAAAATTTGTCCTATTATGTCTTAATTAACTATCATAATTGAAAATTGGTAGGTTATTCAAAAGAAAGAGCAATTTTCTTGAGAAAAAGGAGAGTTTGGCACTTGTACAACACATGGGAAAGTTTTCCACATGGGAGATGGTAATGGAATTAATATTTAGATTAAATTAGATCCATATAATTTTTTTACATGATTTTATGTTCTAAAAAAATCCCAAATCCATTCTGCTCCTTTTCACCATTCTAAACATATAAAACCAGTCTTTAGGTTTGTACTTGGTATGACCAACAGGAGAGGTTTCAGATGAAATGCCTTCAAGAGGTTAAATTAAACTTATATATAGTAATTTTAATAATAATAGTTAAATTAATGATGTTATATTATTTATAAACCATCCTCATGAAGTTGATTGTGTTTTTCTGCTTACTAATTTGTGCACCCTATGGGTTTTGCTTTGTTTGGGCATTTATGTACAATCTAGTTTTTTATATTGATTCTAGATGATTTTGAATCCATTATATAATTTTTACATTATTTTTTTCACCTTTATAAATTATTTTAATTCTCCACCAACTCAATTTTCAAGGAGAAGTAAAATATTGGAGTTACAATCATTTTTTCCAATTGATGGAGATTTCTTCTTTGTTATGTTTCCAAAATGAATTGAAGTGATCTATTATTGATAATAAATTTATTTTACTTATTTTAAATTTTAAATATAACTCCAATATCCACCTAAAGAGCCAAGAGAGAAAGTAAATGTACAAAATGGTCATCTATAGTAGTTATACAGCCTATCATTTCTTGGATGAGCATGAAATATGTGTTTAAACATTATCTAATGTTTGGAAAGTCTAAAAGTAATTGGAAATAATTTTTAAGAATGTTTAAGTAGGTTGGAACAACTAGATAAGCAAAAATGGTCTTGGAGAAAACATGTAAAACTTTGGGACAATTTTCCAAAACTATCAAAACAGAGGTCCAAGCCCTTTTTTGGGTATTCTTATATAGAGTTACATTAGATTCAGGAGCCTCAAAGTAATTTTTTTTCAATATTATATATAGGTATATAAATTTTTAAAATAAGAGAGGTTTTTGATTCAAGGAGAGTGGTTTTAAAAAGGCCTAAAGTTACTCTTTAAACACTAAATTCCCATAGTGTTATTTACAACAAGATGAATTAATAATATTTATAGGCCTATTAAGTGGATTTGATTATTAAAAATAAGTTAGATTGTATTGTTTCACTATGTAAAATATATTTACCATGTAAAATAATTAAGGAGGTACTATAAGATGGTTTTTCATCCACCAAAGATGAGTTAGTCCATAAGTATGGCTTAAGCACAGCCACCTACAACCATCTTGCCTCCTTCAAAGCTTAACCCAAAGCTGAAATTTACATTATGACCCAATATGTGAGTTTTTATAAATGGTGAAGGTAACATTCAAGATTTTAAAGGCCACTAAAAGAGATTATATATAATATGTTCCCCCATATATCTACCTACAGGTTACTTTTTTTCACAATGTAGCCCTATAGGCTAGTTGAAGATGATCATGAAGTAGACTATATACCTTGTTGATGGACCTAACTTCAAGCATGGAAATGAAAATTATAGATATTATAGGTGAATTTAAATCTTCAAGGAAGGTTTTAAATCATCATAACCAAAGTCTAAATAGAAATATACACCTAAAAGAATTGAGGAAATAGGATATCACAGTCAAAAGGTAGGGAGGACTCAATTTGATGATTTCAAAGTGCATATGAAGGGTAAAAATAGATTAAACATGATAAAATATATTTTTAAAACCTCCATGAATATTATGATCACATCCATGATCTCTAAACAATGTAAAAAATCCTATATAGACCTCTTGAAATCTTGTACACACCTAGAGTTGGGTGTGCAGTCATGCCAAGGTGAAGAGAAGAATGTGATTAGTAAAACATAAGAAGGTTAAATACAACTTTATATGGTTCATGGTGATGAATAGTGATGATTAATCTTGTAAGATAAGAAAATACACTATAAGATTTCATCTCTCCCAACACAGTTGACTTTATTAATTGAGAAAGGCAATAAACTAAGGGGTGATGGTCTTTGATATGGTAATAGCCCAAACATGAATAAATTTGTTCACAAAAGCACCAAAGTATTAAAATATACTAAGGAGAATTTAATAATAACCTTTCCTAATATAAAACACACATGATCAAATATAGGTGACTGCCCTTCAAGGGAAAAAATCATAGTCTACTGTTGACTAAGTCAGACAGTGAGTAAGCTTGGTGATTGAGAGTGTGTAAGTGTTAGGAATGAGGAAAGTGAATTAAATAAAATTTTATATGATATTTTAGGAATATAGGAATATATTTAGGCACTGTATCTGAATTCAATCATTACAAACACCTACAAGTGTAGCCTAAAGCAAAACATAGTTAGGGTTTGACATATAGTCTTGATTAGTCAAGTGTATGGAGGAGAATATGTGGAGGTTTGGAGGGATGATTTAAGGTTAAAACACCTTAATAATAATCATGTTATCTTAATAACACAATAATAATAGGTATATAACAAAGAGAGGGGTGTAATTATGTAAAAACGTAGTCCACACTAACAAACCCTACACACAATACATTTAAGGAGATTATTTTGGGGTTTAAAGAGATTTTGGGGTCAAATGACCTAATAGAAGGCTAGATTTTCATGTCCTTAAATCCTGAGTAATCTAATAAAAAATCCAAATTGTTTGAGAGAATAAGGTAAGTTCCATCTATTTTGTCTCAAATAAAGGGCACTTTCCCTTAAGCTTAAACTAGAGGGTTTGGAAGAATGGGTAAGATGAGTAAACCATAATATAATGATACCTTAAAAAAGGTATGTAAAATTGAATTAAATACAATAAAACATGGAAGAATAATTATAGAGTAAGGAATCCCAATAGGTAGGTCTAAACCCTTAGAGTTCTAATCAAGCCTACTAGCCATTTTTAGGCCTAAAGGCCCAATGGAGGCTCAATTCCAATTGTAACATGAGATAAAAATTAGAATGGATTGTGTCATGTTTGTGAAATAATTATATAGGTATTAAATATAAATTAATTAATGTAAGTCAAATATGATGATCTAAAACACAAGTTTACAGGTAGGCCTATTGGGCATGATTTGGGCCTAGTATCTAAATGAGAGTCATTCACACTTCTAACATGAGATATGAATTCAATCCCATTAGGACATGTTTATAAGGTCATCTAATATATGTTAAATATATTGAGATTTAAATTAAAACACAAGGAATCCATTTTTAGGATCAAGAATAACTCAGACCTATTGGAATGGAGAGAAGAGCTTGATAGGCTAGCTTTGGAAGTTCATATCTCTCTTGGTGATTTTCATGGGGGAAAAATAAGTTTAGAGGAGTTATAAAAGGTACATAGAAACCTTATTGTGGAAATTTTCTCAAACTTAAATGTCAAAAATTTATGATTAAAGCTTACGAGTCAAAATAGGCCTAAACCTTCTTAATCCCTAGCCAGTGACTAGTTTGAGAAAATGGAGAAATCTAATTTGATGGCATATTTTGTCCAATAAGGATTGTAAATTTTATAATAATGTCCAATCTCCTCCCCTCCCCTTTTTTGTATGAAATTATATGGATATGGTACAATATAGGGTACTTTTGAATGTTTTATGTGTTTTATAGGTTTTAGGAGTATAGAGATGAATTAAAGTTTGGGGGGAAGGTTATGAATTTTAAATACTCACTATGGTAATTTATTTATTAATCAAAACTCATAAGTGTTCAAACAATAGCTCTCATCTCAACCAATAAAAATTGGCATAGTGACCAAGCTAGTGAGAAGGGTGGAAAATTTCAAGTGAGATGATTTTAAAATGTCCCTAATACCTCTAAGTACATGGAGGATATTTAAAGGTTTAATCCACTCCCTTACATGTATTTCCATAGAAATTTATTCCTTTTTGGAGGCCGAGTGTGTAGGGTGAATGAAGGAGGTAATTTTTGGACTGTAGATGATGATGGCTCATTCCCAAATGATTGAAAATGACTAGGCCAAAAAATAGTGCATGAAGAGGCATATATCAAAGCCTTACCATTCATTCCAATCATCATACCTATCCCTAATCATTTTTAGGACATTCAAATAGGTCCAAATCATGAAGTCAATTTTGTGAGCTAGAATAAGGAGTTTCATGCCACTTTTCATAAGTTTCATGAATTAGAGAGCCACTTGCTCCTTTTTACCTTTAATTTTTCATCCCACATCATCATCTCATGCACAAGTAATTTATTCTCTCATATTAAAAATTTTCCTTGTGACCATTGGACTTATCTTTTCTCCTCTCTCTCTTAGGTTCTATATGAACTAGCCAGTTTGGCCATTTTAACTTATGTTCCACATGTGTATGGAAAACACATACTCATTTGTATACCATTTGATCAATAAGACTAATTATTTTTACCTCTACATGACTATTAATGGTGTTTTTACTTGAAATTTGTATCTTGCTTGGTGAACACTATGGATTACTTAGCATGTTATCTCATTCTTTCATCCTATTTGTAGTTGGAAAGCTTCTTCTTATAGGGCATGTGAAGTGTTCTAGGAAGTGTTAAGGTTGAGTGAGTTATTATATTCATTAGTTCCATTTAAGGCCTATTTTATAGTCATCATAGCCTAAACATTGATCTATAACCTCCTAATGTAACATTGATGTGAGAAGATGTAGATTGGAGAAGTGTATGTTTGGTTAGTCTCTTGGTTTCATGTGTAAAATGCATCTAGTTGGAAGTCATCATTTTATTTGGTGTATCACCTTACATAGGATATTTTTCTTTTAGTTTTCTCTCTCCCTTTACCCCCCAAATTTTAGCTATAGTTGTGATCCAAAGTGGTACATCAAGAAAGCTATCCCTATTTAGATATTTACCTCATCCTTCAGCTACCCACAAGCCTAAAGGTGTTTAAATTATGCCCCTTGGATGAGGATATATAAGACATATTCTCAAAGGGTGTAAATCCAAGTGAAAATTATAAACACACATAATTCAATAATTCCAACTTAGTTACTTCATTAATCATAAAAAATATTTAACCATTTATATCCAAACAATCATTCAAGTTTGATAATTAAATATAATTAAAATGAGTAGATAGAAGAAACACAATCAACTTTACCTAGATTAGGTATTAAATATATTAAATAACACATAATCTTATACCCTAGTAAGGTACGCTATGAGAGTTCCATCTTAACCAAACAAAACAAGGCAATTTATACTATTGAACTTATTTGCCCATTTTCCTCTATGGAATTTACAACTAGTACATAATTTGAATACATATATCAAATACACAATTGAATGTAAAGTTTATAAATAAAAATAAATAAGTAAAGTTGAATTTAATCATATATAATTTACTAATAAAATTAATTTCATTAAGTAAAACATGACACCCTACAATCATATTTTCATCTCCTCATATCTGGGTTACACAATTGACTACACAAACAAGATCCCATTCATGTATTTAAACCTATGAATAATACATAATTTCATAACCCAATTTGGATTTTGACTATAACTTATGCTCAATTCATATAATTTGATTTTAAATCTAATAAAATTAAAACCAATTTAATCCATATTCTTAAATTTATTTATACATATGACTTCATTATTTAAATGCAATACACCTAGTCATCCATTCTAGTTTAACTATTAACTACTAGTGTGTGTGTGTGTGTGTGTGTGTGTGTGTGTGTAAATATATATAACCATTTAATAGTCAATACTTTTTATATATGTATATGTGTATATATAGCCACTTAAATTAAGTTTTATAGTTCTTCATACAAAAAAATATATATCTCTCTCTATATGTGTGTGTGTGTGTGTGTGTGTGATTATACACACACACACACACACACACACATATCTAGTTGGTTTTATCTAAATGTACACTCATATATATATATATATATATATATATATATATATATATATATATAAAGCTTAGAAAACCTATATTTTAATCCAAAACATCTGATATGTTTAAAACTCAAGTGATCATAAAAGCAAACATTCTTGGTCTATTTTCCAAAATACCTAATAACATATATAACAACTTTCTCCAAGACAAATAACTTAAACCGATACACACACACACACACACACACACACACACACACACACACACACACACACACACACACACACACACACACACACACACACACACACACACACACACACACACACACACACACACACACACACACACACACACACACACACACGCGCGCGCACACACACACACACACACACACACATCTTTGTGTGTGTGTGTATGTGTATGTGTATATGTATATGTATATGTATATGTATATGTGTGTCTACACACACACACACACACCCAATGAAGTGATTTCCCCATTTTGAATGGTAAATTTGAATTTTTAAGGAAGGTTAGGTTAGAGTTTATAAAGCCTATTAATATCATTTCCAAGACCTACAATTTTATCCTTGACCTTTTGAGGTTACCCTAGGTTGGATATAAGGTTTTTTAGATCCCAAACCCTCTTCAGGGCCATATATACATCCCTCTATAAGTTTCTAAAACTTAAAAACAATTGAAAATCCCAAAATCCAAAGCATTTTGAAATCCCATTCATAAAACATATCACATACACATAGGTATTTGAATTACATAGCCAACCTAGTAGAGTGTATGTATGTCAAAGAATTTGATCCAATTATTTCTCCTTTTAACTTGTTCACCTCCTCTCCATTTTATTCTTTCTCCTCACAATATGTCATGAGTCATCCTCTATGTCATGTACCATCATTCACAACCCCATTATCCTCTTTTATTTATTTTTTATCCTTTATTTTATTCCACTACTCCATCATTAAAATTAGATTAAACTCGTTCAAATTATGCATGCCTAGATAAATTAACCAACTCAAAATCCACCTCCATGAAAGCACAATAGAAAACCATAATTTTATCTCGAATAATGTTTAATTGAAGTCAATGAACTATTAACAACATAATCATTCTTGATGCTTCTCTACAAAATCCTTAATTAATCATATTTTATTCCTTTATCAGATCCACTTGGTAATTATCAATCCATTATTGACCACTTAAATAATATAAGTCAAGTAATCCATATGTTATATTCCATACACAACTATCAACTAGTCATTGTCTAAAGTATTCATCATGCAATGACTAAACACAATGGAATCATATAATTTTGGCAATGCAACTAATATAAAAAGAATTAGAGTTTTTATGTTGAAATTTTATCCCCCAATGTACATTAAAATGACTTCCAAAAATCATTAAATAATTAAAATTAATATATCCATTTATATTTATTAAGACTATAAGTCTTTTAAAATAAATAATTAAATAAATATAATATCTTCAAAAATAATGTCATTTATCTTTCAAATTTGTGATATAATAATCATAATAATAATCTTCAAATATTTTTATTTAACCCCTATATCTCAAATAATGATTATGTAATCCATCACAACATCATATTATTTTAGTATATAACCATACATAATAAGGTAGTGAGCTAAATAAACATAAATAAATTCACTAGTTAAGCCAAACAAGATGAGCTACATAAGATCAAAAAACTGGTGAACTCACTCTAACAATCAACATGATCTTAATAAAAATAAATAAATATAATAATAAAAATCATACTAATGATCATCTAAATGAAAAGTACACAAAACATGTTACGCTATCCATATCAAATAATTAAGAAATAAGATATTTTAAGTGGTGTGTGCAAGGGTTTTTGGAATCATTCTATATCAACCCCCAATGTCTCCATCTAACTACCCTCTCCTAATTGATTGGTGTTATACACCTCCTTATATATAATTCATCAAATGGAACCATTTTCATAGATGATTGGTATGAGTTATCATAATCAAACTCAACTAGTGCAAGATACTCTTCTTGCTTGTATTGTTGATTTATGAAATACATACAAAGGAAAACTTATAAATTTTGATTAACTCACTGTCTATCCATAATTTAATGGGTGATATGTAGTGTTTAAGTTCAAATATGTACCTAGAGTTGAATTCAAAGTCAACAAAAACCTAGAAGTCATCCTCAGATATGGATCTAAAATAATATTCTCTAGAAAACTATGCAAATGTTATACTTCCTTTACAAATCTCTTCAAAATAGTAGGTGCATCACCAATCAAGTTACCCAATATAAATTAATCTACCCTAATTGATTTTTCAACTACCACCAAGATCATTTCATGCATGTTCAATGATAACATCAACCCTTGGACAAAGTCCATATTGATCACCTATCACTTCTACTCTGGTATGCCATGTGGATATAGTAATCCAATTGGATGCACATGTATAACTTTCACACATTAACATTCTAGACAAAGAGACACAAACTTTTTTGCATCTCTTTTGATTCCTTTCTATAAATAGAGTAGTCTAATCTTAGCCATGAGCTTGGTTACTCCTAGATGTCTTGGATATGTGGAATTGTGTAATTACTTTATCACTGTTCTCCTCAAATGATCTCTTTTTGGTAAATACATCCTACCATTGTACCACAGAAAACCATCATTCTCTATTTTTAAATCCTTATACTTAGGATTTTGAGCATTCTTAGATAATGCTATCCTAACTTGATCACATAATTCATCTTTTGAAGATAATTTTGTTGCTTGATCTTTAAAATTACTCTTAATAGTAGCCATGGATTATATGTTCATTATACAACTTAGAAAATTAGCTAATCTATTGTCCTTACCTTTAATATAGTTAATATTGAAATCATAGTCATATAAAAACTCTAACCATCACCTTTGACAAGTGTTCAAATTAAGTTGGGAGAAGATGTACTTGAGTCCCAAGTTATCATCTTTAAGCTCAAATGGTTTTATGAATAGATAATGTCTCAAAAATTATAAATCATACACAATTATCACATGTTATAGGTAATGAGGGGAATAATTCACCTCATATGACTTCAATTTCCTTAACTCATAGGCTCCCAAGTCCATCCCTAGATGCATTAGTGATCATTGAGAATTGACCATTAAGATCAAGAAGTCTTAGCACTAATGTTGAAGTGAGCCTCATTATTAGTTCTTGAAAGTATACCTCACACTTATGTAACTAGATGAAACTATGATTATTCCATCGAAGAGAGGTAATTGGATTAGCTATTTTATAAAATTTTGGAATGAATTTCATGTAATATCTGGCTAATCCCATGAAGCTTATTACCTCATGTACACTCTTTGGTGTCATACATTCCATAATGGCTCTTGTCTTTGTTGTATATACCAAAATAACATCCACAAAGATAATATGTCCTATATAATTCACTTTGTTTTGAAAAAATGCACACTTAGACAATTTTCTATATAATATATGCTTCTCTAAATGTTGCAAAACCAATTGTAGATGTTATAAGTATTCTTCTTCATCCTTGGAATAGATGAGGATGCAATCAAGAAATATTAACACAAATTGATATAGGTAATCTCTAAACACATTATTCATAAGATTCATAAATGTTGATGGAGCATTAATTAATCCAAATGGTAACACTATAAATTCATAGTGCCCATAACTAGTCTTAAAGATTGTTTTTGGGAAAAAAAATCATAAATCCTCAATTGGTGATACCCTCCTCTAAGATCAATCTTGGGAAATATAGTTTCCCCTCAAATTTGATCAAAAATATCATAAATTCATTGAAATAGATATCTATTATTGATATTTTCTTTATTTAACATCCTATAGTCTATACATAGGTGAAGAGTGCCATCCTTCTTCTTGACAAAGACAACTGGAGCACCCCATGATGACATGCTTGATCGAATCAAACCTTTCAACAATAAATATTGAATTTGTGCATTTAACTAAACTAATTAAATGGTTATTATTATATATATTGCCTTAGACCATGGTTTTAATCTAGGTATTATATCAATCAAAACATCAAACTCATACTTAGGTGGAAATCTCGATAATTCTTTTACAAACATGTCATGGAAGTTTCTCAAAAGAGGAAAATCTTTGATAGATGGATCCTTATATTATTTCATCTCATTTAACTTAATGATAAATCTTTGACATCCCTTATTTTTATTTTTATTGATTTGAATTACATAAATCTACCTTAGTTTCAACTCCTTTCTCTCACCCTAAAATTGTGTTTGATTTCAAAATCATCTTGACACTCAACCTTCTTTAGAAAATAGTCAACCTTAGAATTATGATTTACAAGACAATTGAATCCTAAGATCACATCATATGATCCAAATAGTACTACATAAATATCTAATACCATTATAAACTCAAGCAATCTAATCTCTACTTTAAGTAGACACTTGTCAACTTTGACCTTTGATTCATTCCCATATTGTATAGACCATGCATTTACCATTATTGTAGTCTTTATAAATAGTTTGATAATAAATCTAAGAGAAATGAAACATTATTTAGACCTTGTATCAATTAAAATAGAAACTACATAATCAAACAAAATACTATATAGTTTTATGGTTGAAGCTTAATACTCAGCCTATCGATTGTCAACAAATACATGAATCTACTGTTGAAATGTACATTATTGAGAAGATTAATCCTTATTATTTGATTTATCCTGAGGACATTCTTGATAAAAATGGTCACCTTCACAAATGAAGAAATGTCCAACTACTCCTTTCTTATCAGACTATTGATTTCCCTTGAAACCACCTTTGAAACCATGACCATGCTTCTTGTTCCCTAAACTAACCCTTGGAATATCTACTCCTCTGCTTCCATTTATTCTTATTAAATGTTACTTTAGAAAATACAAATTTATTTTTGAATTTATCTCTAACATAGGTAAGATATTTATTTTTTTGTTCTTACTTGACCACCTTATCAAACACTTGATCCATGATATATAGACCATACACATCTAATTCACCACCTATTCTGGGTTTGAATCCCATGATGAATTTATTGATTCTAAACCTCTCATATGCTTGATAAGGTACATACTTAAGAATCTTGGCTAATTTCTCCTAGTATTCATTCACTAACAAATCCCCTTCCTTAAGATTTTAGAAATCCATAAGCTTTTGGTCAATTTGTTTATACATACAACTTCATTATATAAATGCAATACATCTAGTCATCCATTATAGTTCAAATATCAACTATCGATATATATATATATATATATATATATATATATATATATATATATAAAACTAACATATACACAATTTAACAATCATATAACTATACTATCATATATATAGTTTAACAGTCATATAATTGTGTGTGTGTGTATAATTACAATGACTTCCATAAATCATTAAGTAATTAACATTACTATTCCATTTATATTTATTAAGAATATAAATCCTTTAAAATAAATAATTAAACAAATATAATATTTTTTTTATTTGATGAGGTAAATAAATAGGTTTTATAGGGACCTAAAACCATGAAAGTGAAATCAATCAGTTTAAATAGGCCAACCAGGGTCGAGAAGACAAAAAAACAAAACAAGTACTTAGAAATGAAATTAGGAAACAAAAACAAACACTATTCTACGGATAAAGTCCTTCCTCAGTATATTCAATAGTAGTATTATCCTTTTCTTGGATGGTTGGTTTGTATTTTGAAACCTTGGCATGAGTACGATTCTTGGGGCCTTCCATTTCCTCCTTAGGGAAGATCATTTTGGGCCACTTCCTACCTTTCACCTATAGAGGAGTCTATATAGGGGGGACCCTTGTAGAGGATCCTAGATGGGGGGATTTATGGACCTTGGGGGATTTCATAATAGGGGATTGAGGGGTTTAACTGAATATATAAAATACTTTACAATGTATTTATCCACTCAGTGGAGTTAATTCTAGTCCTATATAAGCTTTTTCAGGACAAATCCTTCTTGTTGAATCTGCAAGTTTAAATTTTCCAATAAAACTTTATTATTTTCCAAATCCTCCCACATTATGGCCTTACCCTTCCATCATAAATGCATGGGATAATCAATTTCAATGTGGTTTGGCTTAGGGATAAAATATATTTTGAGGAATAGGTTGTCAAGGGGTGATTAGGATAAACTAATTTGGGGGGAACATTCAAGAGGTTGGTGGGATACCTTAAGAGGGTCCTTCTTTAGGGAGTCCTCTTGGGAGTCCTCAAAAGAGGATTCCTTAGGGGGACCTTCTGACCTAAAAGAGTTTGACTATGCTTGATGAGTAAGAGGATTAGACCATGATAGAGGATAGGGTTTGCATCATTAACATGGTGGAGAAGAACATTAATTTTTAGGGATTTGAGAAATAAGTAAGGCAATGTGATTTTAAACCAAATGAAGTGATTTAGGAATAGGAAATGATGTGAAAAAATTAAGGTATACTTAGCTTCCAGAGTCATGCACCTCATGACCTAAAGGTAGATGTTTATCTACTGAAGTAGGATGTCGGCACAGAGGAAACCCTTGTCAATTTGCTGAAATTTGTTCATTCTGAAGAATCATTTTAGGAATTCTTAATTCTTGGACTGATATTTATATTCTTTGGCTCCATCACATGACATGCCTATGGTATCACTAATTAATTCCTCTAAGATGTTTATGGAGATGTTTCACATAATAACTTTTCATTTTATCCATGTCATTATGAATTATTAGACAACCATGGAATTATGTTTAGTAATGCATTTCATAAACTCAGTAAGGCCACCTTCTTGAGTTTTTTCTAGACATTCTTTTGTTCACAAACCTCTTTACATGAGGTGGGATCTAAGAGGTCTCTATTTATACCCATGGGTGTTGGAGTCATAGGGATGGACCGGGAGGGATGAAATATATAGATGTAGCCAAAATAGTCATGACTCAAATGAGAGGGAACACTTGCTGAAGTCATAATAAAATAATTAGACCCCCTTCCTTCAAAATGAATGCAAATTATCTAAATCAAGATTTTCCCCATCGAGTTAAGGGGATGCACATGTGAAGAGATGCTAATTTTAGGTAAAATTAGTACCTTCTAAGTGGATTACATCTTTCACCTTAGGGGGGATGCTACCTTGCATTCAACAAATATATTCTCTTTAAAAACAATGTCATTTATCTTTTAACATTATAATATAATTATCATAATGATATTATTTAATTATTATTATTTAACTCCTATAGCTCAAATAAATATTATTGAATCCATCACAACATCTACTATTTTAATATACATCCACACAAAATAAGGCAATTAGTGAATTAAACACAAATAAATTCACTCATTAAACCAAATAAGATGAGCTACATAAGATCACAAAATTAGTGAAATAACTCTAATAATCAATATGACCATACTCAATAGCAATCAATATTATACCAAAAATCATAGTAACAAATATCTAAAGGAAAATTACATAAAACATGTTATGTAATCCATATCAAATAATTATGAAACGTGATATTTGTGTTCAAGGGTTTCCATATTATTTCTTTATCGACCCCCAATGTCTCCATCTAATCACCCTATTTGATGATACTCTTGCTCCATCATGATTTAAGGAAAGAATATGTCCTACATACACCTCATTCCAATCAAGTTAGTTAGCCTAAAAAATCATTATATACATAAAAGTAATGTTGTTTAACAATTAAACATGATCACAAAGTACATAATATAAATGTACCACTAACTCATAGCATCTAATCATGTAAATTAAGCAACAATTTTTTTCCATAATTAGCATGTTTAATCAGTATTAATCAAATATTAGTTAATAAATTAATCAACCATAATAATCCATAGATTAAGCAAAATATTTAGCTTAGAGAGAAATCAAGATGTGAAGGATTTTTTTGGTTTCATTCTATGTAATGTAGTTGAATAGTTGTAGGACTTTACTTGTGTGAGTTTGGTTTCTAGTTTAAATGTGATTTTGGTGTCTCATGTCTATTTTTTTAGGAATAAAATGGGCATGACATTTTGGTATCATATCCTAGTTGTAGCACCAAGATATTTGGGTAATTTGGTTTGTTATTTTGGATTTCTAGTTTTTGCTTGATTACTGATGAATTCTTATTTATGTGAAGAATGAGAATAGAACATCAAGCATGTCATGAAGAGGATACATTTGATGATCATGATCCTCCAAATAATTATCGAATAAATGAAATTGGGCCTTAACTACTCTTATCTTTAAAATTATGTGGGACATCTTTAAAGAGATATTACTTGTGGTTCAACATGAGGTAGAATGCCACTCTCCATGGTATTCCTTGAATGATGAAGAATCAATATAAATATAAATTTCTAGGATTCCTCCCCATCACCATTTTAGAGGTGATATATTTTAAGGGCATAACCATGATGAGCATCATGAAAGGAGAAACATGGACCCTCCTCCTAAACCTGTGTCTGGAGATTTAGTGAAATATTTTATTAGATTGTACCCTCCTATTTTTGATGGTTTATAAGAAAGATTTATAGTTGAGACTTGGTTGGAAAGCATGAGAGGGTGTTTAACCAATCCAATTAGAAGGCCTTTTTAGGCACTCACCTACTTCATGATGCACCAATAATGTGGTGGGAAGGTGAATAGTAGAAAATTTATTTAACACTAATTTCCCTTACATGGGAATTATTTGATGAGCATTTTAGAGCATGATGCCTATCACTCCAGTATGTTCAAAAGTAAGTGGATGAGTTTCATGACCTTAAACAATGGATTACCACCAGGGAATAATAAGATTTCTAATTTTTGGACTTAATCAGGTATGCCTATGGATATATAAATGAGGATATCTAATTCAATAGGTTTGTTGGAGGCTTGAATTTGGAGCTAGCATGTGCAGTGTGCATTCTATCCCTCATAACCCTAGTAATGATAGTAGAAAAGGTATATTTGGCTAAGGAGTCTTGTGGGAATAATTAGGATTACCAATATACATATCATATAAAAATGCAACTTCAATGCGACTCAAGGTCACAAGGTGTGCAACTTGCACCTAGGGGAGGTTGGAATGCATTACAATCTAACTCTAAACACCCTCAATATCTACAAAAATAATTTAAAAACTTCATTCATATTCAATTAATTAATTGGTTTAATAAGTACATTCATAGGTGAAGAGTGATGAGATATCAAAGTTGTTAGTAAGCTTAGACTATGTAGGCTCAACAATTTGAGTAGATTAGACCATCAAGGTTAAATACTTATTTTGGACCAAGAGAAAATAGATCCCCTCACAATGGGACCATAACATGGGTGTATTTTTCATGTGTATATCTCTTGATCACTATTCATGATATTTACTCATAGACCATTAACTACCAATGGGAAAAATTCCCTAGTTTTAGAATAGACAGTTGCTGACATGAATGAAGGGCATAAAATTTATGTAGTTGTGGATGACCACCAAGATAATCACAAAGCAATAGTCATAGAGACCACATGTATAATATAAGGAGTATTAATTTATATTTTTTGGGTTTATGAGATTTTAACTCCTTTATATCACCTTCTATAGTGGATTGTTTTGGGTTGGTGGTTGTTAGCCAGTTATAGACTTGGGTAGTGGAATTGGCCTCCAAGGCTAAGATGTTGGTCAGATCTTTGGTTTGAAGTTTCATGTTATACATGGGTGTCTTTTACAATATAGTGGAATTGTGAACAATTCACTTTGGTACTTATGACATTGTCTTAAGAATGGATTGGATTTCACTCATAAATTCAAGTTTGATTATCATGATAAGATCATTGAATATGTGGATAAACTTAGGACTCATTTGGTAGTATCAGGGGTTAAGATACCTATTTCCCTTTTCATGATAATTATGTTTTAGATTAAGAATATCTTGAGAAAATTTTATTAATGTTTTCTATAATGGTGAGTGATAGGTCAGATGAGTCAAAAAGGCTCTTCTAGATATCATCTTATTTTATTGGAATATTTTGATGTGTTTCTAGATGAATTGTTAGGTATGCCACCTATATGAGAGATTAATTTTTAGATTGAATTAGTTCATGGGGAGGAGCCCATATCAAATGCACCTTATTGGATTATTTCACCTAAGTTGTGTGAAATCAATATGTAGATTAGAAAAATCCTTGAGAAAGAATTAATTAATCCTACTATGTCTCCTTGGGGAGTACCAACTATCTTTGTGAAGAATAAATATAGATCCCTTTGTCTATGCATGGATTACTACCAATTGAATAAGGTAAAAATCAAGAATCATTATCTCCTACCAAGGATTGATGATTTATTTTATCATAGGTGGGGAGCTAAGGTGTTCTCTAAGATTGATTTGAAATTTGGACACCACTAATTGCATATCTTAGAGAATGATATTCATTAGATTGTATTTTAATGCATTATGGGCATTATGAATTCATAGTTCTACCTTTTGGGTTGATGAATTCTCTATAAATGTTTATGAGTCTTATGAATGTGTTTTTAAACTACTTGGATATATTCATATTATAATTTACTTTTGAAATTTTGATCTATTCATAGAATGAAGAGGAACATAAGGACCATTTGAGGTGGGTCCTATAGGTTTTGAGAGAAAATTAGTTATTTGGAATCTTAGAGCAGTGTGTTTTTCAAAAATATGAGCTAAATTAATTTGGACATATTATTTTTGGATAAGGAATCTTTGTTCATCCCTCCAAGATTTAAGCCATTTTAGAATGTCTCATACCCACAAATGTTACATAGGTGAATAGTTTCATTGGATTGATAGGTTACTACAAACACTTCATTGCGAAATTTTATTGAATCACAAATCCCATCACTTCACTTTAGAAGAAAGGAAAGAAGTTTATTTGGTTATAAATGTGTGAATAAGCTTTTCAATTACTGAAAGAGTGACTCATTAGTTCACCAATTATGTCTTTTCCTAATCCTATAGGAAAAATCCTTATTTGCACCGATGCATCAAAGGAATGATTAGGAGTTGTACTCATGTAGAAAGTCATGGTTATTACATATGAATATCAAAAACTTAGATATTATTATTTAGGTTATCCCACACATGATTTTAAATTTGTGTCCATCTTTCATGCTTCCTAAATATGTTGACACTTCTTGCTTGGTCTTTATTTTGTTTTAAAGACAAATCACCTAATTCTATAGCATCTATTTAATCAACCTAACCTCAATGCATCTCAAAGGTGTTGGATGGAAAAATTATGTGAATATGAATTCTAAATATTGTATATCAAAGAAAAAGAGAATTTAGTTGTTGGTTCCTTGAATATAAGGTGCCACAAGTTGGAAGAAATGAGTTTTCAAAGTAATATATGAAATTATATTTTGAAGCTCTTTTTAGAGGATCAACTATATAAAGAAATAAGATATCTAATGGATTATATTATAAATCTAAAATACTAGTCATAGTTGTATTATTGAGGTAGATAGACTACTGCAATATAAAGGATGTATCTATGTTCCTTATGTAGGCAGATTTCATTAGCTGATTTTGTTAAAGCCACATAGAGATGGTTACTAGTCACACCCTAGAATTAATAAAATACATTATTAGATAATTAAATTTTATCATTTAGATGGTTTAAGGTGTGATATTTCTAAATTCGTAACTCATTATCTAAAGTGCTAGAGCGTGAAGGCTAAACATCTGCATCCATCAATATTGTTATATCCTAATGAGATTCTAGAATGGAAATGGGACACCATCTCTATGGATTTTATTGTAGGATTACCTAATTATTCATATAATCATGATAGGATCATGGTCAATATGGATAATTTGACCAAAGTTGATCACTTTTCTCCCATAAATACCACTTATAATGCTAATTCCATGGTAAAGGTCTTTATGTATGATGTTTTTAGATTGCACGGGATTCCCCATAAGATTATTTTAGATTGAGGTCTAGATTTTACTCCTTACTTATCAACCTATTTATAAAAGGCATTAAGAAATAAAATCAATTTTATCCCTTACTATCACCCCAAGACTGATGGTTAGAGTGAGAGAGTCAACCAGTTCTTAGAAGACATGTTGCACATGTATGTTATGGATCAAAATTCCTATTACGAAGACTATTTATATCTTTTTGAATTTTACTATTACAATAGATACCATAGTTTAATTAATAGGGCACCTTACCAAGATTTTTATGGTTAATATTGTATAAATCCACTTAGTTAGGACTGATT
Source organism: Torreya grandis (assembly GCA_037957365.1). NCBI lineage: Eukaryota > Viridiplantae > Streptophyta > Pinopsida > Cupressales > Taxaceae > Torreya > Torreya grandis. Next base: position 1,073,048 of record JARHVA010005719.1, read on the forward strand.
TGAAGAAATATTTATGATTGGCCCTACCATTTTCAAATACATAGAGTGACAAGTTGATAATATTTGACAACACCTTGAGACTATCAGGTATCAATAGAATAAATATGCAGATGCAAAGATAATTGATTGGAACTTTCATGTTCCTATTTTTTTTAATTTTGAGTGAGACATAATAATAACCCCATCCATTAATTAAAATGGTCAAAGTTGGCACCTCATTTTATTGGGCCATTTGATATATTGGAGATAGTTGGCCCAATAGCTTATAGACTAGCCTTACCACCTATCCTATCTCATATCCACAATGCATTTCATTTTTCTATTTTACATCAATATGTTGTTGAAATTATTCATGTGTTGGATTAGATGGACTTCTAGGTCAAGAACAATGGGGCTATAACTTTGGAGTGCAATAATATTTTAACATGTAGTATGTTACCACTACAAGGTAGAAACTTGGATCTAGTTAAGGTCTAATGGGACAAATATTATTAATATAAAACATCTTGGGAAGATAATAAATGTTTAAGGATTTAATATCCTCACATATTTTAATGACTTTTAGGAGGAAGTTTATTTAAGGGGAGGGGGATGTAAGGATTGATTTTGGATAATGTTCATCTTTGGAAAAGGTTACTATGAAACTATGGCTCATATGTTATGATTATTGAGTTATGTTTTAATCACACATAGATGAGATGTGTAAGGATTTAAGAAGGCTTTTCATGTGTTGGTAACCATGGGTAAGACTTATTATCAATCATGTTTTGATTTCCTACTTATAAAATTATGATGTTATGATCATGTTTCCATATGAAAAATTATTATGTCTATGAGATATATTAACTTAAATCATTTTAAAATTATTGATTATAAGTTTATAAAACTGTCAACTCATTATTTACCAAAGCACATGAGATTATCTATGTGAATGTGGATACTCTATGAATTTTTGATTATGAGTAATTGATTTAAAACCCATTTTGATTAAATTATGCAAGTATTGGTTATTAGGTTAGAGGGATTTGATGTGTGCATCGAGTGTGAAAGAATAGGAAAAAGGATAATGAATGAAAGAGATTATGATATACATGGTTTTATCACTAATTAGTTACTTTAACCTTTCTTAAAACCTTACTATGCTATTAGTTTCCTAAATATCCATCTTCCACCTTTATTGACTTAGTGGTTATGTTAGAAGGTTATCCTTTAATCTTAGTTGTTGAAACTTATTATCTCCTAACCATAATATCTTACAAACAACATCTAGATTTTCTAGTGGTTGATTAAGAGATCTTAAATTAAATTTATTAGGCTAAAATTAGGTGGGAATAAGGGCGTGCTAACCCTTGAAGAAACTACAAATCTTGTAAGAGCCATCGTCCACCTTTACTAGACCTAAAAAAGATCATCCCTTAATGAGGCATGGGACGGAAGCTAACTGGTGGATGGATAATGTTAAGAATTCCATTTATATAAGTCAAGTTCCTTTATTTGAGGAATTTTGTGACATTTATAATTTTTATGAAATTCTAGAGACCAAAGTTAGGATAGAAAGTTGAGAAGAAGAATCAAGATAGGAAAAGCGTATTAGGAAATTTGAAATTATATGTCTTAAGCATAGTGCCAGGAGATCTTGGAGTCGATAGGTGGGTGATATACCAAATTTTTATTTTATTTACTTTCTTATAATGAAATGTTTCTATGTTTGCTTGATTATTTCTTTGAGGTTAATTAAATGACTTGGTCTATTCTACCTACATTATTATTTTATATGGTTGTGCACTCACTTCCATGTTGTGTTTGTCCTCTTTAGGAATATAAAAAGGTTGATCTTCCATTATATTAAATGAAGTTTTTAGTTTATGTTTGTGAATTTATGTTATTTTGACATTGGGTGGTAGTGGTCTATGAGCATCATATTCATAGTGGAATAATGGCAAGCCTTGCATGTTGATCATGGTAGAAGAATTCTTGAACCTACTATGAATATCATAGTGGAATAAGATAAGACCTCTCATGATGAGACATAATGTTAAATAGCTTGACCCTCCTATGAATTTTAATGAAAGGAATAGAGTGATGGTATCTATTGTTAATCCAAAATTATTTTCAGCATAACATATTGAGGTATAAGAACTTGACTAATTATATAATAAATTTGAATGATTTACTATTATTGAGGATGGGATGTTTGGGGTGATATCTAGAAATAGGACTATAGGATGTGCATGATATTCCCTTGTGTTTATTACCTTTATATATATAACCCATCCATGCATTAGACAAGTGATACAAACATGCTCAGATATGGGAGTCTTGAGCTTGGGGGTAGCTACAGTAGTAGGTTGATGATAAAAAAAGGATGGGTGGTGAGCCTTCCTTCTTATGCCCAATATATTCATGGAGTGGATGTGGAGCATTGTTGAAGCCCTATTAGATTGTCACTAATCCTTTTAGGCTCTAAGATGTTTCTCTTTTATGTTTAATATAATGTACTATGGCTGATGAAATACTCATACTTTAACCTTAAGTTATTTGGAATATTCCTAAAACAAGATAGAGCTTGGAAAGTGTACCAGCCTTATATTAAGTCATTTGTTTATATTGATTAAATGTATTAGTGTAAATTTTGAGATGTGTTATTTAAACATTATTGATAGTATAATCTTGGGAAGAGTCCCAGTTATAACAAATGTATCCAACCCTTGAGGATCCTTTAAATAAATAATAGTTTGATCTATTTATTTACTATCTTGTTATGATTGACTTATATTTTATCATTAAACAACTATGTCTATTGGAATGTAAATATTCCTTGAATATAATTTATCAATGACATAAAGGAACATAAATTAAAATGATAGAAGATTTTTATTGGTAATAATAATATAGTTGTGGAATTAAACTAAATATTAATACTTTCAATATAATGAAGTCAGTCCTTAATTGATACTATGTTGTATTGTATTAGAATTCATGTTTAAAGTCACAAATAGTCATGTATATTCTAAAGGAAATATCCCCTTAGGTTTTACAAATTCTATTAAATGATAATTTGATGGATTGATCCAATCTTGGTGAATGTAGATTCGTCTTTTACCCTTGTCTCTTTTTGTAATAGTTTTGGATTAGATTAATTGGATTGAGCTTGAAAAAGGAATGAGTTGAATGAATATATTGAGTTGGGGTTTATTACATGAATTAAAAAATAAGAATAATCATAGAATCATGTTCTAATATTGAGAAAAAGATAGATGGAAGTGGAAGAATATTTAGGGACTTAGTAGTTATGTAGTTGCATGTCTTGTGCCTTAACATCTCATAGATCAGTTAATAAAAGTGATCAAGTTTATTTAGCATAAATCTATAAATTGATATTTTTGATCATGGTCATAGGATATTATAATGCTTGGGCCTTATCCTATTTTAGTGTCGACCTCTTTATTAAGTTAATTATCTATAACTTAGCATCTGAGCTCAAGGAAGGGCTAGGTCTATACAAAAGACATAGCATAAATTTTGAAAGCTTGTATCCTTCACACCCTTTGGTCAAAGATAGTCTCAGTTTGTGGGGTCCAAGTAGTTGCATGCTGCATAGCAAGTTGATTCATATTAAAAGGATAAGTCCTTTGTAAAAACTTAGCATATATTTTCACCTTTGTGCCTAGACATTTTTCAAACTCTCTATGTAGTATTCTTACTTATTTAAACCCTATTTGGTGACTCAATCATCTACTTAAACCTCACCTTCATCACTTTTAAATAGGTGATTACATGGCCCTCTTCCCTTAGCTAAATAATTTCCTTGACCATTTTTTTCCTTTTTTTCTTGATTGATTTCTTGACATTAGCCTATTGGATTAAAAGAAGCCATGTGTCACTTTCTCATGAAACCAAGAGTGATGTAAGTTTGTTATGACATGCAATTAATATTAGGCTAATGGGTTCATGGGATATTTCCATATGACATCATCTTAAGGACTCATAGTCCTAAAAATTACCCTGTAAAGAGTTTCCCTCTAAGCTTACGACCTTGCAAGATGTAGCCATGAGGCATTATCCTAGTGACCCATGATATGAAGAGGGTCATACTAAGATCTTGTATATATACTAGTAGATGAGTGGGATGCTTCCACATGGAATCATTTTGGTGACCCATAAACATGAATATGTTCATACATTGAGTGAGGTCTTTGGGTAAGCAAACCTATGGAAGGTTACCAAGTGGAAAAGAAGCCACCCTATAGTCCTAGTCTACTCATGTAAGCTTCATAGTGAATAAAACTAGATAACCACCATGGGGTCATTACATTTGGCATGGATTATCCTCATAAGCCTAAAAAAATCTTTCATGTCTTTGGTACATGTTGATATAGCCTAAAAAAATTGAAAGCTGTCTTGATGTTAAGTGCATATAAAATGTTTGGGAGAATGTTGTAAAGTGATTTTATGATCATGGTATAATTAGTTATATAGTTTATCTATGAATAATATAGCCTAATAGTTATAGGACTTGAATTTTGTAAATTCAGTTACTAGTTTAAATGTGTTTTTTTTGTGTTGTGTTTATTTTTAAGAAAAATGGTCATGGCATAGTGTGTCCCCATTGGGAGAACTAGTCATCTTCATGAATAAAAAGGATGGATTCTTTTGACTTTGGATCGATTACCACTAGTTGAATAAGGTGATGATTAATAATTAATATTCCTTGCATATAATTGATGTCTTGTTTGAAAAAATATGGGTAGATAAGGTGTTATCCATAATATATTTGAAATCTATATGGAAGCAACTACCTATCATATATCTTGATATTCTCATGACTTTGTTTTGAATGTGGTATGGGCATTATGAGTTTACAATTGAACCTTCTAGCTTGACTAATTCCCAAAAAATGTTCATGAGTCTTTTAAATGGAGTGTTTCATAGTTACTTGGAACATTTTATTTTGATATTTATTAGTGACATCTTGATCTATTCACAAAATGTAGGATAACATGAGAACTATTTGAGAAAGGTTGTATAGTTATTGAGAGAACAATATTTGTTTAGAAACATGAAGAAATGTGATTTTACACAATCAGTTGTATAATACATTGGAACATCATCTCAAGGGAAGTAATTTATATAGGCCACTCTAAGATTCATGCCATAATTGAAATTGTAACACACTCAAATGTTGCATAGGTTTTTGGATTCATGGGTGTAGTGGGATATTATATATGCTTTGTTGAGAAATTTTCTCACATTATAAATCCCATCATTTCACTTTAGAAGAAAGGAAATATGTTTGTATGTAAAATGGAGTATGAGGAATATTTATAGATGTTGAAGGAGTGACTCACTATTACAACTATTTTGGATTTACCTAATTCTATTAGGTAGTTCCTCATTTGTACTTATGAATCAAAGGTATGATAAGGAGGTGTACTAATGCATGAGTATAAATGTTATTACATGTTTTGTGCACACCATATTCAATGAGGCAACCTCTAAAATTTTAGGATCTCAATGGAGGTAAGCTCCACTGTAGGGCATGAGCTATTGGTATGTTCTCTTTAAAAACTTGTTGATGGAATAGATGATAGGGAATATAGGTTGTTGATAAGGTTTTCTAGATGGAGGTGTGGTCCCTAAAAAGTAGTTAATCTCTGTATGATTTGAATGGATAGTTGGATTCAAATATAAAGTGGGTAGGTCTGAAAACAAACTAAAAAATGAGGGAAGGGTAAGGGAAAAAATAAGGATATATGGTTTTTAGGAATTACTTCCCTGGTTGGTTTCTAAATAGACTTCTACTCTCAAAACCTATGCTAGTTGATAGAATAAATTTCACACACAATCAAACATAGTTAATAATTATAATGATATAATGACATAAGAAATCCATAGGCCTCAGACAAAGTTTGGTCCTTTTAGGGTAGTGTTTATACACTCTTACTCAGGAGATTATAGATCAAGCTAGTGAAGTATCTGAGGTAGCTTTGACACACACATAGAAAACTACATCAATGAAAGCAATAGTACACATTTAGAATTATGAATCAATTAAATTGACTATATTAACCAATATATTATACCAATATCTCAATAGCTATTTCACATCTATAAATAAGTACATCAATCAAGATAATGAAGAATCTATTCGCATCTATTGCACACTAAATATTATTAAAACATACAACCAAAGAAAGTAACTAATAATTAAATAAAAATTGGAAATAAAATACACAAACACATTTGATAATAATCAAAATTTATGTTGATCTTGTATTCAAAATTCTCTAACAAAAATTCAAGTTGGATTGCAATTTTTTATATAGACTTTGGGAAGGGTCACCTCATCCTCCAAGATCATGCAAGGTCATTACATGTGATAGTTAGAACCTAACTTATAACTATGGTAGAAAACCATATAAGAGTCTTCTTATAGTTATTAATTTAAGTTATCCTTTACAAAAGTTATGCAACATGTGCATGTGTATAGAGATAAAGGCTATTTTTTCAAATATATGTGTCATTTTCCCAAAATTGTACATGCCTCTTTTTATAAGTTATGAGAAAAACCTATCTCTTTTTATTGGTTGTGAGAACAAATTATTGATATTGTATATTACATTCCTTAAAATGGAACTCAAACAAAGGTCAAAGATAAGTATTACTTTTGAGAATGCTTGAGAACTAGTGACACTTGTGTTAGCTATGACTAATCTTACTAAACTATATATTGCATGTTGCATGTGCCATTTACATGGTAGAATTTTTATATTCAAAATTTTATATGATCCTATTTACTAAAATAATATAATTTAACTATGAGACCCAATCTTTGTCAATAAATATAACCCAAATGTTGAAATATCTATTTCCATTAGATAACATGTCAGTGACAATAAGTCAGAAGAGAAATTCTGTCAGATAAAATGCCTGTGGAAATTTTCCCCAAGACCAACTCTATCAGAAAAAATGTCTACAACAATAAGTCCATGACAAAAATCCTAAAAGAGTAAGTTTGGGGAAAAAATTCTAAAATAATTCTCTGAATTACTTAACTCCTGAACATCTACATAATTATATCCATAATGCCATGCCATTCTATTTTCTAGCTTCCAAAATGTAGTTTTTCCTTTAGGACACATGTCAACACATTATTGAGTCTAGATATTTTAAAAATTCCTCCTAAGACTTATACCACCATATATTCTACATGATCAAATGTGAGCATGCCACTTGGTATCTCTACAGGGCTTTTGTGTATCTTACAGTCCTAGCTTGAATGCCTTTATGCCAATTGGTAGCTCTTCATTAGTTCCATGACATTTGAAAATTCCATGTTGGTCTTACACCATTGGATCAATTGTACCTAAGTTAACGTGGTTCATATATCTTAGTGCTTTGAATTATTGACTCATTTAAGATTTTGACACTCATCACATCTTATGTTCCTCTATATACTGGACTCCTAAAATGGTGACACTTATCACCCTCATGGGGATCCTTGAAATCCTTTGTTATTGAGCTTAATTATGCATATTAGATCTTTGGTACATGAGTTAATGTGAACCATATATCTAGGTTCTTGACCTTTTAACTCCCTGTGAGCTTGACAATTGTCATTTCCTTGGGACTCACTGCTCCTACAAATATAAATGAAATGACTTAGCATATATATAACTTAGATTAACATTTTATTAAAAAATAAATTGGGACATAATTTTAACCTATAGTTTATTCATGTTAATAAACATGGAGAAAACCTTAGGATTAAAGTCTAAGCTAATGTTTTAAAAGTGATCATATGTGTGTGCCACATGGTAACTAGTCAGGGATTTTAAGCTCTATGTAATGTGCTCCCTCACTTCATTTGATCAATTTTATTGGGTTCCCATGATGGTGACACTTACCACTCTCATGGGTCTTTGTAGGGCTCTGACATTTCAATGTTGCACTTAGGTTGTTTGATCAATGGTATGTGAGTTAATGTGCATCATTAGATCATGATCTATGGGGTTGAGTGAGATTGATTCCATTGATTATAATTTTTTACTTATTATTATCTATCTCACACCATTAGATTACATTTTATTGAGTAAATATAGGTCATTTATTATGTGCTAGATAATCAAATGTGATTGGCTCTTCTCTTGTAGACCAAAATAAACTAATTGAGCCTAGGAAATATAAAGGACTTAGACTAAAGTCATAAACTAAGCTCAAAATGTAGTAAACATTGATCATTATAATAAAAGGACCATGCATAAATATTTTATCCTAAGGTTTGAGTTGTATTAACAAACATGATTAAGACCTAGGCTTAGAATATATAAAAGAGCCCTTGTGTTGATTTTGACCCTACATAAATCATAAGATATAAAAATGACCAAGCATATATATTTTTAGCCTAAGGTATTTATATTAATAAAATATGATTATGACCTAGGATAAAATCTAAAATTAAGTCCATAATATAACAAAAGAGATCTCTAATAATTTTGACACTACATAAAAAAATGAATCTATTAAAAAGGACTTTAGGCTAAACAAATTATCCTAAGGTTTAAACATGATTTTAATCATATAATCAATTTAATCAATAAGATACCAAGGGTTAAAAAAAATTCAATTTATAATAAAGTTGTAAAACCCTAGGCAATGTTCACACAAATGGACTTCATTAATCCTATAACCTGAAAAACATAAGAATATGAGGTTAGCAAATTTAGACAAGATCAAACTAAAATCATGTCTAAATATGACAACCGAATCATGGTGTGGATGATAGTAAAATAAATATAATGTGAAAAACACTCTAATGGTACTATAATCAGATGAAGTTTTAATTTAAAGCATAAATTTACATAGTTTGAAATAATGGCCCCTATTTTCAGAAATGGGGGTGTGTTGGGTACAACAAATGGTGACTCACAAGGGGAATACTCATAAGTATTCAATAACTAAGAACATTGGTTAATAATCATTAAATAAATCATGAAGTGTGTCATAAAATAATACTTAAATTAGAAACATGAAAGAGACTCTTAAGTTGATTCACACAACATACTTGCCTTCCAATTTTAGGTCTGTGTGTGTCAAAACATGTAATTAATTTAACCTCTACTATGATGAGTTTTTCAAAATCTTGATAAATCTATAGGTTTCAGTCAAATGTCTATTAAATCTCATTAAAAACAAAGGAAGCTCAAGCATTGCTCTACTAATAGCCAAGCATTTGTAACCCTAATAGAGATACCTTAGGATCCTTCTCTTATCTTTCCATTATCTTCTTTTAATCATGATGCATGGTATATTGAAATTATTTCACCATGTGATCCTTTTGATTTTACTTTGATCTTTTGAAATAATTGGTTTTATTTTTTTATTTTTAAATGAAAAGAGAAGAGCTATAACCCTAGTGAGTTGGTATAATAATAAAACAAATCATTACTAGAACATCCCTGCCAGCCACATCTATACCTAGAATTTTCATTTATAATAGGTATTTAATGTGATACATATATTTGATCCAATAAAATATGTAAACTTTCTAATTTTGTATGAAGTACTCTAAGATAAAATTTCACATACCTAGTGAAAGTATTCAATTGTGAAGCAATCCATAATGATTCATGATTACATACCTTTATCCTGAAGACTCAAAAACATAGAAATATGCCCAATCTGTAAACTAGTCCCAAATTACCAAATTTTAATTTCCCCCCTTTTTAAAAGTATTAAACTTAGATTATATTTTAGCTTGGTTATGGTTAGAGCAAACACAATTCAGATTGCTATAGAAAGCATTAAAAATAACTAATCTAGAAAGTGGAAAATCTAATCTAAGAAAGAAAGAAACTAAACTAAGAAAATAAAGAAACTAAACTGAGAAAATCAAGAAAGTAATATAATAAATCAAGAAATATAATCTAATCTTATGTCTATGCTCATTTGTCCTTCATTACTTAGTAACATCGACAAATGACATAACCTTGAAGTAGTGCTTCAATAACTATATGTTGACTAGATATGTAAGCTCTACCTTGAAAGTCCTTCAAATAAAATACATTATTGCCCATAATATCTAAAATTTGGTATGGTCCAATCCACAGTGGGGAAAATTATCATTTTATCCTTTCTTTTCATGGGCTTTATCCCAAAGTAGCATTAGATCCAAAATCTTGAATGATTTGACTTTAACTCTATTATAAAACCACCTTTTAACCACATCTTGGTGTTTGTTTAATATCTTAAATGCTTCATTTATTGAATCTTCCATTTCTATTATGTTTAGAAATATTGATTCTAATTTATCACTTTGTTCCATGTAGTCATGCATGAACTAATAAGTGGGTAGCATCAACATGATAGGGAATATTGGTTTGCATCCATACAACAATAGGTAAGGTGAAACTTTAAGGGATTTTTTTGTATCTTATCTAGTCTTCCAAAAATCATACTTCAATAGATTTTGTCAGTCCCTAGGCTTGTCCCCTACTAGTTTCTTAATTGCATCAAGTATATTTTTATTCATTGATTCCACTAGTTTATTTCAATGGGGGTAATAATTAGAAGCTGACCTGATAATAATTAGGCTATCATGTACCCACTCAGTAAATTATATTGATATGAAAGTTGTTCTATTATCACAAACCAAAGAAATGGGCATGCCAAATCTATTTATTATGTGTTCCTCTAAGAAGTGAATCACATCTTGTGCTCTAAAGTTCTTTATGTCTATAGATTCAGTCAATTTGGTGTAGTAGTCAGTAACAGTAAGCATGAATTTATGGCCTACTAAGGAATTTGGGTTGATAACACCAATGAAGTCTAAACCCAACTAGGCAAATAGCCTTCCATCAACAAATGGCTATAGAGGCATTACTGCATGTAATTATCTCTTGGCTATAATTTGACATTCATGACACATTTTAACATGAGTATGAGCATCTTTCAAAACTGTTGGCCAATAGTATCCCATTTTAAATATCTTATGGGCCTTGGTATTTCCACATGAATGACCACCACCTATCTTCTAATGTTATTTATATAAAATTTCTTTAGCCTCCTTTGTAGATACACACCTAAGATAAATACATTCATAATTTATTTTATAGAGGACTCTTTTCTTGATCATGTAATGAGTAGCTTTGAGACTCAAATCTCTTCTCCTCTTTCTCTATTGAGTTCTAGGGAACAAGTTCTTGTAAGTAAATACTATATCATATCAGTATACCATTCTCATTTAGATAATTGAGCTTCACATACCTCTTCAAATGTGATACAAGGATCTAGTTTAGTCATAAGTTGAACAATAACCTACCCTTGAATGATCTTTGTAGGCTTGATCTCTATATCAAATTCTTGTAGCTTGGCCATCCATTTGCCTCAACATTCTCCTAATTAATTTTTTGATAGGGTGAGATTGACCATAGGATTAGGTATGATGATAATGTTATTATTCCTCAATATTTAATGCTAAAATTTCTTTACTACCTTGACATGGGTGAAAATCTATTTATCAATCATAGAATATCTAAGTGTCTTCATCCTTCATATTTGTGCTCATGGACACAATTGGAAGCTCATTTTCCTATTTATTATCTATGATGATAATGGTAATGATATGCTCTAAAGTGAATGAGTATAGGTAAAAATATTTATTAAAATCTAGACTGATCAATATTGGAGCTTGTGATATTATGTCTTTAATGTCTTAGAAGGTTTTTTGGGCTTTAACCATCTACTCTTTTTTGGCATCCTACTTGCGCATAGAGTTTAGAGGTTTAATAATCTCTAAAAATCCTAAGATGAACTTCCTTATGAAGTTAATATTTTTGAAGAATGATTTAAGCCCCTTCTTGTTGTTTGGTGGCTAAGTTTTTAAAATTACCTAAATTCTATTTTGATCAATAGTGATCCCATCTTTGGTGACGATGTGCCCTAAGATCTTTCCCTCAATCACTTAAAATATGCTCTTATTTGGGTTTAATGAAACACCAAACCTTCTACATCTCTTGAATATGGACTGTAGGTGACTTATGTGGTATTTTTGATCCTTTGAAAATATCACAAGATCGTCCATGTAGATAAATATGCATTTTCCTATCAGTCCTTTGAAAGCATCATCCATGGCACATTTAAAGGTTTTTCCTACATTTATTAAGATGAATTTCATCCTCTTATATGTATAAGTTACCCACTTCATAGTGAATGTTGTCTTTATTTTATCCTCAAATTGCACTAGTATGTGATTATAGCCTAAAAATCCATTCAAAAAGGATATCATTTTACAACCACTTACTATTTGTATCACCTCATCCAGAGAAGGAAGGGGATTTTTATCCTTTTCAAAATCCTTATTCAGGTTTCTAAAATCCACACATAATCTGATCTCACCATTCTTATTTCTTACTTGGACCAAATTGGCCACCCAAGCAGAATGTCTTACTGAAAAGATGATTTTTTCACTTAACAACTTCTTCACTTCTCTCTAAATGAGAGGTTATAAAATAGGAATGACTAGTATTTGTCTCTATTAAAATGGCTTGTGATCTAGATTTAAGGAAAATTTATGAGTAATGACCTACATGTCATACACTTTCAAGTATTTATATGTCCAAGCAATGATGTCCTTGTATTGAGTGATTGGCTCCTTCACTTGATGTCTCTCTTCTGGGGTGAAGCTATGACTGATATTAACATAATGTGGGTTATGTTCATCTCATATATTTTCCCTTCTAAAGTCTGATTCATTGACCTTGGGCTACTTGATTTTTTCATCTTGAGGGTTTATGTCAAATGGTCTTTCTAAAGATACCAACCTAGATGGAATTTGATTCTCTTTGAGTTGAAGAATGCCTTCTTTGTCTGATTCCTCTTGATAGAGGTGACTAATGTCCTTGTCATCAATGATTTAGGATTCAAATTCTCTTTAATTAGTTAAAAACTAAATAATGTGTTGGTCATCATCAAAGACCTAGAAATTTTCTACATTATCTGGAATGGAAGGACATAATACCAATTCAATATAGAACCTTTTTACCTTAGATTCTTGCAATGGCTCCAAATTAGAAGTAGTAGTATCTAGTGAGTCCATTGCTTGATTTTTCTCTCTGGGAAGTGATACTATGATTAAAGATTCAAAGATTTTAATCAAGTCCCCTGATCTATGTTTGTATATCTTTAAATAAGATAGCTTGTATTGGTATTAATTTATAACTTGATTGACCACCAGATCTGAGTCATAAAATACTAATATTTGTGTTACATTATTCTTAAGTGAAAACTATAATCCCAAAATTAGAGACTCACACTTATATTTGTTGTTATTGAATTGAAATTGTAACCTATATGCTATCAAGAACCTTTTACCTTATGGATCAATTAGCTTGATTCCCACACCTAATCCTTGCTTGGATCTAGCACCATCAAAGTGTAGAGTTGAAATCTGATTGAAACCTTTAGGTTTTGGCTTTTGTACTCAATTTTGAGTAGTAAAAGTATATATACCAAGGATAGGTATCTCATACATTAACTCTTCATTCTTGACATTATATTATGTAATGGGATACTTCATTCTCAGCTCTCTATCAATCCTGATTTGATATACAATTCCTCTCCATGGTAGCCAGATATGAGAGGAGTCTATAAAGAGATATCCATTGACTATTTTAGACAAATCCTTGAGAAACAACAATCTATATACTTCAGGTATGCTTATCACTAGAATATCGATAGTCATCTAAACTTATGATTTAGATGTTAATTTAATATGCAAATTGGTCAGTTATCTAACTATTGGTACTATTATTTTGTCTAGTTGTGAAATTGTTCTTATTGAAGGATTCAAAGAGAGACCTAGCTTTTGACATATGAATGTGGGTATGATAGTTGCAGATGCTCAAAAATCAAGTAAACAATTATGAATGTTCTTATTAAATGCTTAGATATTTAGTAGGAATAGTGGAACTTTTGGCTTACTCTTATAGATGATGTTGGTGTTATGAATTTTTGCTTTGTCTATAAATGCTTTAACTCTTTCTATTGGAGCATTTATAGTAATGGACTTCCATAGCAGTTCCTTTTGTTTAGGGATCTATGCTAACTCATGAAGAGTTATATTCACCTTCATCTTTTTCATATCCTCTACAATTTTATATCATCCTTTTCTTGGTTATTCCTTGCTCTATGGCTGATCATTCCCATTTGAAGGGGGTGGATTATTATTTGCATTAAGATTAGGAGAAATTGCCCTGTTATTTGGAGGAGTTGATGTCATAAGTTAATGATTATTCTGTAGATTGTATGTACCTCTCTATAACTATTGAAAAGCATGAATTTCATCCATATTATCCTCTAGTACATTATCATCTTTTCTTAGGAAGGGAAACTCAAGAGTTTAAAATAACATAGTAGTATTTGAAGAACTAGGATCTTGGTGTAATTCTAGTGGATTATTCATCTAATCTTGTCTAACTACTTCCCTATGAAATATTTCAAACACTTAATATAAATATACATAGTCAATCTCACCATGCTAAGAGGCGGTGTGAATTTTTCACCAGTTAGGAAGCTCCATTTCTACCATGTTGATCTATAGAAGTTTGTTAGGCTGCTCAAGCCTTTTGAATGGTCTATTATATATTTTGAATCCAACATTCTAATTACTAGTTGGGCCATTTTCATTGCCCATCTTATTTTACATATTCAAGAAGTCATTACACAACTTTTGAACCATCTTTTGAATATAATTGAGTTCTACCTTTGTAGAGTCAATACCTTATAAAATAAAAATGAGATATGTAGTCAATTATTGATTCTATTGGTGGATATTGCCTTGTATATGATTTTTAAAGAATATATATTTTGGTTATGTTGTTTGCATCATGGGAGGTAGCATATATAGTTAGTTATGATTAAATATTAGGATATTTTGCCTTGCATGTGGAATCATATTCAACATGAGAAGGCCATTGTGTATGCCAGAAATAGTGGGTACTTGAGGATTGAGATTTTTTTGTCTATATTAATATCTTATTTGAATTCTCATGCCAAATTATTATTTGTATCATCTCTCCTTGGGAACACTATGATAATTGGATCTAGTACATTCTTACACATCTCCAATGTTAATGCTTCCTATAGCTTGTATCATTGGGTTAACTAGTTATACATCTTTTGAAATCTCCCATTGAAAGCAAAAATAAGCTTATTAGGCTCTCTTCACACTAGTGAAGAGTTGGTATATTATGTTGGTACTAGTAACCTATCCAAATTATTAAATAAAAGTAGATTGACACTCATCCCAAGAAGTGATGGAGTTATTCATTAGATTTAAATAACCATCATAAGCAACATCCATTAATGTTAAATGGAATAATCTACATAGAACATCTTCATCAACAATATTCATTAATCTCACTATAAATTTGAAGGTTTTGATATGTTCTTACACTGTCCTTCCTCCTAAAGTAGAAAAGGATGCTAGATGTTTGACAAGATCCTTAGGTAAATCTTGTACATCTCCTAGGATGACAATAATATATCCAACTAACCAAGGTTGATCCATTGGTTGATTAAAAGGTAAAGAGTTCCTTACAGGTAAGGGGTTCTCTAATTGAGGAGGTGGATTATTTTGAATTGGGACTATTAGCATAGTTCTAGGTATCCTATGATTTGTCAGGGGTGGGACTAAAAACCCATCCTAAGAAATATATCTAGTTAGTCTAATGGGTGACTCTAGTATAAGTCTATGCAAAGGATAAATACTATTATTAGGGGTGTTTCCCTCCCTCTAAGATAAGTGAAACTATTGATGTGTGTTTTATGCACACCATAGTCAACGAGTTAGTCTATAATGTTTTAGGATCTCAATGGAGGTAAACTCCACTCCAAGGCATGAGTTGTAGATATGTAGTCTTTGATAACCTATTAATGGAATATCTAGTAGGACATGTAGGTTGTTGATAAGGTTTTTTGGGTGAAGGTGTGATCCCTAAAAGGTAGTGAATATGTATGTGAGTTGGATGGATGGTTAGATTCTAATATAAAGTGGGTATGTATCAAAACAAAATTAAAAAGGAGGGAAATATAAGGCAAAAAATAAGGTTATATGATTTTCAGGAGTTACTTCTCTTATTGGTTTCTAAATAGACCTATGCTCTCAAAACTTAGGCCTATTACTAGCAAAAAATACACACACATAATTATATAGGATTAATAAGTTTAAGTAGATAATGATGTAAGAAATTCATAGGTCTCAGACAAAGGTTGATCCTTTTGGTGTAGCTATTGTACATTCTTACTTAGGGGATTATGACTCAGGTTAGTGAAGTATCTAAGGTAACTTTGGCACACACATAGAAAAATAAATACAAGAAAGCATTATTACACATTCATAATTATGAATCAAACAACTTGAATATATTAAATAATATATTTTACCAATATCTAAACAATTATTGCAAATCTATAGATTAGTACATCAATCAAAATAATCAAGAATCCATTCACAGCTATTACACATTAAATATTAATGAAACATATAACCAAAGAGAGTAACAAATAATTACATATAAATTGGAAATAAAATACACAAACAAATTCATTGATGATCAAAATTGATGTTACTCCTATATTTAAAATTCTCTGACAAAAATCAAAGTTGGATTACAATTATTTATATAGACTTAGGGAAGGGGTCACCTCATCTTCTAAGCTCATGCAAGGTCATTACATGTAATAGTTAGAATGTGAGTTATAACTATGGTTTAAAATTTTATGAGTCTTCTTATAGTTATCAATTTAAGCTAGACTCTACAAAATTTATGAAACATGTGCATGTGTATAAAGACAAAGGCTATTTCTTCAAATATATGTGTCATTTTCCCAAAAATATACATGCCTCTTTTTAAATTTTATGAGCACAACCTAACTCATTTTATAGGTTTTTTGAATAACTTATTGATATTTTAGATTATCCACCTTCAAATGGAGCTAGGACAAAGATCCAAGACAAGTATTGCTTTTTCCAATGCTTGGGAACTAGTGACACATGTGTTAGTTGTGATTAATCTTACTAAACTATTCATTACATGTCTCATATGCCTTTTATGGGATAGAATATTCCTCATCAAAATGTTATAGGATCTTAGTTTCCAAAGGAATATAACTTAACTATGAGACCCAATGGTTGTCGATACATATATCCCAAGTGTTGAAATATTTATTTCCATTAAACAATTTTTTTGTGATAATAAGTCCTAAGGGTATTTCTATTAGATAAAATGCCCACAATAATTTTCCTAAAGACCAATTATGTCAAAAAAAATTCTTGAAATAATAAGTTTAGTGTAAAAATCCCAAAATAATTTTTTGAATTCCTTAAGTCCTAAAGATATACATAATTTTATCCATAATTCCATGTCATTTTATTCATTATCTTTAAAAATGTATTTTTTTCCTTTGGGACACATGCCAATACCTTATTGAGAGTGGATATTTTGAAAAATTCCTTATATAACTTACACCATCATATCTTCTATATGATGGAATGTGAGTGTGCCAATTGGTACCTCTATGGGGCCTCTATGTATGTTATAGTTCTAGCTTGAATGCCTTTATGCCACTTGGTATCTCCTCATTATTTGTACAACCTTTGAAAATTCCATGTTGATCTCACACCATTAGATCAACTGTACCTAAATTAACATAGTTCATATATCTTAGTGCTCTGACTTATTGATTCCTATAAGCTTTTGACTCACATCCTACATTCCTTTATGTACTAAGATCCTATAATGGTGACACTTTTCACCCTCATGGGGATCCTTGAAATAATTTTTTGTTGAGATTAATTATGCATCATAGATATTTGATATGTGATTTAACTCACACCATAGATCTAGGTGCTTAACCTTTTGATTCCTTATAATATTAACACTTGTCATTTCCTTAGGACTCACTACTTTTATAAATATAAATTAAATAAATTAGAATATATATAACTTAGACTAAGGTTTTATGAAAAAAATAACTTAGGACATAATTCTAACATAAGTTTTATTCTTGTTAATAAACATGAAAAAAAACATAGGATTAAAATCTAAGCTGATGTTTTAAAAGTGTTCATAAGTGTATTCCACTTGGTAATTAGTCAGGGCTTCTAAGCTCTATTTACTAGGCTTCCATTATGGTGACACTTGTCACTCTCATGGGGCTCTATAGGGATTTGACATTTTAATGTTGCACTCACTTCATTTGATCAACAGTGTGCAAGTTAACATGCACCATTAGATCATGATACATGGGGTTGAGAGAGATTGGTTCTATTGATTAAAATATTTTACTTGTTACTCTTTGTATCACACCATTATGTTAAATTTTTTCAAGTAAATGTGGGTCGTTGGTTATGATCTGGATAGTCAAACATGATTGGCTCTGCTTTTGTAGACCAAAATAAACTAAGTGAGCCTATGAAATATAAAGGACTTAGACTAAAGTATTAGACTAAGCTTAAAATGTAATAATAGGGGACCATGCTAATAAATGACCATGCATAAATATTATATCCTAAGGTTTGAGTTTCATTAACAAATATGATTAAGATCTAGACTTTGAATATATAAAAGAGCCCCTACATTAGTTTTGACCCTACCTATATCATATGATATAAAAAGGACCAAACACATATATATTTAGCCTAAGGTCTTAATATTAATAAAATAAAATTATGACCTAGGATAAAATCTTAAATTAAGTCCATAATATAATAAAGATCTCTCTAATAATTTTGACCCAACATAAAAAATGAATTTATTAAAAAAAACTTTAGGCTAAACAAATTATCCTAAGGTTTAAACATGATTTTAATCGTAGACTCAATTTAATCAATAAGAGAACAAGGGTTAAAATAAAAAGACAATTTAGAATTAATGTGTAAAACCCTAGGCAGTGTTCACACAAATGGACTCCATTAATCCTATAACCTAAAAATAAAATAATTGGATGTTAGTAAATGTAGACAAGATCAAACTAGAATCATGTGTAACTATGGAAACCCAACCATGGTGTGGATGATATTAAAATAAATATAATATGCAAAACACTCTAATGGTACTATGATCAGATGAATTTTTAATTTAAATCACAAATTTGCACAAATTGAAACAAGGGTCCCTATTTTAAGAAATGGGGGTGTGTTGGGTACAATAATAAAGTAATAACATATGAATCTCAAAAAAAAAAAAAAATACTATGAGTTGAAATACACAATGCATGATATGTAAATTTTAACTATCATTCATGCTTTTTCAAGGTGGTGATAGTTATTACTTGGTCATCATTTTTTTCTAAATATAGACCACTTTCAATTATAGCATCTAGTCAATCATCATAACCTCAATGCATCTCAAAGGTGTTGGATGGAATTAATGTTTGAATATGATTGTGAGATTATATATATCAAAGTGAAGGAAAATGTGGTTTTTTATTCCTTAACTAGGAGGCATCATGATCTATCAACAATGATTTTGCATATTGATTTAAGAAGTCAAATCTTAGAACAACTTTTGAAGGACAACTTATACGTATGAAAGATTTTAAATTATAATTTTAATCTAAAATGAAGATCTAAAGGCTATTCTATTGAACCTAATGGATTTTTGCATCATAAAATGTGTATGTATGTTTGTGTTTTAAGTGGTTTGAATGATCTATTTTTTTATGAATCTCATAGAGATCCTTACTAATCACACCATGCAATTAAGTAGATGCATGTAGATTTAAGGTAGTTGTATCATTGGGATGGTTTGAGGAACAAAAATATTGATTTTGTAGCTTATTTCTTAGAGTTCAAGAGGTTAAAGGTTAAGCATCACTGATTTAGTTCCTAAACTTAAAACCTTTATTTCACATTCCCTAACTTTGATATATATCCTCAATTCCTTATGAACTCTAACTTGGCTTCACTATATAGATTTATTCTTTGTCTCTTGATCTCTCTCCTTTGATCAATATCTCTATAGGATTACAAGCCATATTTACATGCATATACTTCTTTAATAACTAGCATTCATCATCTCTCTTCTTTACTTATCACTAACTTCATCATCCTTTCATGCACCCTTTTCAAAACTCCATTCACCATTCTATCCTAAAAATGGTCTCTCTCTATGATATATATACTTAGGCCTAAAATCCTAAAATAATATCCATAATCTCTAAACTTATTTATATGGTTCATATGATCATCCAATAAATATTTCAATCCCTTTCCATGTTCAATCAAATAACATAATCTATAAACAAGAGCTATTGAATAATATACCCCTTCTTTATTTCATCCTCTTTCTAGTATCCTTTTTTTCATTAATATATATTCATTTTGATCCATAAAGAGATGATTAACACAAACTATGAAATTTTTTTGACACCCTTTGTCCCTATACAAATTTTCCTTAAGTTTCAAGTTCTAACTCTCATTTTAGACCACTTAAT
Organism: Torreya grandis; assembly: GCA_037957365.1. Taxonomy (NCBI): domain Eukaryota; kingdom Viridiplantae; phylum Streptophyta; class Pinopsida; order Cupressales; family Taxaceae; genus Torreya; species Torreya grandis. The sequence goes on from JARHVA010005719.1 coordinate 1,093,544, forward strand.
TCAACTAGTCTCTTTACCATTTAGGTCTCTCATAGTCCTAGTTCAATCTACAATCAAAAATACTATATTATACAGTCATGAATATTTCAAAAACCACTTGAATATATTATATCATGTTTAATAACCTATTATTCCAAAATTTTAATTAATTCTAATGGTGGAATCTCTAGATATTCCAATTTAAATATCTAAACCCTATTCATTTGTCACAGGCCTTTGTAAGGCCAATGGATTACTAAATGGGATAGTTTGAGTTATGATGCACTTAAAATTATAATAATAAATTTAAAAGGTAAAACCAAATTTCATTTAACTTAACCAATGACTATGTTATCATTAAAAACCACCATCTAGCTATAACAATCACTTTTGTAGAACTCTATGTGTTTATTACATGACTGTGTTATGGAGATTTTAAAGATTTGAGATGAATATTAAATTAATCACTAGAATAATAAATATTTAGGGTATTTAAAACTTTTTCCTACAATATCCCATCATTTTAAATATTTTATTCATTGTTTTAGATCCTATAAAAAGCAATATATATAATTCTGAACATATTTTAGGACTATGTATAAAATGAAGGTTTTAATTACTCATTACTAACCAAATGAATTCATATTATAAAAAAATGGTTTCCTTAATTATTTATATATTCTCTATCATGCTTTACAATCTTTAAAAAAAATCTATTAGCCTCTAATAAACAACTCAGTCACTTTCTTGTTTGATTGTGTCTAAAATAGGGTTTTCCAATCTAAAATATCTTTTCTTTGGGTTATTCAACTCTTAAACACACCAAATGAAAAATTTTGGGTTTTAAATTCTTATTAAAAATTTAAATACTATTACACAATGATAGTTATTTCATTAAAACTCTTTAGTATTGATAAAAAAACCTCCTCTTATCTGATTATAACCACATAGTCCTCCACTCAAACCTAAATCATACATGAAAATACCCTTATAATAGACTCAAGGGAATTTAAATTAATTAAAATACTTAATAAACATTAAAAACACATTTATTATAATATAAAACATAAAAAATACTCATCTTTTTTTGATATATGATAAGTATTTAAAAATATATTCCATTGTCAAACCATTGTTCTTCATGGACAATACCAATTTTTCTTTTCTTGCTCAATCTAATCATCTCTTATTCAAACCTATATAATTATACTTAAATTATATCATCATAATTACCTTTTAACACATTATATAACTATAATTTACATGAAAATCATCCTTATGTCCCTCAAAACATGTAAATTAACTCCTATTCTTGGCCATTCCATGCTTGGAGGGCAATTATTCTTCTTGATTCTTGAATAAGATTATTCATTGTCATGAGTGGAACATTTAAATACATAATAACACCTACATGGGAAATTATATGACATTTATCAAATATTATACAACATTGGATCTCACACAACACCTCAAAACTCCCTTTAAAGCTAGTTTAGGATTTAAAATTTTAATAATTACCATTTTGGCAGGAAACCTATATAAGTAAAATAATACATCATCTAAGAGTTTTATGGACTAAAACACATTTTATGGGGGCATATGAGACCCCTAAAACCCAAAATATATCACAAATTATTGTAATGAATCATCAAACATAGTAACACCTCAATTTAGCTTGTGATGCTCTACATCATACTCCTCATGTGGGAGAAATTTGAGTTCCATCTCAAATGATGGTCTTATTTCTTGTTTTCCAATTTTTTTGTAAACTTGAAATTTTTATTATTTTAACTTTACTATTGTCATAAATAACATGTGATTTTTGTCCTTCATTTTCATATTATTCACCAACATGAGACTTATTATACTCTTCAAACATCTTCATAATTGATTGTGTCAACTCTCTCTTTCTTTTTATTTATCCTTTTACTTCTCTCTCTTATTATAAATTTTAATTAATATCTCCTTCTCATATAAAATACTCAAAAATTATACTTCACTTTCATATCCATCATTAATTTCATCTATCTCCACAATCTATTAAATATCTTCTTCAGTCATTGGTTCAAGGCTTCATTCTTCTCAACAAATTCTTGACTTAAATATAAAACATCGATTGAAATATTAGATATAAAAACTTGAGGCCATATATCCCCTAAATTTTCTTATTTAAATTGTTCTTATTCTTCTTATTTTTTTCTCCAAGCATCTTGTTCTCAAGCACATCTTTGTGTAAATCTGCCTTCACCAACATGACTTTTTCTACTTTTAACTCATCCTTAAGCTCATAAATGAGATTTTAATTATGATATGAACCTATATAAAAATCATTTTAAGGATTTATTATCACTTCCAATAGTTATATTTCGTTCCTTAATGTGATATCATCCATATCTTCATGTCATTCATCAAATTTGGGACACAGTTGTCCTATCTCTCTACTATTTTCTTCCTTAATCTTGATCTACACCTCATCAATTATGTAGATAGATTACACACCTAGAATATCACTAAATTCTTCTTCTAAATTTTTTTCTACATCAAAATACTAATTTATCACTTTTTCTTTTCTTAAGAAGTCTTCACAAACTTCATAAAAGAGGTAAGTATCCTATTTTTAAATTGTCATCTCCCCATTATCCTTACCTTCTAAAAATATTCATCTTCATAAGTCCATTTAGATATTTCTCCTTAATTCATATAATTTATTTTAATAACAATCTTCCATGATTCATATTCTCTTGAAAATATCTCATTCAATGACTTACTACTATTATCATTCAAAGTATCAAAACAAATTTAGTTACGTTTTATTTTGCTTGTGCTCTTTTAAATCATGTCTTCATCACCATGGCTTGAAACATCATTATGTTATACCTTTTTCTTGCCTTTCGATACCCATACCTTTCTTGTCTTCTATTTGGAATACTTTTTAATCCTTTGATATACTTATTTGGTAAGAATTCTTCTTGATCCATTTCACTTATAATCTTCATCCAAATTGAATCTTGCCTTCTTATTTGATTTTTGTATCTATCCTATACTTTTCTCTTTCTCATAGACAAATTTTTTATTTGTTTTTGTAGGATTTACCTCATCAACTATTATTTGGATCCATTTAGGTATCCTATATCCATGGTCTATTGCTAATTTTTAGAGATCAAACTTATTATTCTCTTCTTCCACATGTGTATTTGCAGTCATCCTTTTGGAAGCATTAGGTATATATATGTTTGAAATAAAACTTATGCTCTTAAGAACCTATTGATTGGATATAATCTCATATATGGTTTTTTTCCTTGAAATATTATTCATATATACATCATTAGAATAAAAATTTTAACCTATATTTATCTCCTCAATAATGTGATGGATAGTCATGCTTATTTCCAAAACTTAATTATTTGAAATCATATCTTTCTGATATGCCTTCCTTATTCTACAATTTCCTCCAAAGCATCATGTAATTATAGTTCATATTTAATTTCTTCACTCTTTTGTTTAATTACATTTTCATTATCTTATTCTTCATGGGATATCATAAGATTTATCATTCTTTATTTATTTTCTATCATGGTTTATTCACTTGAACCATTTCTTGATAACTTCAAAGTTTGATTCTTAAAATCTTTCATACTATTCTTCATACCTTCATACACAAACTTAAACACAACATTAGAGCATTAAAAAATAGACCAAAATGTCTCCATGAGTAAATAATTGATGGAAAATATCTTCTTAATTTTACTCTCTTTCTCAAGTCATTTTATTTCCACTTCTTTCTTATATTTATTTACATTCTCCACAATGATAACTCTCTTCACCATTTCTAATTTATGTTGCTCACTTGGCAATATTATATTTTGTATGACTCTATGGGAACCTCTCTTTTTCTTATATTTTCTCAATGCAATCATCATTTACCTCTCCATGAGTCACCTTATAGGATACTTAACCTTTTTTTTCAAGTTCCAACCAAGGCATTGGATTTATTCTTTTTGTATGTGCGCTTCATAATGATCACTATTCTCTCCATGATTTTACCTAACTCATTTCTTACCTACTCTATCTCTTTTTATACCTTTATCTCTTTCCCATTTAGATATTATTATCATTATATTCCTTGTATTATTTTATCTTGGATAACTCCTACATCTTCTCTATTTGTTTCATCATCATCTTAGATTCTCTTTATTCTTTAGGCCTCACTTAGAACTATATTTCTCAGCAAGTTTATCTACTTACTTCTTATGTCATCACTTACATCTTATTTATATTTTATAATCCTCAAAGGAATTTACCTACATTTTATATGAATTACAATGATTTTAATAGCTTTACACATTCTTGATATAACAAAATCAAAAATTAGAGACCATAAATCATAGTAAATGTATGTTTTCTTGCTTGTACATTTTCTATCTTCCTTGCCAATAGAATATTATTAATTTGATAAAAATTGAAGTAGTGAATAATTATAAAAGCTTCATTTTTCATTCCTTGACTCTAATATTTATTATCAATGACTTATTAACTCTTACATGGATTCACTCTATAAGTGTATTCCTTGTTTCTTTATCTCTCTCCTTTGATCAATCTCTCTCTCTAGGTTTACAAGCCTTATTTACATGCATATAATTATTATTTAATAACTATAATTCATCATCTCTCTTATTTTATTCTAAATAGTTTCATCATTCTTTCATGCACACTTTTCAATACTCCATTCAACATTCTATCTTGAAATTGGTCTCTCTCTATGACATATATACTAATTCCTAAAATACTAAAACAAGATCCAATAGTTATTACCTTATTTATATGGTTTAAATGATCATCCATTTAATATTTAAATCCCTTTCCATGTTCATTAAAATTGCATATTCTATAAGTAATATCTCTTGAACAATCTCCCCCTTCCTTCTTTAAGCATATCTCTGAAAACCTCATTTTCATGAAAAGTTACTTTGTTTAATCCACAAATAGATAATTAAGATAAAATATGAATATTTTTAGGAACAATTAATCCACATAAAACTTCTCCTAAATTATCAAGTTCCAACTCTTAGTGTAGACTAATTAACTCAAGTAATCTCTTTACCAATTAGGTATATCCTAAGCCTACTTCAATCTTTAGTAAAAAATGTTGTATTATAGAGTCATAAATCATTAAAAAAATACATTAATATATTAAATCATGTTTAATAACCTAAAATTCCAATGTTTTAATGAATTATAATGGATGAATCTATATAATTCCAATTCCAATCTCTAAACCCTAGTCTAGGTTATCACACATCTGTGTAAGACTAAGTGTTTGCTAAATGGGATAGTTTTAGTTTTGATGAAATTAAAATGCTAATAAGACATATTAAATTCATTACCAGCTCAAATTTATCTTACCCAATTACTATTTACTCATGAACAATCACCATCTAGCTACAACAATCACTTTTGAAGAAATCTTTGTGTTTATTACAAGACTATGTTATGGAAATTTGAATGTTTGGAGATGAATCTTGTATACCTCACTTAAATAATAAATATTTATGGTAATTAAATTTTTTTAATACCCTCTCCAATCATTTTCAATATTGGATTCAATTTTGTAGAGAATAAAATAAGCACTATACAAAATTTTAAACAAATATTTTAGGACTATGTATAAAATGAAGGTTTCAATTGCTCATTACTGACCAAATGAATTCATAGAATCTAAAATTAGTATATTTAATTAATTATATCCTCTATATAATACTTATCAATCTTTAAAACACTTGTATTATCCTCCAAAAAATAACACCACTATTTTATTGTTTGACTATGTCCAAAATGGGGTTCTTATACCTAAGAGCTCTTTTAAATGGGTTATTTCACTCCTAAACACAAAAAATTACAAAATTATTGTTTTAAAGTCTTAGTTACATTTTAAAAACTATTACACAATGATAATTATTACATCAACAATCTTTATTATTGATAAAAATCTGTTCCTATATGACTGTAAGCACATAATCCTCCACTCATGCCTACATGATAAATGAAAATACCATTAGAATTTCCTCAAGGGAATTTAAAGTCATTAAAATAGTCAAGAAACATTCAAAACACATTTATTATAATATAAAACATACATAACATTCATCCTTTATTGATATATAATAAGTATTTAAAAATATGGTCCATTATTACACTACTATTCTTCATGGACAATATTGATTCTTCTCTTATTGCTTTATCTCCTCCTCTCTTGTTTAAACCACTCTCATCCTATTAACCTTTTACCATACTCTCTAATTTCTATTACATTCCAATAATAGGCAATTAAAACCTTCATTTGATATATAGTCCTAAAATAATTTTTTAAAATTATATATATTACTTGTTATGGTTTATACAACAATTAATCTAATTTTTAAAATTATCAGTTAGGGTAGGAAAAAGTTTCAAAGACATTGACTAGTTATTATTCTAGTGAGGAATGTAATATTCATCTCTAAACATTCAAATTTATATAACACAATCTTATAATAAACACATAGAGTTCTACAAAAGTGATTTTTGTAGTGAGATGGTGATTGCTCATGAGAAAAATTTCATGAGGGAAGTTAAAGGCAAGTTGGGAAGACATTTTACAGGTATTTGTAAAATTTTAAGTTCATCAAAACTCAAAATATCCCATTTAGTAAGCACTAATCCTTACACATGCTTGTGAAAAACTAAAATAAGGTTTATAGATTAAAATTGGAATGATTCAAGTGGGTTTGGAATGACTCATGACTATACAATACAATATTTTTTACTAAAGATTGAAATAGGTCTAAGAGAGACCTAATTGGTAAAGGGACTAGCTAATTTAAGATGTTTACACTAAGATTTGGAACTATAAACTTTAAGATTAGTTGTATTGGGATAAAGGGTTCCTAAATAAATTTATATTTTATCTTAATAATCTTTATACATATTAAACCAAGGAACTTTACATAATACAAGGCTACTAGAGAGAGAGGCTTAAAGAAAGAAGGGGTAGATTTTTAAAGAGTTATTTTTTATATATTATGTTATTTTATTGAAAATGGAATGGGGTTGAGATATGCAAGGGATGATCATATGAACCATATAAATAAGGTAATATGTATTGGATATTATATTCATCTTTTAGTCCTAAGTATATATATCATAGAGATAGACTAATTTTAGGCTAAAATGGTTAATAGATTCTTGAAAATGGTGCATGAAAGGATGATGAATTATTTATAATAAAATAATAGAGATGATGAATAATATATATTCAATAAAAATTTTCTACATGTACATAAGACTTGTACTCCTAGAGAGAGATTGATCAAAGGAGAGAGATCAAGAAATAAGGAATAGAACTATAGAGTGAATCCAAGTCATAGTTCATAAGGAATTGAGGATAGATATAAAATATAGGGAATGATAAATTAAGGTTGTATTTTTATGTATATTTTAAGACTATTACATGATGATCAATCTTACATCAATAATTTTTAGTACTAATAAAACTCTCTTCCTATCTGAATCTAAGCACAAAGTCCTCCATCAAGCCAACACCATATTTGAAAATACCCTTCTAATGGACTCAAGTGAATTTAATTTAATTAAAATATTCAATAAATATTCAAAAAAATTATTATAAAACCAAACATATAAAATATTCATTCTTTATTGATATATTATAAGTATTTACAAATATAGTCCATTATTAGACCATTGTTCTTCATAGACAATACTTATTCTCCTCTTCTTGATCCATCTCCTCTTCTCTTCTTAAAACTTATCTCATACTCATACAATTCTAAAACACACTCTAATTCTCAATTACATGAAAATCATCCTAACATTACTCAAAACATGCAAACTAACTATGATTCTTGGCCATTCCACATATGGAGGGTAGTTATTCTCATTGATTCTTGAATAACATTATTATTTGTCATGAGTGGAATGTTTAAACACATAATACCACCTACCTAGGACCTTATATGACCTTTATAAAACGTTATAAAATATTTTATCCCATACAACACCTCAAAACACCCTTAAAGCTAGTTTAGGATTTTAAATTTTCAAAATTGCCATTTCAGTAGGAAACTTATAGAAGCAAAGTAATACATCACCTAGAAATCTTACTAAATACAAAAACTTAAAGGTGGACATATGAGACACCTCAAACCAAAACCTAGATAAAAGTGATCATTATGAATTATCAAGCACACTAACACCTCAATTTAGCTTATGATGCTATATGTCAATCAAAATCCAACATGATTGTTATATCTTAATGAGATTATGGAATAGAAATGAGATAATATCTCCATGGATTTCATTGTAATATTTCCTAAATTGTCATATAAGTGTGATTTATTCATGTTCATTCTAGATATGTTGATTAAATTATCTCACTTTTCTCCCATAATGTCTAATTGTAATTCCACTTCAATGGAAAAGGCATTCTTGAATGACATCATTATATTTAATAGGATTCCTCATAAGATTATATCATATAGTGATCTAGTTTACACTTCACATTTATGTACTTATTTGATGAAAGTATTAGTAATGCATCTTAATTTTATTACTTCCTACCACCCTGAGACTAATCTATAGACTATAATAGTCAATTAGGTTCTTGAGTACATTATTTGCATGTATGCAATGGATCAATAATCTCATTGGTAAAACCATTCATATCTTGTTAAATATGTTTACAATAATAGATATCATAACTCAATTAATATGAAACCCTTATATGATTTTTATTGTTAATATTATATAACCTCACTGAGTTATGATCAACTAGAAGATAGAGTCACAATTGGACCTACCCTATTACAAGACATGGAGTAGTAGGTATTTAATAGCTGACAACACATTGAGAATTTCAAGGATTGACAAAATAATTATGCTAATGTAAAGATAATGTATCAACATTTTGATTTTGGTGATAAGGTGTTCCTAAGGGTGAGACCCAACAAGGTCCCTATCTATAATGTAAAAGTTTTAAATTTATCACTCCATTTGGAGGTAAACTTATGATTTTTGAGACCGTTGGCCTAATATCTTATCTACATGCCTTACCACCCAACTTATCTTATGTTCATGATATATATTCATGTTTTATTTTGATGATAATATGTATCTAAAATTTCTCACATATTATATTTAAAGGTGTTACATGTCAAGACTGATAGGCCTTTAGTTTTGGAAACCAATAGGATTATAGATCACAAGATGTTGGCCCATCAAGGCAAAGAGTTGCACTAGGTCAAGGTCTAATGGTAAAAATATCATGAATCAATAGCTACTTAGGAGGATGCAACACCATTGAGGTATTAGTACCCTCATCTCTTTTAGTGACTTCCAATATTAAGCTTTCATAAGGGGAGGGGGATGTAAGGCCCTTTTTTGCATAATGTTCATCTTTGACATTCAATGAATATGATATTATGGTTAATCTAGCTTTGAGTTTAGATCATGTTATTAGTAACATCCGGTTGATCCATGTGAGGATTTTTTATGAAGTATTTTAATTTTTTGGGAGCTATGAGAAAGATTTATTACCAATCATACCCTTATTTACTTGCCATGGAATGTTAAAATATTTATATTTACCTTATGTGATGTCACAATTACGAATATGATTATGTTCTTATGAATATTAATTTGATGATGTGGATCATTGTTCATAATTTATGAACTGATAATTGTTAGTAAATAAGGATATGTAAATATATATATGTGGAGTCATTTATTCCTTGATGTGTTTATTATTTAGTATTGATTGAGTGCCATGTTTTAACTATATTCAGTAGTTTTAACTATGAGGTTAGAGGAATTTGATGTTTTCATTGAGTGTGTAGGAATAGGAAAGGGCCAATAAAGGAAATAGAATATAACAATAATGTTTATATCACAAATCAAACTTATCTTAGACCCTAATAATTTATTTAAAATTTTCTATTAATTTAGTTTTTTAGATACTATTCACCATCCTTTTTAGACTTAACATGCATTAGAAAACTAGCTTTTAAATTTATTGGTTAAAACTTGTGATCACCTCACCTTAAGACAATTATAGAGTGGGAATGGTTTAAGAAGTATATGAAGTGACTATAGGGATTTTAAAAGTCACATTCACCATGAAAACATGGGATAGAACATTTCCTAATATGACATGAGCTAGGAAGTAGTGGAGAATGTGGGTTGGTTATGGGAATTCTATATCTTAAAGTTGAGATATCTATTTAGAGTATTTTTTTCCATTTGGTAGAAAATTTATAGATGAGGGAGAGAATATAAGGATAGGAATAAAAAATAATAGGAATATATAGCTAAGGGAGTTGATCCTTAGACAATCAAAGGATAACGCCTAGGAGGTATTGAAGTCAATAGGTGGGTTTCATGTTAACTTGTTATATAGTTTATTTACTTTGAGTGAACATGGTTATATTTATTTATCTAATCTCTTTATTTCAAGAGAATGATAACACTCAGCTTATTATACCTATTTTATTATATTTTCCTTTATTGTGCATTGGAATCCATGTAGTTATTTGCCATTCGAAGGCCTTGGAGTGGTTTTGTACCTCTTAACTTGACTAGAATGTTATCATTTTTCTTACTTAAATATATCAATTTTTTGTGACAACATGAAATGGTTATAAATGAATAATAATTTCATAATTTCATATTTTTAATTCCTCTTGTATGGGGCATGATGATAGACTTCTTGACCCTCATATAAAAGTTTTGCATTAGTTGTTTTTCCTTGGTCTTTTAGTTGGTGTTTTCCTTAGTGAGATTTATGTACTTTTGAAAGTTTGGTTAGATGATGTCATGTTTCATAGTTATGGTGTCTCAAAAATTTATGTAAGAATCTAGTCTAATACACTAAGGTTGAAAGAAACAACCAAGTGGTAGATTTTTAGAACTAGGAAACTCGGGAGCATTACACCATTAAGCTAATTTGTTAGAGTCTATGAGGTCCCTTGGGTCTGAGACACTACCACATGACAACTTATTAGAGATCAAAAATTCATAAATGATAATCCATTGGGGATAATTCCAAAATACTATATGTCTAAAGGGATCTAAAGGCTACCACATGATATCTTCTTATAACTTGGACCCTTGAAAGGGTGAATTTATTAGAGTTAATGACCCAATGGTTGCAAGGCCTTAAGAGCCTTAAGAGCTCCCCCATTGAATCATCCTAAAGCTAATAATACTTAAAGGCTTATTTACTAGAATTATATTTGGGGTCCCATATTCACAACAAGTGGTGTGGGTATGTCCCCTATTGAGGCTAACTAGAGTAGTCCTAAAATGGTTGTGTGGTACCTAACTACATCAGTAAAAGATAAGGTTAATATATGATGATCATCTCAATGTCATAACATAGTAACTGTAGGCATAGACTAATGAACATATTATTTATCATTTGGATTAATGATTAGAGAAATTGAACTCTTAATTAGTGTCACATTAATTTTATTTGATCAGTGGTGATTGACATGGATAACACATAAATATATATGTTGAATGAGAACTCACTTATATAATCATGTTTATTATCTATTTGTGTCATGTATTTTTTAGTCAAAAAATTGTGCATCATAAAAATTATAAAATTTGTTCTAGTGTTGTAAACCATGTTTTAAAATGACATTGGTATAGGCAACCCTAATAAATATATGCAACACCCTAAATATTACTAAAATTTGTCCCAATGTTGTCAATTACACCATGAAATGACATTAGTATGGGAAACCTAACTCAAAATATGCAACACATTGAAAATTTCATAAATTTATGTTAGCATTGTGAGTTAAATTATCTAGTGACATTGGTATGGGAAACCCAACTCAAAATATTCAACAACCCAAAGATTTAATAAATTTATTCCACTATTTTGAATTGTTCCTTGTACAACATTGGTATTGGAAACCCTACTCAAAGTATGCAACACCCTGAATAGATCAAAATTTTATACCAGTGTTGTAAATTGTGCTATGTAATGACATTGGTATGGCAAACCTGACTCAAAATATAAAACACCCCAAATATTTTTGTAATTTTTCCCAATATTAAAAATTTCAATGTGCACCAACATTGGTATAATAAACCCCAATCAAAATATGTAATACCACAAATATTTTATAAATTTTTCCTAGTTTTTTAAATTGTGTCATTTAATGACATTAATACAAAAAACCCAACTCAAAATATGCAACATCCACAAATATTTATGAAATACATCCTAGTTTTGTAAACTATAGTGCACATTGACATTGCATTGAGAAACCCTACTCAAAATATGCAACATAAAAAATATTATAAAAAATTGTCCCAGTGTTGCAAATTATGTCACACAATGACATTAGTATGGGAAACATGATTTAAAATATGAAACACACCAAATATTTATAGAATTTGTCCTTAAGTTATAAATTTCACCATGCATATACATGGGTATAGGAAACTTGACTCAAAATATGAAATACCCAAAATATTTGTAGAATTTTTCCTAGTATTACAAATTGCATCATGGATCAACATTAGTATGAGAAAACATGTATAAAATATAGAACATCCCAAATATTTCCTAGATTTGTCCTAGTGTTGTGAATTATGCTACACAATGACATTAGTAAATGAAACCCTACATAAAATATGCAACACCCCAAATATTTATTAAATTTGTCCCAATGTTGTGAATTACATAATGCAATGACACTAGTATGGGAAATCAGACTCAAAGGATACAACACCCCAAAGATTTCCTAAATTTATCCTAGTTTGTGAATTGTATTGGGCAATGACATTGGTATTGGAAAATGACTCAAAATATGTAACATCTAAATATTTATGAAATTCATCCCAATTTTGTGAATTGAATTGCTCAATGACATTGATATGGGAAACCTAACTCAAAACATTCAATACCTATAATATTTCACTATTGTAAATAATGCCACACAATGATATTGGTACAATAAACCTAACTAAAAATATGTAACATCCCAAATATTTCTAAAATTTGTCCTAGTGTTACAAATTGTGACATGCATTGATTTTGGGATGACAAACCCCACTCAAAATATGCAACACCCCAATTTTTTTTCAAAATTTCCCCAGTGTTATGAATTGTGCCATACAATGACAATGGTATGGCAAACCCAAATTAAAATATGTAACATCCCAAATATTTTAAATTTTTTTTCTATTGTTGTGAATTGTGATGAATAATGACATTGATATGGGAAACCTAACTCAAAATATGTATAACCCAAAATATTTTAAAAATTTATCCTAGTGTTGTGAATTGCATTACTTAATGACATTTGTATGGGAAACCTGACTCAAAATATACAATACCCCAAATATTTATAAAATTATTCCTACTGTAATAAATTATACCATTCAATGACATTGGTACAGGAAACCCAAATCAAAATATGTGACACCCAAAATATTTCAAAATTTATCCCAATGTTGTGAATTGTGTTGCAAATCCACATTGGTACAAGAAACTACACTCAAAATATGCAACACCCAATTTCTTTTGAAATCTATCCTAGTGTTGGAAGTTACATCACACAATGAAATTTATATAGGAAACTTGACTCAATAGATGCAACACCACAAATATTTCTAATTTTTTCCCCAATGTTGTGAATCAGTCCACATAATGACATTAGTATGAGAAACTTGACTCAAGATATTGAACACCCAAAATATTTCCACAATTTATTATAATTTTTTTATTAAACAATAACCAAAATCAAAGTATTCAATACCCAAAATATTTCTAAAATTTATCATAGTGTTATGAGTTGTGACATACACCAATATTGGTATGGGAAAACTAACTTAAAATATGAAACTCCCAAAATATTTTATATTTTTTTTTAGTGGTGTGAATTTAGTCATATGATGACATTTTTATGGGAGAATTGACTCAAAATATGCAACATCCCAAATATTTTCAACATAACAATAATAAAAACAACATTGGTACAAGAAACTGAACTCATAATATGCAACACCCAAAATATTTTTGAAACTTATCTTCATGTTTCAAATTACATCATGTAAAATCTTGGTATGGGTAATCTAACTCAAAATATGAATAACCACAAATATTTCCTAAATTTATCCTAGTGTTGTGAGTGGTACTAAATAATGACATTGGTATGCAAAAATTGAGTCAAAATATGCAACATCCAAAATATTTCAAAAATTTGTCCTAGTGTTGTGAATTGCATCATGAAATGACATTGGTATGAGAAACTATACTTAAAATATGAAACACCCAAATTATTTTTAAAATATGTCCCAATTTTGTGAATTATACCCCACAAAAACATTGGAAAGGGAAACTAGGCTCAAAATATGCAACAACCTCATATTTTTAAAATTCATCCCAGTGTTGCAAATTATGTCATGCAATAACACTGGTACAAGAAACTTGACTCAAAATATGCAACACCTCAAATATTTCCTAAATTTATCCATTTTTTGAATTACACCATGAAATGACATTGGTATTTGAAACTCCATTCAAAATATGAAACACCCTAAATATTCCTAAAAATTTTCCTAGTTTTATGAATCATGCCATGCATCAATATGGATGTAGGAAACCCAAATCGAAATATGAAACACCTAAAATATTTAAATTTTTTCTAATGTTGAAAATTTTGCCATAAAAAAACATTGATATGGGAGACTTGACTTTGAATATGAAATATTCCAATTTTTTAAAAAAAAATTCATAGTTTTATGAATTATGATGCACAAAGATAATAGTATAGGAAACTTGACTCAAAATATACAACACCCAAAATATTTCAAAAATTTATCCAAGTGTTGTGAATTGATCCACATAATGACATTATTATGGGAAACCCAACTAAAAATATGAAACATCCAAAATATTTCCTAAATTTGTCCTACTATTGTGAATTACATTTCAAACGAACATTGGTATAGGAAACATGACTCAAAATTTACAACACCAAAAATATTTAAAAAATATATCTCTATGTTATGAATTGCATCATGAAATAACATTTGTATGGGAAACTAGACTCATAATATGTAACACCCCAAATATTTCTTAAATTTGTCCTAGTGTTGTGAATTGTATTGTGCAATGACATTGGTATAGGAAACTTGAATAAAAAAAGTAAAAACTCAAAATTTTCCTAATTTTTTCCCATTTTTGTGAATTGTAACTCATAATGATGTTGGTATGGGAAACCAAGATGGAATTATCCAATACCCCAAATATTTATGAAAATTTTCCTAGTTATATAATTGCACTGCACAAAAATATTAGTATGGGAAACTTAACTCAAGATATGAAACACCCCAATTATTTTGTATTTTTTCCCCAATGCTATGAATTATGTTATGTAATGACATTGGGATGGGAAACCTGACTCAAATATGAAGCACCTTAAATATTTCCAAAAAAATTCCTAGTGTTGTGAATTGTGTCATACAATGAAATTGGTATGGGAAACCCAACTCAAAATATTTAACACACCAAATATTTCCAAAAAATTTATTAGTGTTGAAAATTGTGTTACAGAATGACAAGTGTACTAGAAAATTGACTCAAAATATAAAACACCCCAAATATTTTTGAAATTTGTCCCAATGTTTTGAATTTCACCATGTAAATACATTGGTATGGAAAAATTGACTCAAAGTATACAACACCCAAAATATTTATTAAGTTTCTTACAATGTTGTGATTTGTGCCCCACATCAACATTAGTATGGAAAACCTATCTAAAAATATGAAACACACCAACCATTCCCTATATTTGTCCTAATGTTGTGAATTGCACCATGCAACAACATTGATATAGGAAACCCTATTAGAAATATGCAACACCCCAAATATTTTTGAAATTTATTCCAATGTTGAAAATATCACTACATAATGACATTAATATGGGAAACCTCACTAAAATTATGAAACACTCTAAATATTTATAAAAAATTTCTTATCATTTTGAATTGCATAGTGTAATGACATTGATACAATAAACACAACTTAAAATAGGAAACACCCAAAACATTTATAGAATTTGTCATGGTGTTTTGAATTATGTTATGGAATGACATTGGTATTGGAACTTGACTCAAAATATAGAACAACCCAAATATTTTCTAAATTTATCCACGTTATGAATTGTACCATTAAATAACATTGGTATGAGAAACCTGATAAAAAAATATGCAACAAACCAAATATTTGTGAAAATTTTCTCAATTTTGTGAATCATGCCATGCATCAACATTGTCATGGGAAACTTGACTAAAAATATGAATCACCCATAATATTTTCAATATTTTTCTAGTGTTACAAATTTCATCACAAAAAAAAAAATTTGTATGGGAAATATAACTCAAAATATGCAACATCACACTTTTTTTTTGAAATTTTTCACAGTGTTACAAATTGTGATATGCAAGGACATTGGTATGGGAAATCGACTCAAAATATGCAACAACCAAAATATTAAAAAAAATGTATCCAAGTGTTGTTAATTGATCCACAAAATGACATTGGTATGGGAAACCCAAACCAAAATATGAAACACCCAAAATTTTTCCTAAATTTTTCCAACTATTGTGAAATAACTTACACACTAACATTGGTATAAGAAACTTGACTCAAAATATGAAACACCCAACATATTTTAAAAATATGTACATGTGTTATGAATTGAATCATGAAATAAAATTTGTATGGGACACCATACTCAAAATATGAAACACCCCAATTACTTCTTAATTTTGTCCTAGTGTTTTGAATTGCATCATGTAATGACATTACTACAGGAAACTCGATTAAAAAAAGCAACACCCCAAATGTTTCCTAAATTTTTCCAAGTGTTTTGAATTTTAACCTACACTAATGTTGGTATGGTAAACCACAATTAAAATATCCAACACCCCAAACATTTATGAAATTATTCCTAGTGTTATGAATTTCACTACATAATACCATTGGTATGGGAATTCTAACTCGATATATGCAACACCCCAAATATTTCCTACTTTTTTCCTAGTGTTGTAAATTGTGCTACAAAATTAAAATTGTATGAGAAACTTGAATCAAAATATTAAAATACCAAAAAAACTCCAAATTTTTTTGAGTGTTGTGAATTATGTTAAAGAATTACATTGGTACGGGAAACCCAACTCAAAATTTGTAACACCCCAAATATTTCCAAACTTTTTACTAGTTTTGAAAATTGTGTTATACATTTAAATTGGTATTATAAACTTGAATCAAAACATGAAACCCCAAATATTTTTTAAATCCATCCCAATGTTGTGAATTTTTCCATGTAAATACATTGGTATGGGAAACTTGACTCAAAGTATGTAACACCTAATTTTTTTTTTAAATTCTTCCAATGTTGAATTTTTTTTCCACACATTGACATTGGTATGGGAAACCTATCTCAAAATATGAAACACACCAAAAATATCCTAAATTTTTCCTAGTGTTATGAAATGCACCATGCAATGACATTGATATAGGAAACCCTACTACAAATATGCAACACCCCAAATATTTTTGAAATTTGTCCCAATGTTGAAAATATCAATACATAATGATATTCATATGGAAAATTGACTAAAAATATGAAACACTCCAAATATTTTAAAAATTTGTCCCAACATTTTTAATTTCATAGTGTAATGATGTTGGAATGAGAAACCCAACTTAAAATACATAACACTATAAACATTTCTAAAATTTGTCCTAGTGTTCCAAATTATGTTGTAGAATGACATTAGTGTAGGAAACTAACTCAAAATATGAAACATCCCAAATATTTCCTAATTTTATAATTTTTTTACAAATTGTACCATGCAATGACAATGGTAAGGGGATCTCAAATCAAAATATGTCATACCCTAAATATTTATAAAAAAATTCCTAGTGTTATTAATTACATTGTGCATGGACATTGGTATGGGAAACATAACTCAAACTATGAAACACTCCAAATATTTTTAAATTTTAGCCTAATAATTAAATGATATTTTTATGGAAAACTAGATTAAAAATATGCAACACACCATATATTTCTAATATACACCCCAATGTTCTAAATCACTACTCACAATGACATTAGTATAGTAAACATGACTCAAAATATGAATAGCCTCCAATATTAAATAATGTTTTAAATTGTGTTGTGAAACAAAATTGGTATAGGTAACTTGACTCAAAATATGAAACATTGAAAATATTTAGGAATTTTATCATAGTGTTGTGAATTACACCATGTAAAGACATTGGTATGGAAAATTAGACTTGAAATATGTGACACCCCAAATATTTCTAATTTTTTCTATAGTGATGAGAATTATGCCTTGTAATGATATTGGTACAAGAACACTAATACAAAATATTCAACACCATAAATATTTCTTAAATGTTTCCTAGTGTTGTGAATTATAAAATACAACATCCAAAATATTCATGAAATATTTCCAATGGTTAATAATTTCACTACATAATGACATTATTATGGTAATGTTGACTCAAAATATGTAATATCCCATATATTTCCTAATTTTGTTGTAGTGTTGCACATTACACTACACAATGACATTGGTTTAGGAAACCTGTCTTGAAATATGCAACACCACATTTTTTTCTAAACTTTATCCCAATGTTGTGAATTATGCCATGAAATGACATTGATATGGGAAAGCATATTCAAAATTTATAAAAGCCCATATATTTATTAAATTTGTGTTATTATTAAAAATTTCACTATGTTAATGACATTGGTATGGGAAATTTGACTCAAAATATGTAACACCACAAATATTTTATAAATTTGTCTTAGAGTTTTTAATTTCACTATACAACAACATTGATATAGGATATCTTACTACTCTAGATGATATTTTGTGATTATGTGTCACCTTAGTCTTGTACACTTTGAAAATGTAGACCTTGGTTGTTCCTCTTAGTCCTATACTCACCTTGTTTCTACAAGCCTCACATCTACTCTATCTTATTCTCCTTATCATTTAACTTAATAAAATAAGCCTTATATTGATGACATAGTTATCCTATCTTTTAGATAATTATTAAAATGTACTTATTGTACACCTTTGTAAGTTGTAAACTTGTATCTATTTTTCTACTCCATGGACACTAATGTCCAAGATAGACAATAATATCAATGTTATTATCCCAACCCAATGAAAGTATCCAATTCCCTGAAGTCACACAATTTACAAATGAAACATATTCCAATGGTTGACCTAAGTGATTTAATGTGAGCTATCTCATGATAGGATTGGTATAAATATAATATCAACCCTCATTCATTGTTAATCTTGTAATCAAGACAAAGAGGCCATGGAACTTATGAAAATAATTTTATAAAGAATTTAATTAATTAATTATTTCCTATTTACACACCATTCATAAGTACAACACATTTATAGGTCTCATATACTAAATGACTAGTCATAAGTCATACTTTCAAAGTTATGAGCTAGGTCACTATTGTACTTTATTTACACACATTGCATGATTCACACATAAGCCAACATGTAGATAAAAACTACATGAGTATGATGCCCTCTTATATAGTATTAGATATGTAGGTAGTGTCCTTTGACAACATGGTCTTTATGGGTTAGATCAAAATTATATGCCCACTGACCCATTTTCCGCCAATGTCACAATGAAAATGAAAACCTAGGGTTTTGGATAGTCCATGACCCAAATATTAATGCACTAGAGTGAATGCGAATCTTAATCTAGAATCATCTAGGTGGTCACATCCTATTTATCAAATTTTCCATACACGAGACTAACATCAGAATTAAATAGTAGCATCAACACAACCATCTAAGGGTAATGAAATTGTCCAAAGATTCAAAGGCACTAGATCCATAATTTGACAATTATTTCAAGACTTTATTCCTTCTTACTTTCTTCTTATTATAGATCCAGATATGCATTAACATTATAGCTAGTTGAGTACTTCATTTCATATGTCATTTCCATACATATATTAGTGGTACTTTCTATATTTAGACTATCTGAGCATAATATATTTAGTGTATGCTTATATCTTAGTTTATAATTTAATTGGTATGTTATATATATATATATATATATATATATATATAATATTATCCCTTGTGCCCTATCATTTCTATATTATTAACCCTATTTAACCCAATTAGTTTCCTCATCCAATTTAGGTTTAAATATTTGGTGAACCCTTTCTTTGAACATCAAACTCTACGCTAGCTAGGGTTTTTTAATTTTTCTATATTAATATATGATGATGTACTTTATTACAAGAGATGAAATCAAGACATATCATAAGGTTAAGGTTTCTTCACCCAATGGTGGTGAATCCTTGAAAGGACTACCATTAATTAGATACCAATCAATCTTCCTATGTATAACATAGAAATACACTTTGTTTCAACACAAATACTAATTTTAATGTCTATTACTACTCAAAACATGTTTACATCCCCTTTGGTGACTACTCAACCTACTAATCTAAATATTAATGGGTCTATAGTTAAAACACTCCTTCAAGTTATAAATAACTTGGAAGACATGGTTAAAAGAATTTAACAAAGGATTTAAATTCATTTCATTCGATTGATTCACAAGATGTGTTGCATAACCCTCTTGTACCAGAGATATCCTTTATACCCTTTTCCAACTAGTTTTGTTGCACCTAAGTTCACATTTATGATGATAAGGGTGATATAAGGCATAATATTTAATCCTTATAGGTGGTATTACTTGATTATGCCTCTAATGATAAAATTTTGACAAAAATATTTGAAAGTAGACTCAATGACTATGCATTGAGGTGATTCTATGATCTACCTCTCCAATCAGTAAAAGCATTCAAATATATTATAAATCAATTTTGGCACAATTATCTATTAACATTATCAAAAAGGTTTCATACTCTTAGATTAAAAGGATAAAACAAGGAAAAAATGAACCTATCAATTAATATGCCTTTAGGTATAAGATAATGATATCTAAAATGAACTATCTTATGATAGACAAAGAGTTTCAATACATATTCAAGAAACATTTGCTTGCTCCTTTACATAAGTCCATTATTTTCAATAAATTCCAATATTTTGATGACTTATGCCATTTTGTGCATGACCATGAAATTAATATTACTTTATTAAATAATATTAAGTATGTATCAAACACACTAGCTACATCTAAGTAAAAATTTAAAATTAAACCAAGTTATAAATTAAAACCCCTTGAGCCTAAAAAATAAATAACTATAATGGTTAATATAGAAACACAATATCCTAATTGTATTTTTTTATCTAATACACCAAATATATAATTTACATGTTTACCTAAGTCCCCAAATTAGTTACTCTTACATTTATTAGAGTGTAAAATTATATCTCTCCCTCATCCTATTGAGGTTGATATGAGTTGACCTCTACCCAAATGATATGATGTGAATTATTATTGTGATTATCATTGAGAACCAATACATTCCACAAGCATATCCTTTAACTTGAATCATAAGATCCAAATCTAATTTATGACCAAAAAAATCATTTGAGGATCCTTAAAAAGAATCAGGTTCACAACCTAGTGATCACCATACGTAAAAAATATTTAACAATACTTTAAAAGACCATTCTAAGAAGGAACAAGAAGTCCAAATGGTATAGCATTGACTTCCTTCTCTATCATGTTATGGACACACACTATATGGGGTTACTGGTACCTACACATGACATATACCTCTTATGTTTCACATACCTTCTATTTCCTTTGATCTTAGTGAGATTAATGATGATATCTCTAATATTTATTTTTTATTCATTAGAGCATTCCTTGATCACCAAATTATGCATAGTGTTATGATTGATAATGGTGAAAATGAAAAAAAATCACCAAGACATTACTCATGCATTTTGGCTATACACATAATGATGTACATCCTTTAATTAGATCAATTAGAGCATTTAATGGGACCTCCCAAAATTTTCTTAGTGAGATTGATCTATATTTACAAGTAAATACCAAACATGTGGTTACTAATTTTTCAACTATATCTTCCATTTGTGTCATTGACATGTTTTTTGGATGAACTTGGATACATACTCTTTGACTGGTACCTTCTATAGTGCATGTGTGTGTAAAGTAAATTATGTTAATCGGGTAATTATAGTTTCTAGTATTCCATATGAGCATCTCCTTGAAGTGTTATGATTAATAATGGTGAAAATGAAAAAAAATCACCAAGACATTACTTATGCATTTTGGCTATACACATAATGATGTGCACCCTTTAATTAGATAAATAAGAGCATTTAATGGGACCTCCCAAAAGTTTCTTGGTGAGATTGATCTATATTTATAGGTAAATCCCAAACATGTGGTTACTAATTTCTCAGCTGTAGCTTCCATTGGTGTCATTGACATGTTTTTTGGATTAATTTGGATACATAATCTTTGAGTGGTACCTTCTATAGTGCATGTGTGTGTTAAGTAAATTATGTCAATCGGGTAATTATATTTTCTAGTATTCCATATGAGCATCCCCTTGAACAAGAAAAATTCATACCTAGGCAATCAAATATAAATCTTGTTAAGGCTAATCTAATTAAAAATGGAAAGCACTAGGAAGTCCCCTTTATTATGTGGCTAATACTTGAGAGAGAATTACATCAATGACATAGAGTGGGTTTCATGAAATCCTCATCCTCTATGCATCAATTTTAGATATCTAAAGCACCTACACATGTTTCTATTATTATTATTATTATTCAAAATAAACCACAAACTATATAGAGATGGGTTTCATGAACCCCTATTCCTTTTATTTTTCCTTCATGACCTTGGAGTCTTACTATACATATGTTGAACATCACAGATACTATAATTATAGATATTACACATATACATGTTCCTTAAAAGTACCATTAATTTCTTGCACCTATTTTTAAATGGGGAGAAACCTATAATCATCATTTAGATCATATCATAGGATGATATTGTCTCTCCAAAAATACAAAAAATACTAAAAAAAAGAAAAACATTTAAGAATCCAAAAACATTTTTGGCACTCACATGTTCTAGTGGCTCCTTGGCATATATGTGTTAATTCCATATTAAGGGATAACATATCATTAAATTCTACATAGACTTTTATATCCATACGTAGATACATGATTCTATGCACTTATGGGTATTGGGATTTCCCTCTACTCATGTGACAAAGATGTTCATGGCATCCATCTTTTATGATCTTAATCCACACAGATTATATGATTTGATGATCACTTAACATTATCATGTTTGAGCTTACATATGTACTTAAACATGCCTAATAAATGCTTATACATTGCACATGGTACTTAATATGTTATGCACTTGATGTTTTTTCCTAGCACATTTGATCCATTGGATACTATGACATGTTAATGTTGGCTACTTATGTTTTACTTTATGTATATTCTTGAGTGTCTTATTTTGCTTATTTTGCTTATTTTTGAATTTTAATATGATATATTTTATGCATCCCTTGTTCTTATGCATTTTTTATTTAACATTTGAATAATATAATTATTTGTTATATGTAAATTTGAATATGTCATTCCTTCTTTCATGGACATTTGACTAAGTCATGTCCCTTTGATTATGTGGTATTTAAAAATGCACCTTGCTTTCAGTCTCCTTAGACCATTATATCTTGACTTAATTTTTAGTGACATTATGTGTGCTTGTTTTCTTATTCTTAATTTAATTTTAGCATGATATATATCATGAGACTTAGTCCTTCATGTGATCACATTGGTTTTATGCACTTCAATGATACATTTACCTAGACATATTCCCTTTTATATGTTACATGATTACAATGGTAGATTATATAGTTGTCTTAACTTTTTGAGGTGAGGTAACTCCCATGTCCTATATTTACCTTACCTCAAAGGGGGGGTGAATATTAGTGGGTGAATGTCATAGAGGCATGTTATCAATAATTTTAACAATTCTCAGATTCAATGGAGGCATGATTTGGAAGCATACTATTCACACTTATTTAGCATTTGGTAATTATATCAATTTACAAATTTAATGGTGGAATTTCATATAGACATGGATTCAACACATTCATAGTTTTTAGATTTAGTGGGTTCATGCTTTGGAAGTATGTTCTCCACACTTATTCAGTATTCAACATCTCTAGTTTACAATGTAGGCTTGTCTTGGAAACATGTCCTCCAAATTTCATACTTATATTAGTTTTATTTTTATTAATATATTTTAGGGGAATGGTTTGGAATCATGTCCTCCACATGTACATAGTTCTCCTAATTTTCCAAATCACATGGTTATATGGTTATGATTCATAGTTGTAGAATTATATACATTGGTATTATTTTAGTAGTTTCAACATGAGACATATCTAAGGTGGATATGTTATGCAATATGTGCATAATATTTCAATATCCAAATAAATTATAGACTCTAAAACTATTACACATATAATACCCCATAGATGTTTATTGAAAATTTTGAGTCAGTCTAATACAATAGTTGGTTCATCTTATGGTATGATTGAGGTGATCAAATCATTCAATCTTGTAGATTTTTAGGTTGGACTTGATCATACAGCCTGTTAGGACTCGTTCCAAAGTCTTAACATTAGATTAGATTTTTGGTAGGTAATAAATAATTATTGTAAATGGGGCATGCATCTTTTAGTAAAGACACCCCCATAAAATAAACTTAGTTTAATTATTAGGTAGTTTTAATATTTTATATTTATTAATTAGAATTACCTTACGGGTTGTTTTCCCATATTTAGTTGGTTATAGGATTAGTTGTTTTTACCAGTCATTGGTAAAAACTATATAAATCCATGTTTGCATTGTAAAAGGGTTAACGGAGTAAAGACACCCTTATGTACTTGATTTTTGAAATCAATAAAATACTTGTGCACTCGCACTAAGTGGGGACAAGGTTCAACCTATTTGGTTCAGGAGTTATCAGTGGTATCATAGCATGGTTATTTTGGGAGCATGGTGAATTCGAAGGAACAAGGTGAAAAATCAATTCACGTGATATCATTTGGCATGAAATAAGGTTTGCCATATAGTATTGGTTTAAATATTTTGAAAAAATATTAAATTATTTTAATTTTTCAAATATCATTTATATTTAAACCTGTATATTTTCCATATACCACAGTCTGGTCTTTTTTTATCATTCATACTCTATTTTTCCTATGTTCAACCTCCTCATCTGGCATAAAAATGAATTTTTTAGCATTTAAATGTTATTAAATTCATTATTTTTGGCCAAAACTAGATTTGTATGGCCTATTTATTTGAGAAAAACATCTGAAAGTTTTCATTCATGGCTGCCATTATGATTTACATTCATTTCAACTCTTTTTAAATCCAAAACATCTACAAATATTGATCAAATGGCATTAAAACCCCTATTTTTGCATTCTAAATAAAAAATATGGGAATTTTTTGAACTTGTACACCCTGTTGTATGGCCTTTCAATGCCCTACTTTATTTTGATCTCATTCCCTACAAAAAATACCTTAGAAATCTGCCAAAACACAGTGAAAATCATTTGTATCTAGCCTATACAGATTTGTATGGCTTGTAGGTGATAGAATAGGTGAAAAAATAACTCCCAGGAGCTGCCATGGCATCCCAAGAAAACATGGCGCTGCAATAAAATTCAGAATTTTATTTTTGATGTTTCTAAAGTTTTTTTGATATAAAAATGTCTTAGTGGGTCCCACAGGAGGAAGCTTGGAAAAGAAGCTGTAAAAAGGGAAAAATTTGAATTTATTTACTCATATGTATTTTTTTTTTAATTTTCCCTCATACACAAAAATATGGTATAAGTAGAAATTTCTGGGTGTAATGTTCTGAAAATTCTTTTAGAGTAATTGGTTAAGCTTATTTTGTTAGAAGCTTGCAAAGGAGGAGATCAAGGGTTCAAATCCTTTCTTTTTGGAGAAAGCTTTTTTTTCTTTGGAATATGCTTTTTTGAAAAAGGAATATTCCCTTTTAAATTAGAATATTGTAAAACACATACTTATTGTACTGTGTTATTTAAATTTTTGAAAAAGGGGCAAAATTCAATCATATTTCTTTTGCATTATTGTGGTGAGCTAAGGGTGTAATTGGTGGAATAAGGTTGTAATTTGGTGAAATAAGGGTGTAATAATTGATTTTTGGTGAGGTTAAGTGCAAAACCCATAAAAAATACTTATTTTTCTTTTACGCTCTACACGGAGGTTAAGTGCAAAACCCCGTAGAAGCAGTGTTTTGTGTAGTGAGTGTGATATTTGTTTCATTTATTTTGCATTTTTTTCACACGTTTCTCTACTACACTTGCTTTCATTTCAAGATGTCAAAAATTCAAAATTTGCTTTCAGATGGTGATAGATTAACAATTTCCAATTATTCAAATTGGAAATGATTGATGAAGGCTTCACTAATTTTTAATGAGTTATGGGATATTGTTAAGAATGAAAATCCCACATTGCCAACAGAGCAAGCTAAATTAGATATATTCAATTTGTGTGATTCTAAGGCCTTAGCTCTCATTAAATGATATTGTACTCGTGATACGTATGTTAATATTGAAAATTCTCCTCATAGTTACAATGCATGGAAAATATTTTCAGATTTGTATGATAAGAAACCTAAGCCATAAGAAGATAGATATTCATATGTAGTTGTTTAATTTTTCATTAGATGAAGATGGGGATATGGGAGAATATATGTCTAAGTTGAAAAATATCACTACTAAGTACACTAAAGCTAGTTTTGGAAAACTAGATGATGACCTCATAGTTACTGCTGCTTTGAAAGGACTATCAGGGTCCTATAGGAATTTTGTTGAAATGTTGCATGTCTCTAACAAGATCACATGCATCACCTTTGATAAGTTGGCTGAGTTTCTCATCCAACATGACCTCTCTCTACCCAAGAAATCAAATAAAATCGAAGAAGCCCATGTTTTAGAGTCAAATCCTAGTTCATCTTCATCTCAGCATCAAACTAATAGAGGAAATAATTATAGAGGGGATCAAGGTTACAGAGGAGGTAGATATCAAAATAGAGGTAGCGGCCATTCAAATAATCAACAATCTAATCAATCACATTCACATGAAACAAGTGATCGAGGACATGGTCACAACTCATATAGGGGTAGAGGTCGAGGTAGATTAGACATTCAATGTCATAGATGTGGAAAATTTAGTCACATTGCCTCACAATGTAAGATTCCTTTTGATAAAATTTAGAGGCCACAAAAAGTGATTAAGACTAACTTTGCTTAGTATGCTGATCATGACTATGATGAATCTAGTAATGTTACCCATGAATCTACATTCACTACAATGGGGCACATTGATTATATTGAATATCAAGCTAGAGATGAGCTCACAGATGTATGGGTTTTAGACACAGGAGTAACCAAACATATGACATTTAGGAGAGATTTCTTTTGGTCTTATAAGGAAGCTTCTCTCTCTCCAGTTTCCTTAGTAGATAATTCTATGCATACACCACTAGGACTTGGATCTATTTGGATTCTTTTTCCTAATGGGTCTCTAAAATACTTGGAGGATGTTTGGTATGTTCCCACATTGAAGAAACACTTACTTTCTTTGGTAACTATTTGAAAGAAAGGTTTTCAAATTGTGTTTGAAAATGGGCTCATTTACATCAATTCAGTGAAAGATGATTATAAAATAATGTATATAGGATATGAAAATGGAAACTTGGTTAGATTGCATTGTAAGGTGCTTCCTCCCAATATAGAAATTGCAGCAGTTGTTGACACAGGTACAGGTACTATGTCTACACAACGGTTATGGCATCTCCACTATGGACATTTGAATATCCACTCTTTAGTGGATTTGTAGATATATGGTATGGTGAATGGGTTGCCCAATTTTTGAAAAGATAGTATTCTTTATGAGTCATGTGTTTTGGGCAAACAAAATTGGGAAAAATTTCCTAAACAGTCATCTTGGAGAGCTAACAGATGTTTATAGTTAGTTCATAGTGATGTATGTGACATGAAAAAGTCATCCATTTATGGTTGTAGATACTTTGTCTTGTTTATTGATGACTTTTCTAGGATGACTTGGGTATTCTTTATGATAAAGAAATCTAAAGTTTTTGCTAAGTTTGTTGATTGGTTACACTTAGTCGAAAAAGAAAATAGGTTCACATTTGGCCACTCTTCATTCAGATAATGGAGGTGAGTATACCTCTTATGAATTTTTAGATTAGTATCTGAACAAATGAATAGAACTTTAGAGGGCACAGCATGTGCCATGTTTCACTATGAATAGCTTGATGATAAGTTTTGGGCTGAAGCTATTGGTACTGCAGTGTATTTGTGAAATAGGTCCCCCATAGTTGCCCTTTTAGGAAAAAATCCATATGAGGCATGGTATGGGTTTAAACCCAAAGTTAAACACTTGAAAGTGTTTAGATGTGTTTGTTTTGCTCTGGTTCTTATCAAACATAGAACTAAGTTAGAACCACGAATTCAAAAATGCATCTTTCTTGGTTATTTTGAAGATAAAAAGGGGTTTCATTTACTTGCACAAGAGTCAAGAAAATTCATAGTGAGTCGAGATGTAATATTTGGTGAGTTTGGGACTATGAACATTGTAGAGATTGATTCTCAACTTGATAGATTAGAGAGGAAAAACACAAAAAGAGATAAGGGTTTGAATAATGGGGATAAATCTTCAAAGTTATGGTATGAAACTCAAATTCTTACACTTTCCTCTCCTTCATCTACAAGTTCACAGGTTGATGACTTAGAAATTGTTGAAAATTCTCTAAGTCCCCCTTCGAATAATGTACATGATGAGAATTCTAGAGTTCTTGATTTGAATAATTTGTCTAAGTATCCAAAATGGGCTCAAAGTACTTTTTTTGACTTGAAAGCAGATGAAGTTGGTTTAACAGGGCCCACAAATTCTCAAAAATAGGTGAACTATGCTATGGTTGTTACTACTTCCACTGAGCCATCCACTTTTGAGGAGGCATCTACTAAACATGTTTGGCAATAGGCAATGAAATGTGAGTATGATTCCATATTTAACAATAATACATGGGTTTTAGCTAATCCTCCTCCACATGTTAAACCCATCAGATGTAAATGGGTTTATAGGACTAAGTATAGATTAGATGGATCCATTGATAAACATAAGTCATGACTTGTTGCAAAATTATATGTGCAACAAGAAGGTATTTACTATGAGGAAACATTTGCACCAACTACCAAATGGGACACTATTTGTATGGTACTTGCCTTAACAACACAAAATAGTTGGAAAGTACATCAATTGGATGTTAAAAGTGCCTTTTTAAATGGCGATTTACAAGAAGAAGTCTATATGAAATAACCTCAGGGTATTGAATAGGTGGGTGTTGAACACAAAGTGTGTAAATTGACAAAAGCTTTGTATGGGCTCAAATAGGCACCCAGGGCTTGGTATGAGAAAATGGATTCATACTTAAAAACCATTGGTTTTCATCGCAGTGAATCTGATGATGCTCTCTATTTTTGAGTGTAGGGTAAGAAAATGGTGATACTTGTTCTCTATGTTGATGAATTATTTCGCATAGGTAATGATGAAAACCATAACAAGTCTATGAAGAAGGAATTAAAAGATGGGTTTGAGATGATAGATCTTGGACTTCTTCAGTACTATCTAGGCATAGAGGTAACTCAGAAAGAGCATAGTATTTTCATTTCACAAACTAAGTATATTTTTGAGTTATTAGAGAGGTTTGGCATGAGTGATTGAAAACCTGCCTCTCACTCCCATGGAAAGTAACTTGAAATTGTCTAAGGATGATAGTAGTGCCTTTTTTGATGCACCATATATAGATAATTGGTGGGAGGTTTGATATACTTGATGACTACCAGGCTAGATATTTCATTTTTAGTTAGAATTTTCTCTAGGTTTTATGCATGAGCCTAGAGAAATTCATTGGCATGCAGCAAAATGAGTACTTCATTACCTTCAGGGAATGAAAACATATGGCCTTGAATACTATCGCAATAAGAACTTCAAACTTGTTGGATATTGTGATGCAAATTTTGGTAGATGTGTGGATGACAGAGTGTCAACCACAGGATACACTATGCATATGGGTTTAGTTGCCATTGCTTGGTGTTGTAAGAAGCAAGATACAATGGTAAATTCATCAATAGAATCAGAGTATATTGTAGCATCTGATGCTTCTAGAGAAATTATTTACCTTCATCGTATTCTTGAAGATCTTGAGGTTTCTCAGTTTGCTCTTACATAGTTAT
>JARHVA010005720.1:0-5000 GCA_037957365.1 Torreya grandis
ACCATTCTCTCTCATCACTTTGGCATCAATTAGGCCTCCTTGTCTAGAACCCTATTTTCCTACCCTAGACCTATTACACATGTGTAAAATCATAAAAAAGTGTTTTATTAACTTTAAATAGGATATAAAAAATCTATAAGATAATTTTTATGCTCTACAACCTTGTGGAAGTATGAGAACCATGAAATGACCTTGCCACCAAGTCTCATTTTAGGTCTATTTGAGACTACCTTAGAAAATGTTCTTTGTTTGACCATTCCTATAATATCCTATGAATATTTTTTAGATTTAATAGTTTTAATAAATCAAAAATTTCCTCATTCAATGGTTGGAAAGTTTCCCTTTATTCAAAATCCCTGTAAAATAAACAAAATTATGCAAAATATAGCATTTATTATAGTTTATACAACTAAAAGTATAAAAAAGTACATATGGAGAACCTAATTTGAGTACTAAACAAAATCCAAGATGTTTAGGATCAATCAAGGTCATTAAAATTTCCTTATAATCCCATTTATGTTGATTGGACACTATCAAGGTTTTAAGAGGGTTTCATTCTTAAGGATTGTTCATAAAGAATAGATATTCTTTCTCTTTCCTAATGACACAAGATTATTTTATAAGACCCAAAAATTGAATAAAAACACAAAAAACTCATATACAGGTCCTTACGTAAGTTTTAAGTGTGAGACAGTACTCCTTGGGTTGCAAGCAAGCCATTTGAGAGGGGTCTGAACTCTTGAGCTTTATTCGTGAATATTATGGACCTAAATCATAAAATAATGCCAATATAATGGATTAAAGATATATAGATACCATCCTCAAAAAACTTTTATCTATATGCACATGGTCAATTCCACATCAAGTGGGATAAAACTTGCCATAAAATGTAGTCTTCCATGAGGGGAGTTTGAAGAAGTCTTAAGGCTAAAAATGACACTTTTCTTATGTTGATCTGCCTTTATATGATTATTGGAGATTTTTTTATGCCTATAAAACTATAAAAAAAATTAAAACCTTCGTAAACCCTTCACCAAACCTTCTTTTATTATGACTACTCTTATGTCTACCTATGTGTGAAAATTAGGCTCTATAGGCCTAAATAGGGTTTTGAACTCTTCACCCGTGTTATTAAATCTAAAGGTTCAAATGAGATATTTATAGAAATATGAAACCATATTTAATTATTATTTATTATTTTATACTATTTCACAAACCTTACTTTCTCTTAACCAAGAAAAAATCTCATAATGTATGCAAACTTGATTATGATATTTCTAACTAAGTATGCAAGATATTAAACTCTATTTTGACCAACCTTATTTTCATTTAATTATGTTTATTTTTGTCCTCAAGTGACCCTATGAATTTTTTGTAAAGTTGAGATAGGTTTCAATTCTCTTCATACACATATTTTTTCTTACTCAATCTTGGAACCAACCTCACTTTTCCTATCAACCTATAGGTATCCATTAGGGTGTCTTAATTGCCTTCTTGGTTATGTCCTCACCTTCACACCATTAACCTTATCAATTACTCTTGGATTTTTTTGATAATAAAAATTAGGATCATAGATATTTTCATACACCTTTACCTTTTTTCTTTAGGTTTGATGCTAGATTGATCCTTCTAGTTGGTACAAACTTGTATGTGATCTTTAGGGTAGTTTGAGTATTAGGATTAAAACCTAAACTTATCACTTGTCATGGTGATTTGAGAACTCAAATTCATAGGGGTTTGATTCAACATATAATATATTTAATTATATACTTAATGAAATTATTAGACCCTTGAATACAATAACATATGCTTTCTTTCTCTTGTCTAAAACTATATGTGGTGATTTGGTGATTGGAGTATTAAGTCATCCACATCAACCTTGAAGAACCTAGTCTTTATACTTTGAAAGTGTTAAAAAATTTTTAAAAAAAAAAATTATAATATTAAAAGGTATAACAACCCCTTTATGGAACTTTTAAACCACTTCTCACTTACTTTCATGCATAGCCCTATAGGTGGTCTCATAGGATTGTGAACTCATTCCCTTGACTTGAAAACACTTAGATGTTTTCATGAGTTTATGCATTGATTTTATGTTTTAAATGTATATGATTCCACATTTTTTTTAATTTTTTGTGTTTTTAAAAATAATAAACTTAAGTTCACAATGAGAACCTATAGGCCTAGGTCATGTAGGTTTATTTTTCTTTCACGGGCTTCTAAGATAACTTGATAAGTTATTAGACCCTTTTGACATATTTCCATTATCAATATTGTCCCACTATCTTTTCACTCTTTTAATGGCTTATAGGCCCTCTGACCATGCATCATATCACCTTAAACTTATCTTTAAAATTTTTACAGATGTTGATATGGTACTATTGACTATGTATAGAGGTTTATTCTATTCACCATGCTTTTGGTGATAGCAGTGAGGAGCCCATAATGGTTAAATAAAGGTATATGTTTTATGGTGCCTATCCAATTGTCTTGACCTATTTAACATAACCTAAATTTATGAAAGCTCACTCATAGGTCTATTCATATGAGTGAATGAAACACTTTACGAACTTTGGTTGAGAGTAAAAATTTGGACTTCCACTCTTACTTCCTTTAACATATAGCATTTAAAGTGATCTCTCAAATAAAAAAATTATTTATAATTACAATTCATACTTTCTTGAAAAGTTTCTTGAACATAAACCATGATTTCAAGGGGTGAAAACAAGATGTTTCTTGAAGAACTACTTTCAAGGAAATCCTTCTTAAGAGATTATAAATGAATTATGTGAGATTTATGATACTTTACATGATAAATGTAGTTAGAGAAACCTCTTAAAGTGACCAACATCTCCAAAAACGAAAACTTGCAGCAAGAATGACTGAAACACTCTATATATCAAGACATTTTCCCTCTTATTGAAGATATTTCATGGATATGAGTTATTTATTTAAACAAAAATGAAAAGGATATATTTTACCTTTAAAAAATCTATAAAAACCATTATTCTCCATATAATTCTAAAGTGGAGAAACAAATGAAAAATCAGACCTTGCTTGGATGGACAAATCATAGTGAACTATTGTCACTCTTAGTAATTTTTCATAAAAGAGGGGAAATAAATATGTAAAAAAATTACAATAATTTAAATCTTACTATTACCCCTAAAAGTATCCAAATTTTCAAATCCTAAATCTCTCTCTCTTGGCCATACCATCCACTTCAATTTTGCCTTTCTTAGCTTGTGAAGGCAATGATGGAGGATAAAGAATTATTGAAGCATATGTAAGACCTAAAAATTGGTATAAAAAATTAAAATGATATAAATAATCCCAAGGGACTCTCTAAAACTGTTTCCAACTGAAATGTGATCTTCAAACGTTGTACATGTGCCCAAAAATGCTTGTAAATTATCATTTTGCTTAGTTTAGGCATTGAGCTATAGATGTTATCCATATATGACCATACATAAACATTATCTAACCTATTTATGACATAATTTATGTTATTATTCCTACTAGAATGTTTATATTTGAATGTGGTAGATGAAACTCCTCTAAATAGGCCAAAAAGTGGCCAAATTATCATTTTATCACATTAGAACATAATAAAAGATTAATGCATGACATTATAACCTCAATTATATGTAAATAAATTTTTATAATATCTTTAAACCATAAAAAACCTTTGACCATGTCCGATGACATCAAGACCTTGTAATTGACCCCTCAGACTAGACAAGTGTACATAAGACCAAAACTTGGATAAGGCTAGACAAGGACAAATATAACCATATGGAACTCTTTAGGACAATTTAAGACCATGACAAGACAATTTATAATTTTTTGACAACCGTATGAAGTTTCAACCTAGAGGGGTTGACCAATTTTGACTTGGGGTTAAAATTTGGTCAATAAATTGGTAATTTATAAGGGTAGCATGCCTACAATGATAATGGATCAATGGCCTTATCGTCCCATTGGGAAATGGAGTCACTCTTATTCTATAATATGAAATTTACATGTCTTCTAAAGACCTAAAACTCACACCAAACCACATAATAATAAGGAAACACACTATGCCAAAGGCATTTAGGAAAAAGCACATAAAAACCTCAAAACAACACACCTAAATTACTATGTCTAGACCTCATAATATGTTTTAGGTGATGAAGCCATTACTTTTTCTTCAATCATGGTCAAAATTAATGTTTCTATATTAAATTTTACTCCATGAGAACAAGTCACCATATGATGAATGTTTGTCAAAGGAAACATTCTTGTGAAGGTGATCAAAGGACTTACCAGTCATGAGACCTATTTTAGATATAATTGTATCACTTAAAATTCCTTTGAAACATCCTTATATATATCTTTGAGTTCTATTTTGAAGCGTAACCTACTTAATCTCTTTCATTCTCATTTGATGCTTCTCAATTTTCTTCTTATGAGTGATGAAACCTTTCTCAACTTTACCTTCATATAGATCATGATGTGCTTGATGTTTAGAGGAATTAAACTTGCCTTCATACTAGCCAAACATAACTACAAGTGCATTAGGATAATATTGCTACCTATGCTTCTCCTCAATCATACAAACATCTACCTTGTCCTTATTTCAATCCTTCAAGGTTGTCATCTACTTGATAGTGACTTGACACTCCTATTTATGCTCATTAGGTCCAATAATGACATTACTACCAAGCTCATGTTCCATTTGAAGGAGATTTAGGTCACTTACTTGTTTAAACTATAACACTATGGTATGTTAGTAATGACATATATCATAACATTCTTCTTAACTATCACACTCATGAGCTTCTTCTTATCTATCTATCATACTTTAACACACTTAGAGAGTTATCATCATCATCCATATGTAGAAAATAGTTACCCCATGCATCTTGTGTAAGGCAATCATCAAGAATTAATTCAGTATACTCATCATCCTCTTCATGAATTATATATGTACCAAGAAATTTCTATTCAATATGATTTTA